>LDUD01000048.1:333372-357063 GCA_012184295.1 Dactylella cylindrospora
GATATAACAGATAGCAATTCTCGAAACCAAATCGGGGTTACTTTCTCGCGTTGGTGGCGATTTAACTTCAAATCATGCACCGCTGCAATCGCGGATAGCATTTGCTACACCCCTCTCCCAATCCAATCCAGCCAGGGTTCGTTAGCCCAACACAAATTTCCTCCCACTCGGATCCTTCAGTAGGAGCGCGAACGACGGGCCTCCGTCCTTCCCACGTTTCCAGCCTATGGATGACTCCATAAATAACCCCCCCGCTCGATTGCAAGGCGAAGAGAAGAAGATCCTTTGGATTAGCACCTCACTCTCCCAATTCTCGTTCTTCTAGGTTAAATTTCTCTCGTGATATTAACAGGTTCCGACAACCGACGAGCTGTTAGTCATAAACCGCTGCTCTGTTGGACAATTTCAATGATTATAAGCTTAAGGCTGCAAACCTCACCGAGGCTGCCTGAATTTCATGGCCATTGGGGGAAATTGGGGCAACACAACGTTAACTGTTCAGGCATCGAATAATTCCCGGCCTTACTAGCAAGGCCTCAGCAAAGAAGGGACTAACCTATGAAGATGTCAAATCACTACCTGAGTACAATAAGGCTGTGCATATTTCTGTGTTCTGCTCGCCTAGAAGAATCAAAAGCTGGAGCCAGCAAATCGGAAGCCAGGATGCTACCTGGTGGACGGCCTCCCGAAAGCTTGGGACCTCGTTTTTTTTCTTCTTTCCCACAAACGTGACAGGACCAACTTCTTCGGGAGGAAGCGTCCACTTGATGGTTTGTCCAGCTTAAGGCCGAGTATGTAGAAGAATGTGTTTAGGCGAGCAGCGTTCCCCCGTCTGGTGGCAAGTTTTAACCCCGGTTCAAAGTAGTACACGTTTAGCCTGTCATTCTGTACCTTGCATGCAGACATCATGACGAAATACATTTGCAGATTAAAGACTTTCAGACACCGCCGTACCATAGCTACCAATCAATCCAATTAGTCCCTTTAAGTAAAGTAGAGTCCCACATTTTTGTGGCTTTGGAGCTTCATCGCCGTTCATCGGTTCGAATTTGCAACATTTTTTTTACCTTTGGAGGAGGCAAGTCGCTTATCGATCGGATTTATAAGATCTCGATATCCAAAAAGTGGATTCATAGAACCGAAGATTATCTAAAAATCTCAAAGAAGGAAAGAAAAATGCCCGGTGTTTGGGGTACTTCGATTCAAGGCCTCGGTTTACCGAGTCAGATCTTGGCCAACCCTGCAGCTTCGATACTACTACCAATCGCACTAGGTATACCAAACCTCAACTCCACTCTCTGCATACATGATATTCCTAACTAACCACTCACGCCCAATCCAGGCTCCGCAGTAGGCTGGTCCATCAGCCGTACGTATACGCCCCGCCCCTCTACTAAACCCACCAACCTCAATGACCAATGACCAATAACTAACCCCTCCAATCACCAGCCTCAACAACCAAAAAAACCTACAACTCCCTCCGCCAACCCCCTCTCCGACCCCCCTCCTACATCTTCGGCCCCGTCTGGACCCTCCTCTACGGCCTCATGGGCTACGGCATCCACCACGCCTACACCGTCTCCACAACCTCCACCTCCTCCTCAATCCACACCGCCTTCCTCTCCACCTCCGCCCTCTACACCACCCAACTAGGCCTCAACCTCCTGTGGACCCCTCTCTTCTTCGGCATCGAAAGACCCGACCTGGCGTTGATTGATATCCTGGCCCTGGGGGGAAATCTGCTGGCGTTGACGTATAATTACTTCTTGATAGATACGGTTGCGGCGTGGACAATGGTGCCGTATTTGGCGTGGATTGGGTTCGCGACGTATTTGAATGCTGGGGTGGGGGTGTTGAATGATTGGGAGATTACGTCGAAGAGGGAGGCGGCGGATGGGAAGGTGGAGTAGAGGGGTTTTGTGTAAACTGGGGAGGGGAGGGGGGGGGGAGCTTACCGGGGTGTGCTGTAGCTATGATCCGTTATAGGAAGATGCAGATGGAAAATATTTGGGGGGAGATTGTTCTCTGTATTTCTTTCTTTCTTTCAAGGATAAGAACAAAAAATCGAAAGATAATAGGGAAAAAAAGGCATGCGAAGCAGCTATCTTACATATATATATATATAGACTAACCCTAACACATGATCGAGGGTAATCATCGTGGTTTGGTTCAAGAGAGTAAGGAGATGGGAAGGGTTTGTTTCAAGGTAGGAAAAGGGTTAGTAGTAATTACAAGAAGTGAAGAAAGAAACAACAGGGAAGAATCATAAAAGAGAGAGTGAACGAATCCCACACCGAGCCACAAGAGAGAGAAAAATATACATGTCGAGCGGGGCCCAAACGAAAAAGGAAGTAAAAAAAGTAATTCGATAATTTTGTTTGACGATGAACTCCGTTTGTAGATTCGAAAAAGGGAAGCGAGTTTTGGTTTATATAGCCGAGCACGTTGGAAAAATGCTAGATATCCTTGCCTTCCACCGTAATCTTCCCCTTCTCCCAAGCAGACTTTTTTTTCTTCAAGTAAAAGCGACTGACTGGCGGGCGTGGGTAACTCCTCACTACCACCGTTTCCAATGCTCTCCAAATTTATCATGATACATAATGCATTGCTAGGCAATTATCCACCATCCGTTGCCTAGCCGGCAGATTGATCCATCGTTGCTTTCATTAGTTTTGAGTCGTCGAACCGGCAATCCTGAGAGGGAATTGTGTTCGTGAGAGTCAGTTTACGAGTCCTTGTTTGGGTTGATGAATGATCTGCCACCGCCTCCAAGGGGAGTTCTCTGCGGGCTGTTCTTGGTAAAATCGATTCTGATAGGTCGTCCATATATCGACTTTCCTTCCAAGGTGGACTTGGCAAGCTCTGCGCTTGGAATATCAATAAAGTCTGCGTGAGCAAATCCTCTCGGTTGGCCGGTCCTCCTATAATTACATATTCTTGTTAGACCAGCATCTCAACGATGAGGTGTAGAGCTTGGAGCGTACCTGTCAATTGCAACTCTAACATCGGTGCAGTTGCGAACATCAGAGAATAGATCATTCAAATCCTTGTCTGTAATGTCGAAGGAAAGGTTGCCAATGAAGAGTGTCCGAGATGGAGGGTTTGGCTCCAAGCTGCCGTCGGTTCTCTCAGGTCTCAAAACATATTGAACATTGATACGGCGACCATCAACGATCAGTCCATGCATCTTTTCCACAGCTTGGGTGGCAGACCCCTGTTCCTCAAATTCAACGTAGCCGAATCTAAAACCGGGATAATAAAATCCGCTGTTAGCTAACGAGAACTATTTCGTTGCTTGAAAAGATGAAATTTAGCACAAAATATAATCCGTACCCTTTTGAAAGTCCGCGAGGATCATAGATGACCTTCGCCATAGCAACTTTTCCAAATTCCGAGAACTCCCTCTCCAAATCCTCTCCTCTGATACCGTAAGAGATGTTTCCAATATAAATCCTCTTCGACGGCGGCAGCGGATTTCCTTGGAAATCCTTGTGTTCCGGGAGGTCCTGGCCGGGCTGGCGGGAAGTGTTGGCTTCCGTAGATATCATCCTAGTTTGGTTCACCGTCGGTAGAAATTTGGAAAACGGCGGGGAAGGAGCACGGGGTGCGACCGGAGTGGTCTCGGCTAGGGTTGCGACGGCTTGGAATGCACGAGCCCGCTGCTGCTGCAGGACCGGCGGGGCAACATATATCGCACCCGGCTTTAGGTTGCGGAAAATGGAACGACGAAGAGAGAGCCTATGCGTATAAGTAGTTTATAATTAGCATACTATGAAGGTGTACGGTGCGAAGGGCAAAGCGGCGTCATCCGCCCCACATTGCGTATACCAACATACATTTTGAAGCTATTGCTATAAGCTTGTAAGGATCGAATTTAATGATCTATATGCAAGCAGTAAGTTAATTGAAGCAGAAAGAGTAGCCAGGTTTGCTTTCTCCGTAATATTAATGAACGATTGAGGGTATCGTGAGGTTGGAGGTTGTGGATGGAGGATGGATGGAAATGGAAGAGATTTGAGTGGTTTTGGGATCGAGGTGAGGAAAAAAACTCGGTAAAACTTTTTTTCTCTTCTCGAACAATTTATTTTTTTGTGTTAGTCTCAGGCCTGATCTGATCGAGGTTTGCGTTTTGTTTAGCGGCGGCGATAAGGAAGAGGGAAAGAGCAGCGCTACTAGGCTAAGAGAAAAGAAGGACATGGAATTTTCTTCAACACGGTTTTCTGCAACAACTTCCTCGGTGCATGTATTTCAATATGCGACCAGAGACTTGAATCCCATATCACTCTTAGTTTAGACTTTAGAGAAAATGGTAGCTGCAGATATGAAAGCAGAGCGTATATACAGACTATCGACTATTCAACTTGGTAAATTGCTACATACAGAGATAGAGGAGAGAGAATTACTGCCTTATAACAGAAACATCATAATCCCAAATGTCATTTAACTACCAGAGAAAATATAAATCATCCCGTACACTTTAGTCACCCAGAGCTTTTGTGAAAGTTGAATCGAATCTATCACTGTCTCCCAATTATTTTGATGACAATAGCCGCATAAAACCTTACATCAGCTGCCGAAGAAGCCCCAAGTACCCCTAAATATTTGAAAAAGCTAGAACAAAAAGTGGTATCATACAATAACCAAAGACATTTACATCAAACTAGCTTATTTTGGTTTTTCTTTCAATTTGATCCTGGGTCGGGTGCAATCATCGATGCCCATTGCGGGGAAGTATCCGCTAATGCGACGGGCTGAGAGCCTCCTTCCGATGATGCAAGCCCATCGGACGTAGGAGGCGATAGAGGTAAGTTCCAAGTCTGCATCGGATCTGCGTTGATACCTTGGATAAAGTTGTCCCATTCCTCCTAATCAACAAGTTAGAATCCACATACTTCAGTGTTAGATCCAAGTCCGTTTCCAACGGGGCAAAAGGCTTACCCATCCAAGACCTCCTGGTCCCTCCATTCCCACGCCCATCCCCTGGCTGAAGAATGAGAACGGTACGCTTGTATTACCCGGAGAAGCTGGTTGGTACAAAGGCGTCAGGCCGGTCTTGCTGGTATCCATGGGAACTGAAGTCTGTCCGGGCGTTGCGGTAAAGCCGGTGTTTGGCAAGGGTACATCGCTAGTTACCATAGGAGTTAAGCCTCCGCTGCTCAAAAGTTCGAGTGTCATTGCCGCCGAATGTTCCGAGTCTTTCGACGAAGCATCCGGGGATGTTGTCATCGCCTGCCCTGAGAATGGAGAGTAGTTGTCTGGTGGCGACTGGTTGTTTTCCCCGACTCGATTCATGGCATAGAATTTTGTCCTAACCTTCTCGATAAGGAATGAGAGAACAGCGTGAGCCTTGGTCATTTCGAGACTGTCCGGGACAACACCATAAATATGGCATGCCCTTTCCAGCACCTTAAGCATGTGCTCGTGATCGCCCCGCCCCATGGTGAAGATGCCGCTGCTGGGCTTGAGATCTACTGAAGCTTGCCAAAGCTCTATCATGATGATCATAGCGGCTGGGAGGTAGTCGCTTGGCGACAGCGGGTCGATATGGTAGAGAGTCTTATCCTTTTGGTTGTACTATCGAATATGTTAGATCCTGCTATATTAAGGCTATATTGGTCTCGGTCGACACGTACCTGAGTATCCCAGACGGTATATTGATGGTTCAACAATGTCATTGCACTTTCAAGACACGCTCGCCGCGAAGGAGCATATCGGGCGTTGTTTTTTAGCCTGAGAGTAAAATAAGGTCTGTGTATTATAAGCAGTGACTTTTGATGTAAAATGTTCAGACCGTAGCGCTGCATTATCAAGGCCGGGTGGTCACCTCGGGTTTCGTCTATCGGTCGGAATTTCAAAAAATCTGGCATGGAAGAGTAGACCCTCCTGGCCTCAGCATCCAAGCGAAGAATGTCCTCATAGTGTGGTGCTGGGTGGATCATATTGATCATTTGGGTGGCCTTTCCGAACACATTGGCAAGCTTGCTCTTAGCGATCATGTATGACATAGGGGTATGCTCCGTTAGGGGTCGCGAAGGCGGTAGAACTTTAGAATCCTCGTCGAACTCGTAATCGTGGATGTTGGAGGGTAACATGGCGTCGGATTCTCCAGCACGAACAATCGAGGGTAAACCTATACGGATCGATTCAAGTAGGTCCATACAGCTCAATACATTCCATAACCGTCTTCTCATCTCAACATGGTATGGTGGAATATCAACTTCAAATTTTTTCGAGTCCCGATGTAAGCCCTGATAGGTACAATTAGTATGCGGTTCGCAAAAGTGGTGCCGAGTGCTTGTCCTACCATGGTCTGTGCGACTCTCAGGATCAACCCGAGGTAGAGCCATAGTTGTTCAGGGTTAGTTTTGGCGCGTGCCCATCCAAGGTAGATAATCATCGCCTGGACGGTATAGAGAGATGGTTTATTGGCGTTGAGGCCAATAATAATACAGTGTTCAATCGGGAGCTTATAATGGTCCGAGTCCGTACTCATAAAATCTGGATCGTTGTCGAGCCTTCCGAGGTTAAGAAGGTCTGACATGGTTGTCGCCATGATGGCCATCAGGAGGCCAATCCAAGTGACTTCGATCTCAGGAGATGTGGGATCTTGCCAAAATTTGGCATACTATTGTGTTCAAACGTTAGGCCACGCATTTGGATAAACTAACGCCGAGGGCTGGCTTACTTCTTTGCGGAAGGTTGGACCGTGAAGGATATGGTATGATCGATCGAAGGCGTCAAACCAATGTTCCACCAATTTGTCCGTCACCGGCTGCGATGGCAGATACTGAAGAATCTCTTGTCTCGATAAAATTCTAGAGGCAGAAAAAGGGAAGCATGTGGAGATGCCATCTAATTTTGTTTTCTCTTGTGCTTTTGCAAGCTTCTCAAATTTTTCTCTATTTGCTGCTGCTGAGAAATAGTTTTTGACTTCGGCGATCTATGTGAGGAGTAGAATTAGAGCCTGCCTTTTTGCTTGGGTCCGCTATAGCTGGTGGGCTTCAGGTCGACAACTTACCTCGCTGAGAACCAAAGCCCAATGTGATGATCCTCGATACATCGATTTCCCATGCTCCACCTTCATAAACCCTAATTGGCTATTGGACACCACCAAAGTCATTTTCCGTTCGATTTCTGATGAGAACTAGAGTTGTCTGCGGTCCGCGTACCTTCGCACGTCCTCAACATCGTCATCCACTTCCGATTTGATAAAATCATGTTCTTCATTATTCGTACCTTCGCTTGTGGTTTCCTCCGTGTGCATTTGCGACCCGTCGTCGTCGACATCCTGGTCGTCTTTCGAGTCTTTTGACCCTCGCCGGTCTGGAGCACCGCTACCCATCAAGGATAGGACGAGTCCTTCCAGCCGGTCGATTCTGGCTTGCATATCATCCGGGGAGGCTTTGTCGCCAGCGGCGGATCGTCTGTTTCGAGCTGCGAGAGATGCATAGTTGCCTATGAATGTACGTTATAAGTATGCATTGCTATCAAGCTTCTTCCTCTTTGCCGGGCTGTTGTTTTTCTTACAGGAAGCAACGTCGTCCCTCTTCACACAATTCTCGCAAGGATGCTGTCGATTGCACTTGAGTCTGCATGAAAAAGCACCCAGCCGTCAGCGCTGTCACAACACAATTTTGCTTGTTCGCCCTCACCGCCAGCTGTTCTGCGGGGTACGTACTTTCTATGTCTGCATGGCGCACACGAGACAGGTATTCTGTTCCTCTTCCGAATGACCCGGAAGTTGTCGGGGGACTGGTGGGTACCAGAAGAAGCTGAACTTGGTGGATTCGCCGTCATCTTGCCAACTCTGCGCGCCGCAGACAATGGTAGCTCTTATTCTGCAGGTATGTTCTGATAGATGTCGTCTCTTAGGTAAGGTAGAATGGGTACCGTTCAAAAGCAACAGCTCTTTGGCCTAGGGGATAGAGGGCGTAAAACGAGAGAAAGAGCTCGGGAAACAGAAAAAATAGAATCACAAGGGTGTTTAGTCAGATAGTTATGCTTTTTCAAGTGTGCAAGACACAAGATTTCCCAAAGATACAGTTTTAGGACGGATGGAGCTAAGGATTAAAGTCCGAGAAGGCTCCGTGTCGCCTGTGATGTTGAACCGACTCAGGCCTTCGACTACGTAATTGACCGTCCGCAGACCAGTGGTGTTCCGATATATATTTTAATGATAAAGAAGAAAAAAAACAAAAAAAGTTATGCGGCAGGAAGAAAGGAAAAGATTTGCTCGAGAATTATTTTGACAAAATTGGCGGATCGTATCGTCCCTTTATATAGAGAGAAGAAAACATCACCCTGCAGATAAGCAACTGGGGTCAAATAGCAGGCTGCCGGTACTTATTGAGAACGAAGGCTTCAACGATGCATGATATCCCAAGTAGGAAAACTTCAATTGGTTGGGTAAAATGTGGTAGGGGAAATTGAGAATTAGGACCTAACATGAAAAAATTCTCCAAGTGGACTTCGGTTAGATTCGAATCGAGAAAAGATTGCGACAGAGGCAGTCCAAACGTCGGTGGTACATGTATATTTGCCTTCCGCACCCTCTCCTCCTCATGTCGTTATTATAGACAGGGGGTCTCAGGTTTGTTCCGTGAACCCCACCTGGTCACCAAACCAAGAGCTGCTCCTCGCTCCTCGGGCCTATCGATACATTATTGCTTGCCTACCGTGGGCAAGGTGCAAGCCAACCATAGACAATCGACACACAGACACCATGTACCCTCTGGTGGGCTACATACGCACCAGGTTAGTTCTTTCTTGCTTCACCTGTCTATAGCGTTTGATCGCATGCTTTTTCGTTGGCTCTTTTTTTACGGCTGACAAATGGAAGGACCCCGCGGAAAGATAGACTGACATCCCACACGCACACACACACACCTTTCTTCTGCCCAAACTAAGCTACAAAACGAAGCCACGCAGGAAAGGAAACGAAGGGGAAAAAGGAAAGAAACTATATTGGAGAATCTAACGAATTGCATGAACCTATATCTCCCAAGCTCCGACCGTGCAGTTAAATCCACCGGCATTCCCGGTGACTCATGTTGGGATTCTGATTCGTCGGTCACTATCGATACAGTATAGACGAGGGCTCGGCTGGTAGCTGTAAAAATAGCGATGATGCTATTTTCCTGAGTTTTACGGAGAAAGACGTGTGATATTGCGGACGCAACCCTCCGCCCGGAGATCTCCACGGTACTGGATTCCGGAAACCAAACATTTCAGAAAATACCTGCAACGTATCTGCAGCTTATTCTGCATCGATAGCTACGACAATGCAGACCCAACGATGCAGCCTAGCGGTTTTGATTTCGCACTTTTTGGAGCTTGGAAATGCCCCTAGTTTCCCATGCGAGAGGTCACCACCCGACCCGCTGTACCGCACACCACCACGCTACCCGATCGAACAAAAAAAAAAAAAAAAAAGAGAGGCATGGGTACCCCATTCAAGCTTTCATTCGCTCAGACCGCATCCAGCTTACAAGCCTGCAACGCAAAAGATATCACGTATATCAAATTACTTGATGCGGCCATCCTATGAGCACAATACACATACACTCTCAATAGAGTTCCAATAAGCTCGAATGCTATAAATATTGACAATTTATATACAACGTCTTCGACCCGGTGAGAAACATGTATCCCTTTGACGGCAGATCCTCCCTGCCATGTGTCTAGCATCATCCAGTAAGCTACAAGGTCCTTGATGCATGTTGCATGTGGCGTGCATTGATTTTCAAGCGGGTTCCTGTGGTTTGCAATCAACCTCTAGATCTTACCTTCTGGATCATCGCATTGTAATCTCTGTCTCTCATTTGGTTCACCCGAAAGCTTGGATATCTGGTTTGGAAGAACACTTGGGGTGAAACTAACCTTGCAGCCTATCAACGATCTCTTGCGAAACTGCCAAACAATAACGGCAATTATGGCAGCAGCGGCGGCGGCGTTGGTGGCAGGGACAGGGGCTGCTGCGGCTTCAGTTCACAATATGGATTATGTGGATACGGGTCATGATGATTCTGCGACAAACCTGAGCAAGAGACCGACAATCACGAAATGCATCCTCATTAGCATATGTAGGTTAATCTCAAGCTCCCCGGCGCATAGCTCGATCGAGCTCCCTACACGTTTTCCATGAGAATCCTGAACGTCACATTCGGATATTTCAAAATTAATTTTTTCTCAATACCACTTAAGTATATTGTTTTGTTAAAATTGCAAAACCGAGGCATACTCGTTGGCTAATCATAATCTCCGGTGCTTAGTCGCTTTAGGAGTCATCATTTGCGTGAGCTTACTCCTATGGAACGTATATCGAAGACATCGCAATCTACGTAGGAGAAGCGCAGATGTGGAGATCGAACCCGTTGCTCGAAGACGACGGCGTGTTTCACGAACTCGGCGATCTAGAAATCGGGACCCGCCCCCGCCTTATTCGTCAGAGCCTCCGCGTGTGCATGTGAGCATGAGCGATTTAGAAAGAGGAAGAATGGCCACCATAGACGGGATTGACGATCGTTCCGCAGATACGAGGCTGCCCAGCGTGCCTGCCCCTGCGTATAAACTGTGAGAGAAAAAAGGAAAAAAAGGAAACCAAGCCAAAAAGTCTGGGGTACGGTATTGGAAGGCAAAAGAAAAACATTTAAAATAATAACTCGGAGAATGCTATATTATGGATCCTGATATAATATCAGGTCTGCGTATGGCTTCTCTAGCCGTGGATCTGACATGGAAATCGAATGCCATTGGCTCGGAAATATGTTAAACATCTCTTCTCGAAATATATGCGGGATGCAGATTGGTATGCGTTTCGTTGTTGAAATGTGCGGGAACAATTTCTGATGGCACAAACGAAAGGGAATATTAATAGCAAATTTGCCTTCGAGAAATGTCAGAATATATTTTACGAGATAAGTCCGAGTTTTGTTTTTTATCAAACGTGACATGTCTGCGGTTTGCATGTTTATCTCGGATAGGCTAAGGCTAAGTGGCTGCTGCTGCAAGAGCGGATTGATATCGGGGGGGCCCTATCAGAATTGGGTATGTTGGATGTGTGTCTCTTTTTTGTTTCCTCTGGCTTCGGGCATGTATCGGTTTGTATGGGGCCTGTGTGTTGCGGCACATGGGGCAAGGTTAATCTGCAACAATATGGGGTCGCGGAATTCTAATCGGTGTATCGCAGGAGGCGGCGGTGGATAATGTGTGCGACAGTGTACCTGAGAACCGAGACAAAGGATAATCGAATCAATCGCTGTTGGCCTGTCGATTAGATATGCACCATGTGTGCATATACATGTATGTACGTAAGTATATATCTGGCTGGCTGTATGTACGGAATATGTGTGGGTATTTTTTCAGATCGATGCACCAATGGCGGTGGCGATTTTGCTTAATTCCGTTTGGGAGAAAAATGGAGAAAAACAAAATCTGGAAAGAAAGCTTAGAGCCCTATAATGCTTCTCGAAACACTCTATTCAGCATCTCCACTTTCTGTTCGTCTGGGTGGCGGCTGCATACCACGGGTAGTCGAACCGCATCGGGTTTCCCATTTGTCGAAACACTCGTGCTAGCGTCGGAGAACACTCGTGTTCGATTTCCCTCGATCTTTGGGCGGCATTCTCCATAAAAGTTCTTTTTTTTTTTTTTTTTTTTTTTTTGAACGTCGAGGATGCGTAAAACACGGGAATCTTTATATTGCAGGACCGGTGATAGTTTTTTCCTGTCAAATGTAAGTACATACATGTTTCTCGCTATCAATTTGTCTTGTCCAATGCGATCGCGCGCATTTTCTCTACCCCCAAGGAAAAAAATCCTCATCTTTCCCCTTTTGCGGTACGGGATGATTGACCCACGAAAGCCTTCAAATTCGCCTGGTTAGTCCCTGTATCAGATTCTGCAAGCAGCCAGATATCTGGCCTCTGTTCTTTTTTTTCCCTAATTCCCATCGAGCGGTCGCATTCCCTGTTACTTGCTGCTTGTGGTTTAGAGCGATGCTTCTTCCCTTAAACATTCACCCCCGTACCCCTGCGCCTTCCCATTCAACCTGTAACAAGAGCAAAAGGAAGGGTTGAGAAAAATGAGAGGACAGGAAGAAAACCGTTCTACGGCACAACGGTCAGACGTCGGGTTTGACGTCCCCACCGCGCGCACATCCTCGATTTGACCACCCACGCTCGAAAAATTCTACCAGCAGGATATGTTCTTGGTACCTGGAAGAAATGCAATGCACCTGTTGTTTTTGTTCGAAGAGATGCCTGCCTGCAGCTGGTTGTTGACATGTGTCGCGTTCAGTAAGGAACCTGCATTACTCGGTTGCTTGGTTGCTTTAAACAGTTATTATCTTCCCTACCCGGCATAACATAATGAGAAGAGAAGAGTAGAAAAAGAGGCTGAACCTTGACGGAAGGTACCTGATACATCTCTAACCCTTGTTCATCATAGCCCTCTCCCCTTAGCTTTCCCTTAGTGTTTCCTTAGGTAAGTGGGCCATATAAACCGGGTAGTCGCTTGTCCCGTCTCAGGTAGACGGTACATCTGGAACTAGTAGCTACAAAACCCTCCCCTTGGACGCTCCATCCTCGTGTTCTCTCTTGTTTCCTTTACCCTTGGACCTCCTTTAATACTGCGCATTGTATATTACTATTTACTCACGCTCACCGCTGTTTATCTTATTACTACTGTTCAATTCTAAAAGTTGTATACCACTTTTCTCCTCTCTTTTCATCCCATCCCTTACTCTGTGTGTTACTACTGTCCGTCGACAGCCCCCAAAACATTTTGCTTCCAGTAGACTACGTCAAGCTTTCATTTCCAAGCCTTAATCCCGTGACAGATACTATTTCCATCTTTGAACTGTAAGTACATGTTACCTTGGTCCTTAACAAGGCCAACCCCCAAGTTTCGGCGGCATTCCCCTCCTTTTTCCCCCCCTGACAGCCTGCTGATGTGTGTGCATCGTAACCATCGTTGTCGATGGGCGCTGATAGATCTGCGCAACCAAAACATCCGACAATAACAAACAACAACGTCAAGCCCAACACACCACAAACAGAACCATATATCAGAGTTCCCTCCAGAACTCTTCTTGTTTCTCCACCATTCTCTAAATTCTAATCTCTCCTTCATCTTGTTACTCGCATTCCACCTTTGCCGGTCTCGGGAGATCCATATAAGCGGAATTTATTAAATTTCTTTTTTTTGTTCTCTGTGTTTCAAATAAAGTAGAAATGGCGAACCAAGGCCCTCTAACAGCGCTCTATACCGCATTCCTCACGAACCCCAAGAAGGAGGTATTGCATGCGCAAGCGGGTCTGCATTACATCAGCAGCACCGGAAACTCGTTCCAAACTAGTGCCGCGATTATTGGTCACCTCACTAGGGAAGCTCTCTTGTACGAGAAGAAGGAACAGAAAGTTTTGTCGGCTGTCGAATCAAGCGATGCCGTCGTTGTCGAGGTCTCCACTACCATCGAATTCAAGAATGGCGGTGGTGTATTGCTTCCAGGGTTAGATGACAATTTTGTCGCTGACCAGACTGTCTATTTGCCAATGGTGGGTTGTGCTAGAAAGAGTGAGTTAAGCGAAGCTGCTAACGTGACATTTGGTATAGGTTCATATCGTCCAGTTTGAGGATCACGTCATCAAGCAAATTCGTGTTTATTGGGAACAAGGTTCCGTTCTCAAGCAGCTTGGTGTCATTGGAAAGACTGGCAAGAACTGGCCAATTCTCCCGGGAGATGAGCAACTCAAGCTAGTCAAGAGTTCTATTGGTGCGGTTGTCGCCAACGGTAACTCAGGAACAACGGAGTCTGCTTCTTCCACACGTCCCTCGTCTAAGGGTAGCAACCAGTCAGGGCGTGAAAGCATTCAGCTCTTTGCCCCAAGAGAGGTCGGCAGCGAGGAGGCTTTTAAGCCAGCTGTTATCGCCCCACGTGCCGGCATGAAGCCCCCATCCCGCCAACTTCACGAAATCGTTGGCGAAGAGGATGACCTTCCGATCGTTGCCCAGACTCCAAAGGCTGGCGTCAAAAATGCACCTCGTCGTACTTTCTTCCTCGGCCAGGATATCGATGAAGCCGACTCCACTCCAGATCGCAAATACTTAACTCACCCACAGAAGTTCAAGCATTTTGATCTCAACGCTGAATCTGATGATGTTGATACCCCTAAAGTTATTGCTCCAAAGCGCCAAAGCGTGTACGGCAAACCCGGATCATCCTGGGATTTCTCTGATTTCGCTACTCCGGATAAGAAGCCAGGAAAGGTTAATACTCGAGATGCTCGTACTTTCTCGTGGAGCGACGATGAAGATACTTCCCCAGTCAAGGCTCCACCAAAGAAACCTGTTCCTCGCAAAGATGCTGAGACCCACTTCGATATCGTTGATGAAACTCCAAAGAAAGATAGCAAGCCAACCAAACAACCTTATGTGCGCAAGGACAATGAGACTCACTTCACGTTAGCCGATGACTCTCCAGCCCATAGCGCAGTGAAGTCATCTCAGCTTCCAGCCGCTCGCCAAGCCGTCCTCAAGGGAATGGATGCCAACTGGAACAATAACTTCTCTCCACTTGGCGAGCCCAAGCCTGTTAATAACCACAGTGGGATCAACGTTGGTGGTGACGGAATGGGTGGAAAGAAGGGGTCTGATCGCATTTGGGGATTTCAAGACGAGTCCCCAGCAGCTAGGACCAACGGTAAGGGTATCAATATTGGAGGTAATGGGATGGGCGGGAGGTCCGGGACGGAGCGCTCTTGGGCATTCGAAGGCGATGAGGCGCCCGTTGAAACTGCCAAACCTGTTGCTCCTAAGGGCAGGGGAATCAATATTGCAGGCAACGGAATGGGTGCCCGAAAGGGGACTGATCTCCACTGGGGTTTTGGTGATGATGATGAGGAGGAGGAGGAAAAACCTGCTCCCATTAAGAAGGAGAATGCCCCCATCCCTCAAAAGACAAGCTATCGCCCTGTTCGCAAACAGAGCGAGGTAACCAGCGACTTTTGGGAGTTTTAAGCGTCCTTCACTTTATCTGACTGAACGAGGAAAAACGGACGTGATGAAAGTATGAATTGAAGTATCAAAGAGTTTTTTCTTGAACTTGTTAGCCATTGGTGTATCTGGCGTTCTCTTCTTTTTTTATATGTTTTCTTCCCCTGGTCATCCAGGTTCTAGAGATATCTCTTTTTTTCGGGGGTAACTGTATGGCAAAGCCTGCATGACCCCCGAATATTTTAACGCCTTTCCTTTACTTCCCCTTTTTTTTGTTGGCGTTTTCCCCTTCGCCCCTATATTCCTCTCAGGGAAGGATGTAGTTTCGATTCCTGTATCTATTACTTTTTGATAACTCCGAACCTGTGGGCCCCGTTTGATTTGCCACCCATCTTTGATTTTTGATTTGACTTGTTGCGTTCGATTTGATCAAACCAGATTGATCTTTGATTTTAGTGTTTATTGTTTATTATCTATTATCATGTATCTACTTTACATCTCTGCAAAGAAAAATGCTCATTTGCGGATATATGTGTCCCCTGATTTGAGGGCCTCTTGGCTGATCCATCCCTTGGGCGCCTTTGTAACCCTTGCATAGTAATCACGCAGACGCATCGCCGCTCGCAGCAGCATCCGCGATTTCCTTGACGAGTCTAGTATACCACTTCTTTTCATCAAACACCTGCGCATGATCCATCCCTTCGCACCAAACCACCTTTATCCTCCCTCCCTCATCATCCGTAACCACGCACTCCCCATCCACAAACCCTCCAAACTCCTCGCCGCCTTCCTCCTCATCCGGTTGTCTGCTAGCAAACCCACCCGTCAAATACCTCCTCACGTTCCCCGTATCCACGATGAGATCCCTCTCGCTCAACCAAACCGTCACCTTCTTCCCCTTCAAATCCTCCTTCCACAGAATATTCTCCGCCCAAAAGAACCTCCTGCAGAGCGTATGCGCGATTCCCGGATCCGTGGAAGCAAAGTAATGCAACATGTGCTCGTTCGCCCTTCTCGGTTTCCTTCTTAAAAAATTATACGCCACGTCGGGGAGGTGCAGCAGCAGCGTCACGGGATCGATCAATACAACCTCCTTTATCCTTTTCGAGATTTCAGCGTCGTGGAGGAGGTGCGTGGAGATTACTGTTCCGTAGGAATTGGCGGCCAGGACGAAGCGTTTATCGTACCCGGACGCGCTGTTCAGGATCGTGCGAAAATCCTCTAGCATCTCGGCCTTGCGGGGCATGCTGCTGCATATCCTGGCGGATATGGGATCGATCTCTACGGCGAGGATCCCGACGTCGGGTGAGGCTTTGGAGAGTGCGATCAGAGTGGGGATGTATGGGTGAAGACCGATGCCGATGCCATGGATGTAGAGGATTGGTGATTGCGTGTTTGATCTGTGGGGGCGGAGCCAGTAGGGTAGGGATGAAGATGACGACCGGGCGGGGGTGGTGTGGCTGCTAAGGAGGGTTTCGAGGCGGAAAGGGAAGCTGAAGGGGAGGGTGGAAAGGGGTTTCCGGTGGTACTTGAAGCCTGAGAAGGTGAGGCGAATGTAGGCTAGGATGTCGATAAACCCGATGATCTAGGGGTTTCGAGTGGTTAGGGAACTCCTCCTTTACTTTATGCTTATGCTTATGCGGTGGAGTGGCATGGGGGTTTCTCTTAAAACCGGAATGGGGGTGGGTGTGGGGTGTTAATAAATGAATGTATGGAAAGGGCATTAGTGCTTACAAGGTACCAAAGTAACGGTCTATGCTTCATCCTAACCTCATCGACCGTGAGCCTATAACATTGCGCCTTTCCCCTCCCTTCTTCAAACTTGTGACCTATAGTATCCTCCACCATCCCTACATACTCGTCGATCTCGGCCTCCTCGACGGCGTCCCCGGATTCTTCGCTCCAGCTACCCGAAGAGTTGAAAAGACTCCACCGTAGGAACTCCTTCAAATTCTCAGTCTTGATGTCATTCAAATCAGCCCCCAGGAACCACAGGCGTAGATACCCAGCATGGTCGGGAACGGTGTTTAATATGCGTTTGAGAAGCTGCTTTCTTTCGTTGGGAGGTTTGAGGGGTGGATGTTCCGGCGCGCCTTGGAGGGAGTGCTTGCGGGGTAGATAGACGAAAAAGTAAAACGCTGACTCGCAGATTGGGTATATACTTAGTATTTTGGCGGTAGGGGTGAGGAACCGGGCAGGGAGGAAGGGGAGAGACAGGGTGTAGATTATGCTGAGTGGGGTTATGGAACGAAGGAGGGCGATAGCGGTCCGGATAGCGATTAGGTCAAGGAATGAGGTCCCTATCATCTTGAACTAGGGCCCCGTACACTCGGTGAACCGAATGAAAATTACAATAGCCTATTTGGTGTTATAGGGGTCTCATAGTCCCCAATATTGCGTATATGAGAATATTGCGTTGTCGCTGTTGGATGTTGTGCTTAACGACCCAAAGTAGACATGTAGGAATGTTAGGAAGGCTGCACCATGCATGCAAGTCGCCCTATGAACCTGACGTTGGGAAAGAGGGCGCCATGCGGCGATTTATAGAAGCGTGTCGACAGTGTTGGTTATAATCTACGTATAGGTTGCCTCTGATCCCATTGAATCGAGCGCGAGAAAGAGCGAAAATATATATATACACACGTGAAAGATCTGCGAATACAGGCACCCGGCGAGTCGGGTTCAGTTATTTTTTTTTTTTTTGTTGGGCGGATCCACTCGAACTGACGAAATGAAGTCACGTTGCAGTTTTGATGTTGGCAACGCATGCAGGTTGGCTGGATTGGATTACGACTTTCGTGATGAATCCTGTACAACAATGCTTGCATTGGAAAAATATAATATGGAAGGTTTGGAGGGATCAAAAATTAATGGATTATCTATTAATCGTACCTGGGAATTTACTTTCACGAGAAGGGATGAAACAATTTGAAGGCGTATTACAATTGCTAGACTAGGAATATAAAAATAATACATTGTCTGTTCAAAAAGTCGAATCACTGCATCCCCAACATAGATTTTTCTAGCATGTGCTAGCTATAGTCGCGGGGGCACCCACGAATATTCATACTCCAACTTCAAACATCAATATCCCCAATGCATTCGCTACCGATCCCAGTTTCTCAATCGCGGCCTTGTAATCCCCATTATTCCTTCTTTTATAAGCACCCAGGATATAACCCCTACAAACCCTCCCGTTCTCCTCGCTGCTCGCACTCCGTCTGTTCGTGTCCTCTATCACATGCCCTTTCTCGTCCACGTAATCTCTCTGCACCGGCAGTAACACACTAATCTGGTAAAACTCCTCATTGGCGGTGCCACCAATTCGGTTGTTTTCTCGAGCATTGATGGCGGTCAGGCCACGGCGGTCTCGCAACGCCTTCAAGTGGAGTTCTGTATTTAGTGCCTGGTTTGCAGATCCCGAAGGGGTTGGATTCCGACGGTAGGAATGAACCATCACTATTTGAAAGTTGGAAACGGAGAGAAGGTCATTGTAGGTCAGCTTTGTTGAAGTTGGTTCAAGGCGAATTATGTAGAGGTAGTCAAAGTCGATTTGCTTGGCTATATCGGATATCAACGTTTTAGCTTGGGGCATATTGCGGGGCAATGGAAGGCTTGATAGGTCGAGATTCAAGGGTGTAAGGGACGTGCTAGGGGTACGTGGAATGGTTGGGGAAGTTGGCGGTGTGGGCGTTATCATATCGGTCTATAAAACTCCTATCTATCAGCTGCTTTGACGTGCTTGTGATTGTGTATGACTAACCCTTTGTACTCTTCTTTGTGCTAATTTCTGTGCGAATGTGCCTATTATCGTCGCTGGTGGCGTCATCGGAACCGGAAATGCTGTTGGCAGCACTGGTAAGGATGGAAGCGCAGGTAGTCCGTTTTGATAAACGTTTGGCTCAGGGGCGGTAGGGAATTGTGTCAACTTTCTCTCAGCATCAAATCGTGCTTTCTGCTGCTTGATTTTATTTTCCTGTGATCGATGGCGCACATGTTGGGTAGATCGCCTAAGGACCTTGGACTCTTCCTGAAGAACCTTGTCCTCCTGTACCACAATAGCGTGTTCTAGCTGGGCCTTGGGTTCCGCTGGGTGCATTGGCTTGAGGGCTGTCAGGCTATTCAATAACGGGTGATCAAGGGATGCTACAGATATTGTTCTTCTATTTTCGGGTAGAAGCCTTTCCAGATGTGTCGAGATGACATTTGCAAAGTTGTTTAGGCCGCGTAAGTCGTTCTTTGTAAAGCTAGTCCGAGGAGCCTTGCTAGTTATTGCAAGTACTCCAATGTTATAACCTTACGTGTGGATTAGTCGGTAATGTTAGCGTACACTTAGAGTGGAATAATTAGAAATATTGTTGGGGCCATAAGAGTTACCATCGGGCGAAAGCAAAGGGCTTCCTGCGTAGAAATGGAGCCGAAAGCTGGCTGAACCTAGTGAAGGATTTGCTTGAAACCTCCAATCCTTATTTAGAAGTTTGTTAGTGGGTGGCTTGAATGGTTAATGAAGTTAGATATACCTTCATCGTATCCAGAATGACCATGCTATCGTTCCCAATCACGACGTGAGCACCTACGGAGCATGCTCGCTTCACCTTTGTTTCAGTTCCACTTCATTCTATCAGCAAATCGATATCTCGCACACTTAAACGCTAGAGGATTAGAGCTCACATGCGTATCGGGTGGTTCAAAAGAAAGGTCTCCGATTCATAATCAATGAGGCTTATGGATGCAAACTCTGCCCCGAGAGCAGTAGCTACATTACGTAGTACTGTTCGCAAATCGCCTTCAATTTGGCTGGCTCGAGAGATGTTATAGCAATTCAAGGCCTAAACTTGCAATTAGTAGTGTTTACGTAATGTCTATGTATGCAGATGTGATGAACTCACTGCTAGCCGTTCCGATTCCAAGCCTGGAAACGGCGTGGGTACCCATAATAACGCTGGGTCTCTTGGTGGCGTCTGCGGTGGATTGGACATATTGAACCGACCCTTTCACAAGTTAGCAGTCTTCTTTTAACGATTACAGACTCCCACATGCTACCAACATCGGTATATGCCTTGAGCCAGTAACCCCACTCTTTCCTATACCTTGGCTCCCGGGCACAGTTATTAACAATCTCCTCTAGTAGGCGTCTGTGTCGAATCTCCATAGCCTGTTCTTCAGAAGGCTCTACGATGGTAGTTCCATTGCTGGACCTAGATTCCTGTCCTTGAGCAAGGCTATCTAGTTGTTCCAGTATATCCGCCTCGGGTCGCTTTGCCAAAGCTGCATGAGGTGGAACTTGGACATGAACGTTCAACCGTCTGACCATGTTGGGAGGAATACGTTCCTCGCGAGGTACTGGTGGATTTGCGAGTGGATTGACCACAGGAGAGTCGTTCCAGATTTGGGCGGATTTCCTAGGTGGCCTATAATTGAATTTGGGAACGCCATTTGTCGGCTCGCTGTGATATGTTTCTGCCGGTTTATCATTACGCTTGATGCTTTTGAAAAACTTGAATGCTCCTGTTTTATATTCGCCTTTGGCACGGTTGGTGTCCTTGAAAGGGTCTTTTGGGGCCATGTCGATATCTTAACTTTCTGGAGCTAGCGTCTTCCGAATTGGGACAAGCGGGCGATCGACAGTGGAAGATTACTTCTTAGACTGGAAGACAAGAACAACTTGGGGAGAAAAGAGCACTCTACTAGGCAGACGAATATTTAGACCGGCGATGTTGCAGTGCTTTAGACGATGTCAGATACTGTTGTTCTTTTCAACTAGATATTTTTGTTCGCTCCAAAAGGTAGAGAGATTTGGGCAGACTTAGAGACTTGCCATTAATCAGGGGCACAATATAAACTCGAGCTCGGAAGCGGAGGGATCGTGTCCATCTGTTGGACATTTCCAGCCAACGGGCTGAACAGAGACAACATGGTGAACCGCTGACAAGTAATATTTGGCGATAGTACGTTGCACAATTCCCAGTTGATAGTAACACCGCCGTTACTCGACCAAACAGCGGTGATGGATACGGATATGGCCGGCCGACTTGGTTGAGGTCTGTTACTAGCCGTTCGAATACGATGATGTTGACCGTAATCCTATAAAAAAGGGGGGTTGGACACGATCGAAAACCTTCAAGGCTATCTAGATGAAAGTATACGACAGGATGTCAAATTTAATTCGGTAACCGGTGATATACTTTTCAACAAACTAAAGGATCGGGGAATCAAGCCCCCTGTCCCGTCGCACCTAGGCCGTTTATAGAACGCGGAAAGCTGCAGCTTTCACTCAGCCAGATTGCGTTGTCAAAATAGCAGCAAAGTTGGCTGTTGGTTTGCAAATGAGGGAGAGACTAGATTGGCAAGTGGAATAGTTCATCGGGTTACACAAGTCACTAAATTACGTTGATACGGCATGGCTTGGATCGGCCTGCTTCCACGGCTTGTACCGCTGGGTACCAATTGCAGTCTCGTGCTTGAAACGATCGGAATTTGCACTGGCGATTGAAACATGCAGATAGCGCAGGCGTATGACTGGAGGGGGTGCCCGGACCTATCATTCTTTATGTGTACCAACTTGGATGTTCGTAAAATTTACCTGCCTTGGCATTGGAGATTTATGTGCATTCCTGCTGTCTGCATTCCAAAGGATCTAGATAACCTTATTTGTGTTGCATGTTGCATTTAGTACCTCAGTTGGGCATGTCTATGAGTATGTCTATGTATGTAAGTATTCAATTTGAATGAATGATATTTGTTATCCTCGATCAAGGCTTTAAAGACCCGATACGATCTCTTCGGATCTCAGGTACATGTACTCTCTAACAAGTGAGCTGCAAGCCATTCTAATCTTGCATGTTGGCACTTGGGCATATACTTCTGGGTGACAGGGTGTTGGAATGAAGCCACCTCGCCTAATAATAGCCAACATTCAGCCAGAAGCGGACATCGGCCCTCAAGTACAGGGACCCAACTTTAATGATATCTCTCTGCTGACATCTCCATCCTTTAGAAACAGCTCTGCCGACATCTTCCCTTACTGACCCGACAAGGTCAGGCTTGACACTTGGGATTGCTTTCAGTTCTTACTCTCTCTTACAGCTAGGCCTGCTGTACTTTCAGCTTGTCGCTCATTCCGCGTGCTTTTCGTTACCGATTCCTTCAACCCTATCATGCTCAAACCCACCGCTTGAATACCCCGTCGCCCGATCGCACATATTCCCCAGATTTCGGGAGAGCTGCTGAGCCTCGTGTGAGATACCACGAGCTCCCGTAGGAAACCTGCATCCCACCCGACAGCCATGAGTTCATCCTACAAAGACGAGGCACGCGTGCCTCTCCGCGCCGGCCAACGCAATTCAAGTGATTCCGCGCGTCCCTCCCTGGATTCCTCAGACACGGATTCCACAACCTCCCTCGTTCTCGAACGCTTAAACCCTTCCGATGACGACCGCAACGCTAGAGCCGGAAGAAGACTCGATGAAGAAGACTACGCCGCTTACGACCTCAACGATGAAGAACGTGCATTCGAAAAGCGTGATAAGCCAATGGAATCGAAAATCCGAAAGATGATTTGGATATTAGGGGCAGTTCTCGTTGGAAGCTGGCTGCTAGCTATGACCATTTATGTTATTCGGGATTGGAATACCGTCGGGTCGCCTGGCGATCCGGAACAGGAGAAAACGACCAAGGCGGGAAAGAAGATTACTTTGGATATGGTGCTTACAGGGCAGTTCTCGGCAAATCACAAGAGCATACAATGGATCGCTTCGCCAGATGGAGAAAAGGATGGTTTGATGCTGGAGCAGAGGGGTGATGGCGGTTTCTTGGTGGTCAAGGATGTAAAGGACAAGTCGTACAAGCAGGTCTTGATGGAATCAAGCACCTTCCCCATCGGCGACCAGCAGAGATTCGCCCAGAAAGTCTGGCCAAGCCCCGATCTGAAGAAGGTTCTGATTGCGACAGACCTTAATTCAAACTTTAGACATTCATTCTTTGCGAATTATTATGTATACGATATCGAGGCTAAGAATGCGACACCACTACACCCCGAGGAACCGGACGCATCAATTGAATTGGCTACCTGGGCACCGTCGAGTGGGGGAGTTGCATTCGTTTGGAAAAACAACCTTTACCTTCGGAAACTGCCAGGGAATGATGTTGTCCAGATTACTAAGGACGGTGGAACCGAATACTTCTACGGCGTTCCCGATTGGGTCTACGAGGAAGAGGTTTTCGCTGGTAATAGCGCTACCTGGTGGAGTTTGGATTCGAAGTTCATTGCCTTCCTCAGAACGAATGAAACCCAAGTCCCAGAGTATCCTGTTCAATACTTCGTATCTAGGCCGTCTGGTGAGGATCCACCAGAAGGGCTGGAGAAGTACCCCGAGGAAAGAAGAATCAAGTATCCGAAAGCTGGAGCACCTAATCCCACGGTTGATATCCTTTTCTATGACCTTGAGAAAGACGATACCTTCTCCGTTGCAATCTCGGAGGATTTCCCCGATGAGGAGAGGCTGATTACTGAAGTTATCTGGGCTGGCGACAACAATGTACTAGTCAGGGAGACCAATCGTGAAAGCGATGTCTTGAAAATGGTGCTTATCGATGTTGGAACACGCACTGGCAAGATTGTGCGCGAAGTCGACATCAATGCAATTGATGGCGGTTGGTTCGAGGTCTCCCAAGACACAACCTACATTCCGGCTGATC
>LDUD01000048.1:365087-398075 GCA_012184295.1 Dactylella cylindrospora
GGAGCTTATTCGGTTCCCCGTAAAGCTATATATATTATGTCACTCCCAACTTTCTCTTCCTTCTCTTCTCCTCTTTTTCTTACCCCGTCCCCAGGACCCATCTCGAAAATTGGTTATTTTCGCGGATGATATTTGCGGAACCTCCGCACCTCCCAGCTTCCATAATTTAGCTAAGAAATTGTCTCGTTCTCCAATACCCAAATTACAACCTCAACTTTTAAGCTTTTTGAATTCAATATTCCAACACTCAACAATAATACACCCAACAAACCGCTCATTTATATAGCTGCCCTAATATTTTTTAAATTCCTTTCTTTAAAATGCCATCCTCCGCAATGCCAGAATCTACAGTCCACGGTGTTACCACCGAGGAATTTGGCACGCTAAAAGATCTAGCCGCAAAGGCGAAAGAAATCGCTTACTGTCCCTACTCCAAATTCAGAGTAGGATGTGCTCTTCTATGCGAGGACGGGAGTTTTGTAGTCGGCGCCAACATCGAGAACGCTAGCTATCCGGTTGGCACTTGCGCTGAGAGGGCAGCTATATCGAAGGCTGTGATTGAGGGTCATACCAAGTATAGAGCTGTCGGTGTATGCACGGATATTAGCCCGCCAGGTGAGTAATCATGGATGCCATTATTTTATCAGAGCCGTAAAGGTGCAGAATCCTAATATAAAGTGTAACCGATAGCATCGCCATGCGGGATGTGCAGACAATTGTAAGCCCACCCTCAGCGATTCTCCCGATGTCATTATTATTGAATATATACTAATACAATTTTGCCCTATAGCATTCGCGAATTCTGCGATACCAGTGTTCCAATCTTCATGTGGGATAAAAATGGTGACTTTATCGTCAAAACTTTGGAAGAGGTACATCTCAATAAATCTCTCACTTCTTCCCTCTTACTAGGGCAGCGCTAACCCAATTTTCCAGCTTCTTCCAATGTCTTTTGGACCTGAGCACCTTACTATGTAAACTATCTGCATCTTTTTCTGGGAGGCTTTTTGATACCGGTTTATGGGTTAATTAATAGCAGAATTATATGAATATCAATTAAATGCTCCACGAGTATTTTGGGCTACAAGTCTACAACTATCGAAAGTGTGAATACTGCAACTGACACTTTTGCGAGAACCTATCACCGTTTGGCACATAATACATTTCGCAGAGCTGCTGTGAAACCTAAATACCTCTATCACCCTCAAAAATGCGGTGTGCATCTGCATATGTGCATGCTTTAACCAACCATGTATGCCCGTTCTCCCAACGGAATGCCCAATAGCAAGAAAACCCAAAAATACTGGTTGAAAAATTATGTAAAACTCTCAGAGGTACACCCGAGATTGCTGCACGTTCCTCGAGAAACTATGCTATCGGAATCTCTGCGTGGTAAGCTGTCGCGTGACGGATAGATGGATGGTTCATAATGAGTAACTAGTCTGGATTCGATATTTAGATGTTGTATTTTGATACCCAACGCGCATGGGTATTTATTGGTCTAGGCCGCGGCCGAGTACGTCTGCGTAACCGATATGCGAGGGTAGCCGTTGAATCGGATTGGGTACCGTTATGTGTATACAAGGCTGAGGGCTTTAAAACTGTTGGTTGCAAGCGTTGCCCGAGCTCGTAGAATATCTGAATAGACTTCACATATTGAGAACATTAGTTCAAGATATGGTATCCCATGCCTGAAGCGGTACGGTATGGCCAGCCGAAGTTGTTATCATTCCTAATTCCTTCCGAGGTTGTAATCCAGAGCATCCTAATTTGTGTAAATCGTGAAATACTTGGTTTGTATAGTATACCCAATCGATCGTTACCACAATCTAGGGCATAGCATGTTCTGACCACCCCGGCTCATTAGGATATATTAGTGGAGGGCTAGACACATGAACCGGTTAGGATTCAAACACTTGTCTCTCGGAACCACCGCCCTAGTGGGCTTCGTGTACCACAGCGAGGCTTTTACATTTAGAGCGGTCCAGGCCGATTACCACCCCGGCGTAGCTACGCCTGGCCTCAACGGTATGCATGTTTCACTCCTAATGTTTCACGTTTTTTCCTTTCTGGCTCATGCAGACACCCAATGCCGCCTACAAGCGATTCCCCCTCAACCCCCACTCATGATTGGAAAGAGAAAAGAGAGAACAAATAAACCCCAGGCATAGCTGACTCGAATCCTACCCGCAACCCCCCTCGCGACCCGCCTTATTTAACCAACAGTATGTCGCCCCAGAAGTGATAATACTCTTATATACCTTCGAAAACAATGCGACGAGGATACCATGCCCGGATGGACCTACGAGGTTCTTCCGGATGGTATTGGAGATACGATTGAAATCTACGGTCCGCCGTTCGAGGAGGCGTCTGGAGGGTCGTATGAGGAACCGAAAGGGTGGGCGGCGTGGGGAGGGAGTATTTGGAATACGGTGGATGCTTGGGATCCGTTGATGTTTCGGACGGGGGGTGGAGGTGGGTATACGAAGAGGACGAGGTAAGGAGAGTTTCCAGTTCTCTATATATCGGTGGTTATTGTGTGATGAATGGGCTATTTAAGAATGGGACGAATAGGTTTCGGGTATTTCGAGCTGGACGGAGGGCGATGCTTAGCCCCAATAACCCATTAGCTGTTGGTGATGTGCTACGACTACCGGACGAACTGACGGATCCTCGAAATGAATTATCAAGGGATACAGACATCGAAGGTAGCGCCCTCCCCAACAGTCCCTCCATTCTCACTGGTTTATAAAACCCACCTATATCGAAATACCACTAACAACCACCAGCTTGCACCACCCCCACTTCACCGTCCCTCGTCCTCCGCCGCTCCTCCCGCCAAACCCGCTCTAACATCCGCAACCTCCCCAGCATCGCTCCCATCGCCAACGACCTAACCCCAGAGGAATGGACCGAACTCCGCCACCGCAAACAAGCCTACTCATCCCTCTACGAGCGCGATAAATGCTACCGCGTCGAGTTGGTAGTTTCTTCCGCCGACTTTGTGGATCGGAGCAATCCCGTTCTTCCGCCTCAGGAATATATCGAGTCAGTCGAGGCGAGGGAAAAGATGCAGGAGGAGATAGATGCGGAGTGGGAGGAGTTAGTCAGTGGGATAGGGGAGGGGTTGGAGGATGAGGAGGTGGGGAGGTGGAAGCACGATGATTCTGAGATTGTGAATTTGATGGGGAAGAAGGATGTGATTGAGGCTGGGGAGACGTGGTGGCCGAAGATGAAGAGTGTGAGGGCGAAGGAGTTTGCGAGGTTGCCGAAGGAGGATGAGGTGGAGTATTTGAAGTATTTGTTAAGAGAGGCAGAGAGGCAGAAATGATGGAATGCTAGCAAGAATTACCCACAAGTTGATGGATAGGGTTACTAAACCACGTAGCATATTAATAGAATCAAGTTTTCATTTCATGATGTGAGGTAATACTATACTATTCTCGATATTGAAGATGTCAAACCATTTAGCGCGGACAAGGAAACTTTTTGAGAAAATGATTTGGAAGACAATATAAAACTGTGAATGCCGCTTTTGGGTATATTAAAAACATTATAAGAGCGAAAAGATAGAGCAGTGCAGAACGCGATAGCTAATCGTCCAACGAAGGTAACACAAAAAACTTGCTGGGTTAAGAATGCGGCATAGAGAGGAGAATATCGCCGTAGGTATAAGGGCGACTCGTAGGAAGAGGTTTCGGGGGAGGTTTAAAATGAGGGTCCGTATTTGTAGCAATTTGCCGTATTGATTCGTGAATCCAAATTTGATGATACTCGAAGCTTTCGACGCCTTCTTGTTATTTTGCGACTAAAATATGCCATGCCAAGCGCCGAATTATTTCGCCTTCCCGTTAGAGCCGTTAGCACCGTTAGCAGCAGTTCCATTTGCTGCTTTTTTGGCCTTGGACGCTCTGAACTTGGCAATCTCCTTGACGACAGCAGCTTCGACTCTCGAGCGAAGTTCGGGTCTATATCCCAAGCTAAATAGAAGCTATAATATCGGCGTTAGCAGTTTGACAATACCATGCCTCTCCGATGTTGAAGCTTACCTCGAACCAGACGAAGAATGGGGCTAAGAAGAATGCTTGGAAGATGTTGTCCAAAAGGGCTAGATAACAACCAGTCAGCGATAAAGACTAGGAATCCTGTGGGAATCGATTTTCAGAACGCACCTGGGCTTCGGTGCTCGAAAGCTCCATGCCCGATGAACTGGAAAATCCACGATGCAACATGGATAATCAAGGCCCACTTGGTCGCCTCCCATCCATAAGTTTCAAATAGAGAATTTCCGTATGCGGTACCGGCAAAGAGGAGCGGGGTGATAAGAGCGCCGGCGACCGGCTCCATAAGGATATAGAGGAAGCAGTAGACGAAGCATGCGATCGTTCCCAAGTGAAGTGGGAGGTAAGGAAGGTCGACAAGTGCTCCGGTATTTGCGCCCTGATGAGGAGTGTTAGCATGGAATATCCAATTTCTCGCTGATTATGGGCGGTCCTACCATCAGGAATGAGGTCATCAGAATCGTGGGGACGAAGATCATGTGGATTCCCTTATTGACCTGTAGACGAACTGGTGAATAAGTAAAATGTACTGGGTCTATGCTCGCATACGAGCTGGAGGTCGAGTTGCGCATAGTTATTCATACCGCATCATGGTGATATGCACCATACTAGAGTTGCGGGGAAAGTCGACTGTTAGCTCACGAGATCAATTTTAAGATCAAATTAGGGGAACTTGAATCGAGCCGCAGCGTGGGGGAAAGAAAGCATTAGCTAACTTACAAAGGTGAGTTGTTTCTCGAGATCCAAGCTGGGCATCTTGAAGCTAGATGTGTTCTCGGGTGTTGGATTGCAAAGCGATTCGGTTAACAGGCGATAGGGGTGTAAATGACCAGTAAATTAAAAACGAAGGGTCTACGGGGTGAAGCTGAAGAACATGAAGGCGGGATGTTCTGGAGGCAGCATGCAGGTTTTATTCTTAAGAGGGTGGTGGTCGGCAGTAGTGGGGATGGCGAACGGTTGGGGCGGGTTTAATTACATGCACATCACTGGCTGGGGCAGGAAGTTGGCTGGCTGGCTGGGTCTTAGCTCCTGGTCGGCCTTCGGTCATCGGGGCACCTTGCAGCAGGAAGAATGGAATAGGAAAGAAAAAACTTCAATCCTGCCTCTGCGACATGAACAGATCATATCATAAGCACAGATGTCGGCTTACATGCCTCCTAAAATTTTTTTGAATGAATAAAAATCACTCCACTGTATAGACTATTCAACTTGTATCAGCTTTCAGCTGTAATAGAATGCCGAGCTGGAGGATTAGAAGATACCATGACATTACATTTCGTTTCTAGAAGATAAGACGGATAATTATCCTGACTGATACAAAATCTTTCAAGCTGCCATTTCTTACAACCGTTATGGTGACGAAAGAGGCCGCACAAGTTAGCGTTTCTTCCGTCACATGGAAGAAAAGTGAAAAAATTAAAAAGAAAAGTTAGGGTAGCATTAGCTCCAGCTGTCAGGAAACGAGCCGAGTGGGAAAGCTGGGGAAAAGGAACGAAACATCCCCGCCCGCACTCCATCCCACCGAGCGAGATGCCTAGGCATGTCTTCTTTCTTGGTCAGGCTTCGTACTTCCCCAGAGTATTAGCAAATCAAAATTTAATGGCTTTCTAGGTTGACTCGTGGCATTTGAATTGCGGGGTTAAAACCAACCTTTCTAAATTTGTGATTGGGGGGGAACGATGATACGAGATGTGATGGATTTGATATGATAAGAGATATTACCCTCAAACTGTCCGTCTCTTGTTTGATCAGATCAAGGTGATGTCTGGTATGCAGCCTATCAGCAGATAAGCAGAAACATAGTAATGCGCACCAAAGCTTAAAGCTTGTGTTCGAGTTTTGATGAGGCTGGCCAGGATGCGGGTGCTGGATTGTACGTGGAGCAGCGCATATCTCAGTCCGAATGATATTCTTCCCCATATTTCCCAATAAAAACCCTGCTGAAATGGTTTAATGCACCTAATCTGGGCCAGCTAGCAATCTGAGTTGGGCCGGGTGCTGTTGGGTTTGGGCCGGGTTGTTCTGGCTAGGCCGGGTTGCTGCTGCTGCTGCTGTCCAGTCGCGCGTCGTCTAAAATTTTTGAATTGTCACAAGCCAGCCTCGCCCACAAACCACCACCCAATCCCATCACAGACTGCTACTACTCCTACCATCCTTCCAATCAAACTTTTCCTTATCAGCACCCCATCACGTTCCATCGTAAAAGTGGCATATCTCGGTCGGTAGCCTCGTCCTGTCGGTCGCCGTTGTATGCGAAATCAGATTCACTCCTTTAAAAGCGCGTAGCCGTCGTTCTATCCGACATTTCTACCCTGTCATTCGTTGATCGCACGATCCTTCTCGAGCAGAGCCTCCCCTTGCAAGCCGTCCTTCAACCCTCGACGGAGCTGCAAGAACTCCCATTTATCATCGAATTTCGGGCACGGAATAGTCCCCGAACACGAGCGACGCATTCACTTCACGACTTCACGACTTTGCCTCTTCCTTTCTTATCCCGACTCTCTTACGACGTGCAACGCTTAAATCTATTCATTCTTGCCTTCTCAAGCTATTTTCCGCGCCGGCCGCATTTCTCTTTCGTAAACGATCCATCATGTTCTTTCTATACGACCTCGAGAAGACTATAACTCTTCATCCGTCATACTTCGGACCGCATATGAGGGAGTATCTCATCCACAAACTACTCACCGATGTCGAAGGAACTTGCACCGGCAGATACTACATCATCTGCGTGCTCGACGCGTACAATATATCGATGGGAAAGATCCTACCGGGTAGCGGTGTCGCGGAATTTACCATATCATACAGAGCTGTGGTTTGGAGACCTTTCAAGGGCGAAACGGTATGCTTGTATGCACCGAGGTGGACGGAGTTTGATATGACGTCAATGATGGCTGATATGATGATCGCTGGGTGATTCATGGGAGGACAGGTCGACGGTGTCGTGACTGCTGTCAGCAAGCTCGGTTTCTTTGCCAATGTTGGACCATTGCCTGTGTTCGTTTCCACTCACGTAAGTACCCGAAACGCAATAGCGGCCTGAGGCGCTATGGAAGTGAGAGGAGTACTTCTGTAAGCTATCAAGATCGTTAAAACTTGGGTTCTTGTTGCTTCATTATAGCTTATCCCCGCGGACGTGAAATTCGATCCAACTTCGAATCCGCCACAATTCTCGGACAATGAAGGACAGGTCATCGAGAAGGGTGCTCACGTTCGGTTAAAGCTTGTTGGAACTCGAAGCGATGTGGGCAAAATGTCCGCCATTGGCAGCATCAAAGAGGTGAGTGTTCTCTAGCCTATTTGAGTGTGCATACCTCTCGGCTAACTCTCGGTGTTAATAGGATTATCTCGGGTTCGTGGTACCTATGATTTCTTCTATTCATGCCACGCTACTAACAACCTTGCATCTAGATGCCTCTAATTTGGATAGCTTTTATCCTTTGCTTGATGCATTGCTCGTTCACAGCCTCTACTTTAAAGCCACCCGTTCCCGTTCAATGCTTCGTTCTAGCCTTTTTGGCTGCATACTCTCCTCCGACAGGCCTGGTTTCTGGCGACCCAATTCTCTAACAATCCAGTTGAAAAGACAAAACCAAAAGACCAGACATAAACAAAAAATAAAAAAGGTAAGGATACATAAAAGCGGTTTCCTGACCAGTGTTCAAAAGATGATTTTCCACACCGGGTCGATTTTTCTGTCTATTAGCGATTTCGTGCAAAAAAATGTTCTGCTACCATTTCTAATAAAGAGGAGAAATCATTCTGATATAAGACCGAAGTGCCATAATATATCGGTCGAAGCGTTTCTTCATTTCCTTGTTGTTTTTCTACCTCTTCTTAATTATAAAAACCCAGATACCCGAAAGACAGTTGACTTTGTAGTTTAGTCATAATGATAGAATGGGACGGCAGAATGGAGAACTCTGATATAATAAGCATAGGATTAATCCACAACAAAGGAAGGTCCTCGAGACTAAGTATTAATCCGTAGCACGAAGCATTAGAAATGTTCGAAACGGGAGGATGAATAAGTTGACTGTCATTCATGTCTACGATATCCAATGCCAAGATGTTTATCCAAGAGTAATTCTGACCTCTCACAATTTCTCAATCTGTAGATATGCATATCGGCCCATCTTGCATGTCGAACAGCATCGTGGGGGGTATCATTAGCTGTTTGCTACTAACTGGCATGCAATGGAGAACCAGCCGGTGTGTGTTGTGCAATGTTGTTATTCTTCGGCAGCGAAATTTTTCGTTTTCTCCGAGTTTTTCCTGCGTTGAGATCCACGGGCAGCGAGAGAGAAGCAGCAGCAGACGCAGGAAAGACTTCCGCCCGCCCACACAATTTTTTTTTTCTCTTTCGTAACCCGGCACCCCCTCCAAAATCCAAAATATCCAACCAGACACTCCACTCTTCCTCCTCCCTCCTCCCACACCGCATCTCTCTCCATCATCATCGTCATCGTTATCAATTGTACTTCTATCCTACCCTTTTCTTCTTCCTCTAGATTATAGCCATGTTCAGGCCGGCCTTGAGACAGTCTACCCGAGCGGTGGCCGGTGCTCTCGCTGCCTCTAGCAGAGTTGCTGTGGTAAGGTTCCTCTCCGCCGGAATTTCTCTCAATCCCGTCATTCGTGGCTTTTCCGACTGCCCGTCAAACGTCATATATCGCGACCCGAAATTTTTATTTTTAATATATCGTGGACACTTTACTCAATTGCTTCAAGCTTTAATCCAAAGGGGACTCAATTGCTAACCAATCGGTCATTCTTGACCTTGTTGCCGGGAATAGACACGAAATGCCGCACCTCTTGTTGCCAACTCCGTCCGAACCTATGCCGACAAGGCCAGCCCCACAGAAGTCTCCTCAATCTTGGAGCAGAGAATAAGAGGTGTCTCTGAGACCGCCTCGTTGGCTGAGACCGGCCGTGTCCTTTCCGTCGGGTGCGTAGGATGAACTACCGAGAGGGAAAATTACCCGATATCAATTTTTTGGAGCCAAGAATCTAACGATATAATTTTTTTACAACAGAGACGGTATCGCTCGTGTCCACGGTCTTGCCAATGTCCAGGCTGAAGAATTGGTCGAGTATGGGATCCCCTTGGGCCAGGAGCCGAATTGTCGATTTTTGAGATACAATGAATATCGGGTTTTAACGGGATATATATTCGAATAGATTCGCCTCTGGTGTCAAGGGAATGTGCTTGAACTTGGAAGCCGGCCAAGTCGGTGTTGTGCTTTTCGGTTCCGATCGTCTCGTCAGGGAAGGAGAGACCGTCAAGAGAACGGGTCAGATTGTAAGGAACCAGCCGTTCTCCCGATATCGGAAGTTGAGGTACATTTGCTAAGGAAGGGAAAATATTAGGTCGACGTCCCAGTCGGTGCTGAACTTCTCGGCCGTGTCGTCGACGGTCTCGGTAACCCAATTGACGGGAAGGGACCAATCCCAACCAAGGAGAGACGTCGTGCTCAGCTCAAGGCTCCTGGTATGGTTTATACTCGTACCGAGATTCCAGGTCAGGATGCGTCCTAACAGTAATTTCGTCATTTAGGTATCTTGCCTCGTCAATCCGTCCGTGAGCCAATGCAGACTGGTTTGAAGTCTGTCGACGCAATGGTTCCTATCGGTCGTGGACAACGTGAGCTTATCATTGGTGACCGTCAAACCGGAAAGACTGCCGTCGCTTTGGACACAATCCTAAACCAGAAGCGATGGAACAGCTCGAACGATGAAACCAAGAAGCTGTACTGTATCTACGTTGCCGTTGGACAGAAGCGTTCTACCGTTGCCCAGCTCGTCAAGACCCTTGAGGAAAACGATGCCCTGAAATACTCCGTTGTCGTTGCTGCCACTGCCTCCGAGGCCGCTCCTCTTCAATACATTGCTCCTTTCACTGGGTGCACCATGGGTGAATGGTTCCGTGATAACGCCAAGCACGCTCTCGTCATCTACGATGACTTGTCCAAGCAGGCCGTCGCCTACCGTCAAATGTCCCTCTTGCTCCGTCGTCCACCAGGCCGTGAGGCTTACCCCGGAGAGTATGTAAATTCCCTACGCCATAAATTTAATATTGATCACATGACTAATACGAACTTATAGCGTCTTCTATCTTCACTCCCGTCTCTTGGAGCGTGCCGCCAAGTTGAACAAGAGCTTCGGTGGTGGCTCCTTGACCGCCTTGCCAATCATTGAAACCCAGGGTGGTGATGTGTCCGCTTACATTCCAACCAACGTTATTTCCATCACCGACGGTCAGATCTTCTTGGAATCCGAATTGTTCTTCAAGGGTATCCGTCCAGCCATCAACGTCGGTCTTTCCGTCTCTCGTGTCGGATCCTCCGCCCAAGTCAAGGCAATGAAGCAAGTCGCCGGTTCCCTCAAGCTCTTCTTGGCTCAATACCGTGAAGTCGCTGCCTTCGCCCAATTCGGTTCCGATCTCGATGCCTCGACCAAATCCACCTTGGCTAGAGGTGAGCGTTTGACCGAGCTCCTCAAGCAACCTCAGTACACCCCTATGGGTGTTGAGGAGCAGATTCCTCTCATCTTCGCTGGTGTCAGAGGACATCTCGACAAGGTTCCAGTGGCCAAGATCCAGGCTTTCGAGAAGGACTTCCTCGCACACCTCAAGAACTCTGAGTCCGGTTTATTAGAAGAGATTAAGACCAAGGGTGTTTTGAGCAAGGAGTTGGAAGACAAGCTGACTGCCGTTGTCTCGGTAAGAAATTAATCCACGTTCTCTCATTTCTTCATTACACATTGCTAATATTCGCGCTTCTAGGCTTTCGTCAAGAGCTTCCTATAAACGATGGCAGATTCGCTAGTATTGCCTGAATAAGGCAGTATTTCAAATACAACCTGATGATGATGGAAGACGCGAAAAATATAGACATAAGTCCCTTGTCATTGTGTTTGAGAAATATTTTTGTCGCGGCCAAATAACCAACAGCAAGAACGATTCTTAAATCCAATGAAAAAAACTCAAAAATATTTCTTAGTATATATAGTCGCTCAAAAAAAAGAAGAGGTGTTCTGTGCGCCCTTTTTGTCTTGTTACATAGCTGTATGAGAGGAGGTTGTCCCATCTTCCCGCCCTGTAATTTACCACCCTTTTTTTTAACAATTTTTTCTCGGTTCTTGTTATCTCGGAGGGATTGTAGAAAGGGTAGACGTAGATTATAGTTATAAAAGCGTGGATAGAAGCTAGTATGAAAAAGATAGTCCAAATAATCTGCTGTCGCTGGGGACGATATGTTGCCGTTTGATATCTGATCCGGTTGATTGCGGTTATGTGACACAGCATTCATGCATTTACGTCAACAGCGATCCAACGGAAGCACACGCATTTTAACCGTGAAGAATACCTCAAACTCCACAATCTTGAGGACTCGGAATTGATTGATAGCGACAGCACCAGTTCCACTCTTCGACATTACCCTTTACAATTAATTTAGTCGCCATTCCCATTAATATTGGGATACTTATTGCATACCAAGATGGCAATGTCACAGAAGACCAAAGAAGTGCTCCTCCAAGTGCGGAAGATTATCCCGCCATTGCTGGAGAAATTTCACAAAGGGTAACTATGAAACTAAACAAGACACATTCGTGATGCAATCTACGGGATACTAATACATTTATCAGACAGATGGGTCGGGTAGCAGTTATTGGAGGATGCGAAGAGTATGCCAATATCAACCCGTCCATCCGAAGCATCCATGTTGTATATTGAACTCACAACGCATTTTCCTCCATTGCTGGATTGGCCATGATGTAGCTATACCGGCGCACCGTTCTTCAGCGCCAATGCATCCGCTTTACTCGGTATGAACCACTACCTCTCTAGCTCCCCTTCCCATACTCTGTATCTTATCTCTCTTGAAAACAAAAAAAGGCGCCGACCTATCCCACATAATCTGCGAACCCACCGCCGCCACCGTCATCAAATCCTACAGCCCAAACCTCATGGTCCACCCCTACATGAAACAATCCAACCACCTCCCCTCAAACTCCAACGAAACCGCCGACTCCCTCTCCAAGCGCATAATCTCCATGCTGGACCGACTCCACGTCATCGTCGTCGGTCCCGGCCTCGGTCGCGACGAACTCATGCAGCAAACCGCTGGTAAAGTCGTCGCCGCCGCGAGGGACAAAGGAATGGGAATCGTGGTCGACGCGGACGCTTTGCTGTTAATTTCGGCCGATCCGTCGTTGGTGCATTCGTGCAGGAATGTGATATTGACGCCGAATGTTGTGGAGTTTTCGAGGTTGTGCAAGGCGTTGAAGGTGGATGTTGAGGATGAACCTGCGACGGCTTGCGCTAGGTTGGCCAAGGCGTTGGGAGGGGTGACGGTGATTCAGAAGGGGGTGGTGGATTATATTAGTAATGGGGAGAGGACGGAGGTTTGTGATGTTGAGGGGGGGTTGAAGAGGAGTGGGGGGCAGGGGGATACGTTGACGGGGTGTTTGGGGACTTTTTTGGCGTGGAAGAAGGCGTATAGGGATGGGTTGTGGGAGTGAGTATTGTATCTTTGGGGGTATCTAAAGGCGGCGGTATGTTTGCTAACGGCGTATCATTGGTAGGCATGACGGGTCGCTCTCGGATGGCGAGCTGACGGCGTTAGCAGCGTTTGGGGCTTCTGCGATTACGAGAACGTGTTCAAAGTTTGCGTACGAAGAAAAGGGACGACATATGCAGGCTAGCGATCTTCAGCCACAGATTCAGAAAGCGTTCCAGACACTGTTCGAGGATGGGGTGGAATCGAAACTATAGATGGTGAACTGCAACTAATTTGGAAGAGTGAGGTTGAGTTCTATGAACTCTACAAATTTCAATATTTGGACGGGATTATGCATCGCGATTAAGCATGCGATATACCGATAATGTTTAAGCCTCTAGGTTAACCCAAAGTCATTCATGAAGAGGAAAGGTATCATTCTCAATATTACAACCAACTATCATTACAAGCGACCCGAAACTTCCAGATAATTTTGCAACTCGCTCAACAAAATAGGACAAAAATTGCATCCTGATAATAGAAATAAACCAACGGATCCCATCAAGGTTCCCCTAGTCCACACAAAAGCGGCAGCCCTTAGATCAATCTAAACTCCCAACTTTCTCTTTCTCGTCCTTCCAGAGGTAATGCTGTTTCCGTGCATCATTCCTAAATCCATACCGATCAGTATTCAAAACCAACAACTTAAGTAGGGATACATATAGAATAGTCACTCACGGGTTCCATTTGCCTTATCCACCTTGTTACCACTGGCGCTACCTCTCATCCTCTTAAACATGCCGTGGATTCTGGTTCCCATGTTCGAGCGGGGTTTGTGGTAGCTCATCTATTAGAATGATTGTGTTGGCAAAATCAATATACCTTATTAGCGCATTTATAAGGCATGTTATAGGAGAGACATACGGGAGCAGGGCCAGTTCCCACGGATCGTTTACTTGTCCCGCGAACGGTCTTCGGTTGCATCAGCCTCTGGATGAAGTTTGGCTGTCGAGGAGCTGTAGGGTCTGCTTTGGCCATTTTTGATAGAGTGATATTCTTATGTATTGTTATATATAAATTTGTATTGGTAGTTCTTAGGATCTCTTTGTTTGATATTTTTTAATACGGTAAGATTGAATATGTCAAGAGAGAAGATCCGACGGGGCGATGGGTCGATTGGCAATCTTTATATATTAAGACTTCAGAGATACGCTTGTAGCAACTTTACTGGGTACAAACATCTATCGTCATGATATTCACGGTATGACATATCGCACTTCTCTACCAATAAAAAAAGCTTAAACAGGTATCGGAGCAATGCGGCAGGGTGCGAATAAAACGTCATGTTCCATGTGAGCTTTACCAATACGCTAAAAAATTTAGGCGAGTTGAGACTTCTTTTAACCTTTTTGTGTGGATTGCGGAACGTTCAGGGTTCAAATTCTCCCATCATCAGGGTCTTGAACCGCTAATGTCAAAATCTGAGATATGCTCAATCTCGAGAGATCTGGTGCGCCAAAGTTCGCCAACATGTGGGTTTTGTCCTATACCCTGTTTGCGTTGTCGAAGGTTCCCTATGATGTCAAGCGTGGAAAGTTCAACAGGGCAGTTGGTGGCGAGGCCGTACACCATCTTGAAAACGGGTTGTACACCAGGTTCATTGCTACAAGGTTTTGGCAGAAACTCGGATGAAGGTTTATAGCCGTTGACGTATCACTTTCTCTCGTCCGATCTATTTAGGACATGTATACTAGGTGTTTCTTAGACGCTCAAGCGTTTTCGATATGTAATTGTTTCTTTTCTAACTTTTGATATTCATGGAGACCTATGACGCCAAGATGATGCTGATCTTTTGGGAAAAGTTCGAAAAGTTGAAATGGGCATTCTTGCAAAATTGCATGATCTCTAGTATGGACCCTTAAACTTTAACACGGGAAAGTATGCAGTCTTTGTACATTATCGGGAAAGTGCGATGTCATCTGTTCCAAGGGTTAGCCCATGATACATGTAAATAAAATTATATCTGGAGAAACTCACCGATTCTCAGAATCATTTTGCAGGTTTCTGCACTCAACTCGATCGCGCTCGTACTAACCAGGAGTGGCTGCAAAACTCTTTCGTCGGTGATATTGGTAACAGCGCCCTTCCTCACACTCACACCTGCAAATTTATCGCCAGCAACATGTCTACTCCTCAGCTCCGTCACAACTCTAATGCTGTTCAAACCTGCATTCTCAGCCAAAGTCGTAGGGATAACTTCCAAAGCCTCTGCAAAGGCCTGCCAGCAAACAGCCTCGGTCCCGCTTAGTCCTCTTGCTGCCGTTGATAACTGTCTCGAGACCTCGATTTCCGGAGCACCACCACCGGCTATTAATGCCTTCTTCTTCACCAAGCATCGAATAACGCAGAGGGCATCGTGTAGTGAACGTTCAGCTTCGTCGAGAATGAGAGAATTTGCTCCGTGGCAGAGTACTGAAACAGTTTGGCCGGCGCTCTTTACACCGGTGATCTTGACGACTCTCGAGCCAGCGGATTCAGTTTCTTCGACAAGTTCAGCGTAACCGAGTTTGTCTTCCGTGAAGGAGTCAATGTCGGCAATAGGTTTGCAGCCAGTGCTCTATATAGAGGTTAGAACGTAGAATTTAGGATGTTTGATATAAATCAAGCTATGTACCTTGCAGATAAATTCGACTTCGTCACGCTCGATTTCCTTGATAGCCAGAATGTTCAACTTAGAGAGGAAGTGTAGAGACATATCGTTAATAGCGTCTCTGAGAATAGACTTTTGGATAAGCAAGACGTTGCACTTCGCCTTCTTGATCTTCTTGCACATGTTGAGGAGATATGTCCGTTCTTCTTTAATGATCCTATCCATTTGCCTGTAGTCATTGACAACGATTTGGTTTTCCATCTATAGGGGATATTATCAGCATTGCCCCAAATTGGTGTAATTAGCATCGACTTACATCTGGTTTCGGTGGAGAAAGCTGGAATTGGATTAATCCTATTCTTGCCTTCTCCATTTTCGTAGGACCGCCAGCTCCTTTCAGAACTGGCTGGGTTAAGACCAAACCGTCAACCAACTCGGTATCGTCTATCGTTCCACCGACTTTCTTTACTAAGCGGATGTTGTTGAGATCTACATTTTCGGCGGTGGCTGGGTTGATTACTCTCGTGACGGCCTCAACTGCGATTGGTCCGAGAATATTCGAGTACTGTGAGACGATTTTGCTAGATAAGGAGGTAGTAGCGGCTTGTAGTAACGAGGTCTTGTCGGTTAATGTTACCGGTATCGACATTTCGGTGAGGATCTCTACGGCTTTGGCTGCGGCTCGTTGGAAGGACTCTGATATTATGGTAGGATGGATGCCTTCATCGATGTCAGCAGCTGCCGTACAATGGTAATAGGGTTTATATAGTTACCCTTGGCTAGTAATTTCTCAGCAGCTCCTAGCAAGCTACCACAGATGACAACCACGGATGTAGTACCGTCACCAGCCTCAATATCTTGTGCCGCTGAAAGATCAACCAACTAGACAAAATATTAGCTAGAAAGCTTGGAACAGCTAGCTCGGTTGCCCTACCATCTTTGCAGCTGGATGCATGACCGCCATATCCTTCAGCATGGTGTTTCCGTCGTTTGTAATTATAACCTCGCCTTTTCCAGTTTGGATCTAAAATAAAATTAGAGAGGATGTCGAAATATCGAAAACGGTGAGAAAATGCTACTGACCATCTTGTCCATACCGCGAGGGCCCAGGGATGTTCGTATAGCATCAGCAACAGCTGTATTAGAACCGTTAGTTGTCTTCAACCCCGAAAACTGGAGGGAGACGCGGCCACACCTCTCGCTGCTGTAATATTTGCTTGCCGAACAGCTATGGGCTTTTCTTTGTCCTTGAACGCCCCACTTTTGATCGCGGTCGCCATGATGAAAATTTAACCAGGTATATCGATATCGACGGTCTTCTATCAGGATTTCAAGCTTGATGATGTGTCTTTAGAGCTGTTTGAAGGGTAAGTCCCAGAAACGAAATTTTGGTGGGAGGGATGTGTGCTTGTCGATAAGAAAAAGTTGAAGCTCCAAAAGCGTGGCGGGCCAGAGAAAAAAAGCAAAGCCTATTACTAACACTAACGACAACGCAACACACATAGCTAAGTAGTGTAGAGCTGCGACGACCATCGAAACCAATACACCCGGGAAATTTTTGGTATATTATACTTCTTATTAGGTGATTTAGGGTTTGGAATCTATTATATTTACTTAGATGTATTATATAAGGAGAAATTAAGGCAATTGGGGAGGAGTGATACTACAATTGGCAGTGTAGTCTAGCCAGGGGAGGTTAATAACATTATATTCTTAGGATCTCGGGTTCGAATATTGCAAATCCATATAGAACGATACGTAGTTCAGCCGAACTCGATAGAAATTGCATTTCAATTCCTATACTTTGAAAACTAAATTAAAATTGGAGAGCAATTCTTGGGCAGTGCCCCCAAACGCAACCTGTTACGAAGGGGGCAGTCTGGGTACGAGACACGACATTGACCTAGTACAGATGATATCGTCGATGCAAGAAAGTGGATAGTATCCATTTTACCTCAACTAAAGTTTAAATGCTGCGTAGGAAGAAAAAAATTGGGTGCAAAGAGAATAGTTGTTTCAATGGTTACAATAGCATATGTTAAGCAACTGATAGCCCATTGTCATTATGGAGCTCCACTTTATTCGCCTACAACTCTATGGCGCAGCTCTTATAATATCTCCCCCTAACAGAAATAGAACCCTAGCGAACTAGAACAAATTAAGAAAATCTAGAAAGATGGTCTACAAAAAGGACAACCTAAAGCAGATGTAGGTGCCATTGCTTCTGCATTCGTCAAAATTTTAGACTTAGAATCAGTCGCGACGGTATGCACAAAATTATAAAATGTAAGATCTAGACTATATAAGGAAGCTATTTTAAGGGACTTGGCGATGGCTCTCTCTCCAATGCTAGGTTCAATTCCAGCAGTCAGTAACCAGACTTATGTGGCATTCGTGGGTATCTCTAGCATCGCAAAGAAAGGGACGCTGGAGGATTTTTGTGTTGTGTGACGTTGGAGTTCCGCAGTACCCCTATTGTGACAGACAAACTGCAGATGGCTTGTGCTAGACTGCTTGAGTGGCCGGGTTGAGGGTCCGGGTCCCAAGAGCCGATAAGTGAGCAGGATGAGATTCTTCACTCAGGGCAGCTATAGATTCAAGAATGGTGGATTCCAAAGTCGTAGACAACATGATACAATTGGAAATGGCTAGTCGTCCATTTGAGAAAGATAATCCAAAGCCAGTTGCAGCTATTTATAAGCGACAACTCATGCATGTGCCAATAGAGCAGCAAGCATGCAGGTCCAGGAATCTGCCTGGCCGACAGCCAAATAGACAGACCGGGACAAGCTTCAAGCGAGCTTAAGGTGTGGTGACAGGGCGCTTGCTGATTTTCTAGGCCGAATTGCTACTTGCTACTAGTTACTACTTACTTGCAAGTACGTGTATTATTGCATTGGCAGACTATATTATAATTTCCCCCTCAAAACTGCAGTCCCCAAGTTTCTCTCCTTCTGCTCTCACCATCCCAAGAAAACTTCACCACCTTTCCCCCCTACCACCCCAAAGTAAGCCCATTCGAATCCTCGGGTATAGGATTCGATATCCAAATTCCGAGTTGTGTTTTGACCCTCGGCTCTGAAAGCTGACTCTTTGACAGGTTTTTCCTAGCTATATTTCTCAACGCGTAGAGCAACGGTCAACATGAGAGGAGAGGTAAGATTTCTTTCTTTGCACTGCTCCCTCGCGTCACCGTTTTTTTACTATCACACACACAGTCAATATTTGATTACTTACGCAATTGTCTGTCGTCTTAGGTCTGCCACATTCACATCGGTCAAGCTGGTGTCCAGCTTGGTAACAGCGCCTGGGAGCTGTAAGGAAACCCTTCATACCCGTGCTACACTTACCATCCCGGTTCACTTTCCGTTCAACCACCTCGCCTATCTCGCATAAATTAACAACCTCGCTTACATGACCCCGAAACTTTTTCTTTTAGGTACTCCCTGGAACACGGCTTGACCCCAGATGGTCGACCAGATCCCGAAAAGAAGCAAATCGCTGAAGGCGGTTCTTACGAGACCTTCTTCTCTGAAACCGGGAGCGGAAAATACGTTCCTCGATCTATTTTTGTCGACTTGGACCCATCTGTATGCGCTGTTCTCCGTTCTAGAAGACATTATAGGATTTGTAGCTGATGTCGTTGTAGCCAATCGATGAGATTAGGAGCGGTACCTGGAGGCAGTTTTTCCATCCAGAGTTGCTCGTTAGCGGAAAGGAGGACTCCGCGAACAACTGTACGAATAATATCGATTTCACCAGGATTCCAGAGTAGCAAATGCTAATCCATCTCGCCAGATGCTCGAGGACACTATACCATCGGCAAGGAGCTGATAAGTACTGTCGAAGAAAAGTTACGCCGCGTCGTCGATAACTGCAATAGCTTGCAGGGTTTCCTTGTCTTCCATTCTTTTGGCGGTGGTACCGGTTCCGGTTTTGGCGCGCTATTGCTAGAAAGACTTGCGACGGACTATGCGAAGAAGTCTAAACTCGAATTTGCTGTATACCCTGCTCCTCAAGTCTCCACAGCCATTGTTGAGCCATACAATGCCGTCCTCTCCACCCACAGGTAAGGATGTAATTGCAGATCTAGCAATATGATTACACTAGACTAATAACTCCTGAAAGTACCATCGAGCACTCCGACTGCTCTTTCCTCGTGGACAATGAGGCTGTCTATGATATCTGCAGAAGGAATCTGGATGTCCCACGTCCATCCTACGAACACCTAAATAGACTAATCGCTCAAGTCGTTTCCTCAATTACGTCTTCCTTGAGATTCGACGGCGCCTTGAATGTCGACCTAAACGAGTTCCAGACCAACTTGGTTCCCTACCCAAGAATCCACTACCCATTGATCAGCTATGCTCCTGTGATCTGTAAGCCTTAAACTCGCCTAAATTCACCGAGTCGGTCTACGCTAACGCTCCATTAACAATGATTTAGCCGCGTCCAGGAGCCAGCACGAAAGCTTCAAGGTTACCGAATTGACCTCCAAATGTATGTTACCCGAAACACCATCCGCCCACTACCCATACTAACTCGAGTCGAAGGCTTCGAACGAGAGAGCCAGATGGTCGTCTGCGACCCAACCAAGGGAAAATATATGGCTGTCGCCCTCCTATACCGCGGTGACGTTGTCTCCCGCGAAGCTTCTACCGCTGTTGCTAGCATCAAGTCAAGGCAGAACTTCCAACTCGTTGAGTGGTGCCCTACCGGCTTTAGTATGTATCCATATGCAACTCCCCTAGCTATGCCTAATATAAACTAATGCATCTTTGCAGAGATTGGTATCAACTACCAAAAGCCGGTTCGCGTTGAAGGAAGTGAGTTCGCAGAAGTCGACCGCAGCGTCAGCATGCTCTCAAACACCACCGCCATCGCTGAGGTGAGGAGTTTATCTCCCGTTTGCTTTCTCTTTTTCCGATAATATCTAACATTTAAACTGCAGGCCTGGGCTCGCTTGGATCACAAATTCGACCTCATGTACGCCAAGCGCGCCTTCGTCCATTGGTACGTCGGTGAGGGTATGGAAGAAGGTGAATTCTCTGAAGCTCGTGAAGATCTTGCTGCTCTTGGTATGTTGCATATATTAAAGGTTGTTCCCTTGATGGTTTTGAATATACACTAACGGCCCAACAGAAAAGGACTATGAAGAAGTTGCCGCCGACGGAGAACCCGCCGAGGAAGCCGAGTACTAGTCGCTTTACCCTTTATCTTAATAAAATCAGTGTGGGGATTTTAAACTTTAAAATATCGGCTTTTTAAGATTGCTAGTATGTCATCTTTTCGAAAAACTAGTTTATCAACCCTCTCTCGATCCTAATTTTTCGAATGTTAACCATCCTCTTATTCTCGAAACGGAAAATTATCTTGGAACCCTCTTCAAATCTACCTATATATAATTCTAGATCACAACTCCCTTCACTTCTTTAGTTAAACTAGTTTCATTAGTAGCAACAAGAAGAGTAATATACTTGATAATTATAATGAATAGAAATTATTCCTTTGTCACAAGACACCGTAATCCCTTCTGATATCCCACACCCCCATTCATAATCTCACCCACTCCCCTTCTTCTTACTCTCCTCCACCTGCTTTATATTCTCCTCCTCAATCCCATACTTCTCCTCCAACTCCTCCAAAATCTCATCGCTCAAATCCCCCTGCACCGTAATCTCCTCCGCCCCCGTCGCGTTTTTCGTCACGCTGCTCCCGCACGCAAACTTCTTCCCGAACCCCTTCGCCACCGTCTTCACATCCAAATCGAACGCTTCAACCCCGCTTACAATCGTGACGAATTTTCGCTTTGTCCGTTCCACTCGCTTGATGTAGATTATTGATGCTTTCTTTTTGGCTTCTTCCCGTTCTTGGCGGGCGGCTTCTTTTTGTTGCTTTTTGGCGAGGTCCTTTTCGGCTTTTTCGCGGGCTTCGAGGGTCATTGTGGAGAGTTTTTCTTCGACGGCTTCTGTTGGGGGAAGGGGGTGGGTTAGTTTGGGTAATAAAGGGTGTGTTTGTGTATGGTGGGAGTAGGGAGGGGGGGATTGTACCGCTGGAGTATAGCCTCTGGAATAGGTCCGGGTGGTTCTTTTCCAGCCATTCCATGCACTTCTTTACGGTGCCGCCGAATTCGCAGTACTACATTGCTTATCCGAATACAAATTCCCATACGGAGGGAAGGAGGGGCAGGGAGTTAGTCAAGTTGGGATAGCGGCGACGACGATGCGAGCTGTATCGAAAAATGCCGGTTTTCGATTTTAGCATACCTCAGGCGGTACCGAACATACTTAGCATACATCATGACGTTTGTTAGCTCCCATTCAGTCCCAGCTTCCAACAAAAATACGAGTGAGAGAATAGAGTGGAAGACTTACCACCGCAGTATATAACAGTCTTGGGAGCTGGAGCATCAGGCTGTTCTCCCGCAGCTGCTCCAGCAGCCGATGATTCTGCTTCCGACATTGTGTGGCGTATAGATTTGCTAAAAGGTGGGATGAAGTTCAAGCTTGTCGGGTGCTGCCCCACAATCCGAATTCACAAGGTTTAAGGTTGGAGTCGGAGCTTTGGAGCCGCACCAAAAAAAAGCGGTTCGGCACATGTGTCTCGCGACAGCTTTACTACCACTAACATTTGGGCTAAGATTTGTATTGAACGCTAACAGCTCTACAACATGCTGCACTCAGGACGGATATAAACTCTCAACTATATATATTGAGTCAACAGCAACGGGAATCGGTAAATTCTTTTGTGATCACGAAAAAATAATTACAAGAGAAAAAAGATAACCAAAAAAAAGGGTGTTAGGTCAGAAGGTAAAAAAGCTATTCTACTATCGTGATGCTAGTCGTGGCTCAGGATATAAAATTGTACAATTACAAGAATAAAGAAACGCCCCAGGAGAAACTTCCAACTTTCTTTTCAATTTCAATTAATAAGTTCTAAAGAGTATTTGTTAGCACTCCCGTACAAAATCCGCCGTAAAAACCAGAAAAGTAAAACGTACCTCTTGAACGGCGGAACAGGCTTGCATTCATTCTCATCTAGTGTCTTGTCAATGACACCTCTGTACTTCAGATCGACCTTTCCGTGTGGGGTCTTCTGCCAACTCAAAGTGTGCCTACAAGTCCGTTAGCACATATAATCTTATTACCTTAGCGTAGCTTTAAAACTCACTTCATCCAGTTCTCGTCATCACGGTCTGGGTAATCTTCTCTAGCGTGGGCACCACGAGATTCCTTGCGGGCGGCAGCACTGGTAGCAGTTTGGACGGCACAAGTCAACAGATTCCTTAATTCGAGAGTCTCGACAAGGTCACTGTTCCAGATCTGTAGATTATTGTTAGCTTGTAACTACTACCCGTTCACCCCAAGTCCACTACATACCATAGATCTATCCTTAGTTCCAACCTGGTCATACAGTTGATCAACCTCATTAATACCCTTAACACCAGCGTCCAAAGATTCTTGAGTTCTGAACACGCTGACATCAGTTTGCATGACCTTTTGCATCTTCAATCTGATAGCAGCAGTAGGTAATGGGCCATCAGCGTTTCTGATTTTGTCGAGCATGGCAATAGATTCAGCGCCAGCGTCAGCACGGATTGGCTCGTGTTTCTTGCCCTGGTCACCCTTGTCGCGGATAGTGTGAGCAACGGCGCGACCGAAGACGACAAGATCGAGGAGGGAATTGGCACCGAGACGGTTAGCACCATGGACGGAGACACAAGCGGCTTCACCGGCAGCGTAGAGACCTGGAACAACGACATCGTTGCCCTTGGCGTCGATGGTCAAGACCTCGCCGGTGTATTTAGTTGGGATACCACCCATGTTGTAGTCTAAGGGCATGCATTAGCTCTAGTCCCCCTTGGCTTGAATTGGGCAGTCGCAATACTCACGGACGGTTGGGAGCACAGGAATTGGCTCCTTGGTGACATCCACACCAGCAAAGATAGCTGCAGTCTCAGAAATACCCGGCAATCTCTCGTGCAGAATTTCAGGTTCCAAATGGCTGAGCTGCAAGAAGATGTGATCCTTCTCCGGTCCGACACCTCTGCCTTCTCTGATTTCCATAGTCATACTTCTCGAGACGACATCACGAGAAGCCAAATCCTTAGCGGTTGGGGCGTAACGCTCCATGAAACGTTCACCCTCAGAGTTGAGCAGGTAACCACCCTCACCACGAGATCCCTCAGTAATCAGACATCCAGCACCATAAATACCAGTTGGGTGGAATTGAACGAATTCCAAATCCTGTCCGGGCAATCCAGCTCTGGAGACCATTGCTAAACCGTCACCAGTACAAGTGTGGGCACTAGTGCAGCTGAAGTACGCACGACCGTATCCACCAGTAGCAAGGACAGTGTGGTGAGCTCTGAAACGATGCAGTGTTCCATCTTCCTGGTTATAGGCAATAACACCAACGCACTTTCCATCTTCCATCAGGAGATCGAGGACGAAGTATTCGATAAAGTAGTTCGTGTTGTATCGGAGAGATTGACCGTAGAGGGTGTGCAAGAGGGCATGTCCAGTTCTGTCAGCAGCGGCGCAGCATCTGTATGCTTGACCACCCTTTCCGAACTCTCTCGATTGACCGCCAAAAGCTCTCTGGTAGCTAGTTCGAGTTAGCATATACCATTCTGAGTGCCCAAAGGGTTCCTATATCCTCACATTCGGCCGTTATCTGTTCTCGACTATCCACCATCCACAGTTAGCTAGAATCCAATAGCTAGTTCTAGCGACAGTACTCACAAATGGGCAGCCATAGTTCTCCAATTCGTAGATCGATGCAGGAGCTTCACGGGTCATGTAGTGGATAGCATCCTGATCACCCAGCCAATCGGATCCCTTCACGGTATCGTACATACTATCACCATCTCATTAGCACCTACCCACAGCCCCAATCGAGTCGAAAAGGTATACATACTGCCATCTCCAATCATCAGGATGCATACTATCCTCACCCACCAAGTCGTCAGCAAGCTACCAACCAGCTATAAAGCCAATTGAACATCATCACCACTCACTTCCCAAGAGCCGCATTGATTCCTCCCTGCGCCGCCACGGTGTGACTTCTCGTAGGGAACAGCTTGCTAATACACGCCGTGTTGAGCCCTGCTTCCGCCAGACCGAAGGCGGCTCTCAATCCCGCACCACCAGCTCCCACCACTATCGCATCGTATTCATGGTCCTATAACATCATCCCGGTTCACATCCAATCAGCATCAACGCTTATTAAAGCAAAGGGCTAGTCGAATAGCAAAAAAGCACAACCTCGTATTTTAGAAAAAAAAATGCGGGGGTGGGGAAAAACGGGGGGGAAGGGAAGGGTGTGCACTGACAATGACAGGATACTTGCTCGATACGTGCGGCGACGCTTCTTTGGCTCTTAACGGCAGGGTTCCGAATATTCTGGCTATACAAGGGGGGGGAGGGATCACATCGGGTGATCCGGCCATTAGCATTCCACCTTTTACTCATCCCACCATGAGAACACCCAATAAAAAGAGCCCAATGGGCACGGACAACATACAGACGGGTCTGGTCGAGCTGAAGAATCGGGTCTGCGGTTTTGCAATTGGCAGTATATTCGTTTTCTATAAACAAACACCAAGAAATTTTTTATAAAGAGTCCCCACGTTAGCTGTATGCCTCGGCTACTTGACGTCAGTTCGTCAAAGAATAAAACCCACAAGAAAAAAAAAAACAAAAAAAAGAACTCACACGAGCGGCGGCAGTGCCAAATCTGCGAAGACAAGTTGACGCCAACATTATAGACACTGATGTGGGTTGAAGAAAACAAAAAAGAAAGAGGTGGGAGGGAAGGAGGAGGATGAAGGATGGGGATCCACAGACAAAGAGGATTGACACAAGTTCAATTGCCAAAAGAAAAGTAAAGAAAAGAGGAATGTGAAAGCAAAGCTTTGGGTTTAGAATTTTAGACGTTGGAGAGTTATTACAAAATCATGAGATATTATTGGGCATCCCGGTTGACCTGACCTGACTCTCGCAGATTTAGGTCGAACGAGAGAAAAAAAACCAAACGAAGAGATCAATTACATATGCGCTCTAAGAAATAGAAGATGTGTTGCCCGGTCTCTATCCGAGGCTTTTTGCCTATCCACCACATATCCACCACACCCTCCCGTACCCACGAGAATAACAATTCCCGGGTCGGCGGGACTTTTTTTCGTCACTCAGACCAGGTAATAAAGTAAAAAACCACATGTACAATCCACTTTATCTATTATCTACTACCACTACCTGGTCCTGGTTCTTAGATTTTTCGCGGAATATTCCAAAGATATATAACCCCTGGGATGTTCGTTGTAATTTATATGTTCCCTACACTTTGACATGTGCTTCTCAACCACTTCGGCTGCTTCGCTGCTAAAACCAAAAAAAACCTTACCCGACGAGAGCGAATTCTAGCGGGACCTCCTAATAAATGACAATAGCAAGAACGGGAAAGGGCCGTCATAAACACCTATTTACAGTCCAAAACAATACAGGGGTAGTGACTTGTCAGAAAAAAGGTGGCAGTCAAATGTCGAGGGAAAATGGGCAATGTATTCTCTAATCAGTCCGAAGCTTCAAACAAGGGCAAAATAGCTACAGAACAGCATGAAAGAGGGTAGTTTAGTTGTACTGCATGTATGTAGCAGTCGAGTTGAACTTGAGGTTCGACTTGATAACCTTCTCGACAGCAGACAAAAAGTCCTTCTCAGTGGCAACCTTTCTCCTTCCACGGATGGCAAACATGCCAGCCTCGGTGCAGACGGACCGTAATTCTGCACCGGTACTGTTTGGACATAATCTCGAAATCAATTCTAGAGATACTCAGTTAGCAAGGTTTCCAAGTAAATATGACAGCAGGATCCGTGGATATGGATGCATACCCCATCTAATATCTCGCTCCACACTCATACTCTTCGCGTGAATCTTCAAAACGTTCGCACGTCCCTCGAGGTCGGGCAAGCTGAACTCAATCTTTCTATCGATACGACCGGGTCTCATAAGGGCAGGGTCCAATGTGCTAGGTCTGTTCGTGGCAAACATGACCTTAATATTTCCTCTTGGATCGAAACCGTCCAGCTGAGTGATCAACTCCAACATGGTTCTCTGAACCTCGTTATCACCTCCAGCGCCATCATCGAAACGTGCCCCACCAATAGCATCAACTTCATCAAAGAAGATGATACAAGCCTTCTTCGTCCTTGCCATCTCAAACAATTCACGAACCATACGAGCTCCCTCACCAACGTATTTCTGCACTAGCTCGGACCCAATAACTCGAATAAACGTCGCATCAGTTCTGTTCGCAACGGCACGTGCGCAGAGCGTCTTTCCAGTTCCAGGAGGTCCATAGAGCAATACACCCTTTGGTGGATCAATACCCAGGTTGACGAACCGCTCCGGCGAAAGCAGCGGCGTCTCGACGACTTCTCTCAGTTTCTCAATCTGTTCCTTGCAACCACCCACATCGCCATACGTAACATCCGGCTTCTCCTCAACCGTCATCATGGTCACTGAAGGATCGATCTTTGGCGGCAGCGGCAGTAAGATCTGATACTTGTTTCTGTCGACACCAACCCTCATCCCCTCTTCGATATCCGTAGGACTGACACGTTCTCCCAAATCCACCACAAATTTTGCAATCTGTTTGACGTTGATGACATATTTTGCTTTATCTGGATCGTCTGCGTTCTGCATAATCTTGGTGCATCGTGCGACTTGCAAGGGTTGTTCCTCAGACATTCGTTGCTTGTCTGCCGCCACGTCCCATAAATGTATAGGTGCTAGACCAGTGTCGGATTCCTAGGTATACAGAATCGTGGTTAGCTGCATGCTAGAGAGCAGCTATAGGAATGCCATAAGCTTATATATACCTTAACACCAATCTTCTCATTAACTTTCGTCTGTAAATCCTTGATATCTTTCTCCAACTTTTTTAACGAAGCAGCATACGGCGCTGCACCGTAAGTCTTCAAAACCTGGATATCACTGTACGCCACCAATCATCGTCAGCCGTCACATCGCATACCCAAAATCTCAATCCACATCCTCATTACTAAGCACCCCCTAGCCCAATCTATCTCAAAAGGAAAAGCTACATACTCTTCCGATAACGGCACAATCTTATCCTCCGGCTTCTCGTCGTCATCATAGTTCTTCCTATACTTCTCCCAGTTCTGGCCCTGAGCGGAAGGCATCGTGTGTATCGGGACTCAAGCTGCCGAAACGAGCGTGATGGATTATAAAAACGGTGGAGGGAGAGGAGATTCGTAATACGTATGCTTTATATCTAGAGTTCGAATAACAGCCAACTGGGTGGAGCTTGTGACTTGTCGAGTTGAGAGTATTTTCCAAGGTTATAGCTCGAGTGATGCGTCCAAGGGTGGGGAATGTGGGAGAGAGATGGATGCAAGATGAAGCTAGGAGTTGGAGGTGGAAGCGGCGTGAATGTCGTGGATGATATAGGTTTGGTGTCGCTGAGTAATGGGAAGGGTAGAGAGGCAATGTGAACGCGTTGCCTCGAAGTGCAGCTCGACGACAGCTTGCCAAGCAACAACACGATTGGTCCATTCCACTGTCGCAGCTCTACTACCATGAGGCTCTCAATATTAAAGCCGGTTCAACCCCACAAGCGCAGTCATGCCTGCTTCCTACAAAATAAACACCACGACCCACTAGCTAGATCAACAGACGGAATAAGGAAAATTGAGTAGCAATTATTAACGACTATGATTACTTTGATCCGAATTCACTGGTTACCAAAGTCCCAGCGCGAAATGGGTATCTACAACGCAGTCGCCGACTAAGAAACAAGCAAGCAGTCGCCAAAAGTGCTATCAAAAACAAGGCCGCAAGAAGTCTATATAGTACAGCAATCCAACAAGCATCCTAGAAATATTCCCCCAAGAAATAAGCTAGCAACTCGCTGCTTACGAATAGAAGAAATCATCGTCAACCCCATCTCTCGTAGGGATATCGGGCGGGCCGGGATAGATATCCGTGTACCGTACACTCAAAAGTCTTACTTTCATACTGCACTTTGCAACGGTATTAATCAGATTATTGGTCTCTGAAGTAATAGGCTTCTTGCCCATTAGGAAGAGCAACCCATCCAGCCACTCAGAGGCAATCGTATGATTTGAAGGGTGAAGGATGATCAAGGGAACTTCCTTAACGCTGTCTCCATTGTGGAGGGTCCCATTGACCGGTAGCCTTCCATAGATTGTAAGCTTCGTAGTGGTAGCATTGAAAGTTGCTTGAGTAGCAGTAGTGACGGTGGCCAATGAGTCTCGGTTGTCTCGGACTGAAGGCATTATATTGGACACGACACTCGAGATTGAGGACATTGGTACTGCAGATGATAGGTATTAGCTTCAGGATCCCCACAAGCTAGAAGGAGAGGCAACTTACTCTTGTGAACCAAGTCCTCCATCCTTGGCTCAATATCTATATCGGCGCTATAATATCCATAGCACAGGAACCGCCTATCGGTGGAAAGACGAGCAAAGAGAGAGACAAAGCTTGGCTTGTCCTTCGGCTTCGTTGATGAAACATCTGGTCTATCCGTTGTAAACCAGCTACCCTGCAACAAACACCTAATTCTCTGTTCCTTGATGAACTCTTGCGCCTCCTTTGCGGTTTCATCATAGACGGAGGTAAGCTGTGGTCTCCAAGCGTTTCCATAGGCTTGCTCCAACAATTCCATTTGGATAACCCTGAGCCTCTGATAGTCGTATTCCGCAAACTCCTTCTCAACCTCTTGAATCTCTTTTGTTCTGGTAGCCTGAACCATGGTCTTGTATCCAAGAACCCGAACAAGGTCGGACACCTTGTCAAAGTCAGAGTATACCGCCGATGTTTCTTTCCACAATCTGAAGAATGCGAACAACGCAGCTGTGTGCAGTCTAGACCATTGTAGCAAAAGTGGCTTGAACGCCTTCTCAAAGCTCGCCCTGGATTCTAGTATCATAACTGTTTTGGCGTCATCCGCTTCCGAATTATCGACGGCGAATTGTTCGCACAGCAGCGATGTAACGTAAAGGCTAGCTCGGGCGAAAGGGAACCGCTCCTCCTTGGGTTTCGCCTCCTGCTCATGAATGATCTAAAGACTAGTCAGCATTTATTCACATCCTAGTAGATATCGCGCGAGTTGTACCTTCTGAAACTCGTCTTCATGATCCTTCACAAACTCCGTCATATCCATCATTCCCAAGAATCCAGCTTGGTCGAACTCCCAGGCAGGCGACTCGGTTTCAAATCCTAGTCGCCTCCATTTCTCAGGATTGCTTCTGATACTCGACGCGCTAGCAATATGGATTGTTTTCAGCGCGGTTCTGTGGTCCTTCCGTTCCAAGTTGAGCTTCACTGCTCTCCATTTGCGTATCAGCATCTTCATAAGCGCCTGGAATTCGAGTAGCGGGTGGGCGAGATCCTGAAGGGCCGAGCCTTGCATAAGGTACTATCAAAACATTAGCAAAATTTCATAGGCGGGCATTCGACATGCAAGTCCCTACATAAACCGTCCTAATAACCCCCAAATCCTGCAGCTTCTTGATAAACTTCTGCCATTCGCTATCCGTAGCAATACTATCCCTCATCAAGGCATTGATGAGCTGCAAGGCATTTGCACACAATGCATGATCCGCACTTGAAACCCTCTCCACCAACATCTCCAAAAACTCCGGATGCTCAGATATCGCGGGTTTCAACGCCTGGAAACCAAACATTCCCGCCATCTGCGACCCGCGACCTTCTGATATTTGTGGGTGGGCAACAATCGCGCCTAGAACCGACATGGCGCCGCGAAGGATGTTAATTAACGGGTGACCGGTTATCAAATCGACCATCTACGACACCGTTTTCGACCTCATGGTTAGCACGTATCTCCACCAATTGGCACCGACACGACTTTTCTCACCCTCGAAATCAACTCGGGCGTGATATACTCCCACCCTTTATCCACCTCCAACAACCTCGAAAAGCTGGTCAGAGAATACGCCAGCGTGTTCCCGTTCGCGTGCATCGCCAATTCCCTCAGCTCGATGATTCCCCCCTGCAATATGAACATTTCCGCGAAAGACGGATCCGCGATATTCGTCTGCAGCTTGAAAGCTGCCATCTTGCGGACCGCATCCTCGGAGTTTCCGAGCCGTTCGATGATTTCTACGACGCTGTCCATGGCGATTCTCCTGTTTTTTTCCCGTTTTGTATCGTGATGGATCGAGGAGGGGATGTAACGACTCCGCGAAATTGGGGTTTCTCTTGCTTGGGAGAATCGAGGGGAGGAATTTGGTTCGATTAAATTGGCGAGCTGTCTATCGGAGACCCTGGTCCAGGGGAAGAGCACGATATGAGACTCGAGCGGGCCAATCAGTTGGGATCGCAGTAGCGCTTTCTTGGCTTGTCAGGGGAATTCAAAGGACACAAAAACCACACTCGCAACGCAGTAACTGGAGCTCTAAACATTCCAGTCTAGCCTAGCAAATGTTACCCAAAGTATTTGTAGGCTAAGGGTCTAGGACAGAATCCTTTCCACCATCCATATATTATATTTTCGCCTTTTGAGCCCACAGAATGCGACATATTTACGGTCAAATTACCCTAAATATTTAAGTATCTATCTGGCGACATTGAATAATGCGAGTAGATGCACCTGAATAGCGGCAGGATCCACGAATCCTGTGTTGTCTGCATGTAATTGCCAAATGGCCAACATATAAGTATGTATATGCCTCGCATGGTTGACAATTATTTATACCACAGGATCTCGATGGATACTCCCGTTGAAGTAGTCTGGGATAGCCCAGACATGGTGTCCACAATTTTCGTGCATATATATCCTATCTACCCACACCATCACGTACAGAGCGCTTTATGGATGCATCTTTATCCGTTTTGTTCATGCTATCCAGCCTGAAGGCTTCCCTACATCCAGGTCTTTAAAATGGCTGCCCCTACTGCCCCCGTGCCGACTCCGACTCCTACCTTTAGACCGCACGTCACTACATTCGCGGAACTTCTCTCCGCCCTTCGCCCAGAACTAGTCGACCAGTTAGACCAAGCAAGTTCTTCAATCATACGGATCGAAGATGAAGACATCGATATTTCAGATATCATGCTAGAACCCGTAACCAATCAGAATCTCAACAGGGCGAGTTACACCAAATGTGCTATCCGGCAGGGACTTCAAAGGTTCGCCCGCCACCAATGTATTCAAGATGACTCTACATAATGCAATATATGAAACTTACTGTCTTCCACCCCTGGTATCCTTAGATCCATCACCGCTCCTCTTCAAGCCGTGCGGCTAAAACTTGCCTCCCACAATCAATTCCTATCTGCACCTCCCGCCGATCTTGAACAGAAAGTCCGCGAGACCAAAAAGGAAGTCATTATCCACTGGCTACTAACCGAGGAGCAATGGCGTATCAGAGAAATTCATACTCTGCTTTTCAACCCTATCACGCGGGACCAGGGGGGATTAACCATCGAGCAGCTGCAGAGCGCATTGGCCGCCATGGACGACTACGACAAAGGTAGGATTAAAATCGTAAAGGATCATTTCTACATCTATCTATTGGGACAGCTGTACGCGGGTCCGATCCATATTTCAGAAGAGGCGAAGTACAAGCAGGAGATTGCTGCTGATCCAGCATTGGGAGCTATATGGATTGAAAAGGCAAGATAGTTTTCCGCTCGGTTTGACTCTAGTATAGAGATATCCATGATCTGACGGTTTCGCTCCCTATCCAGGAAACAATACCAGTATTAGCAACCGGCTGGTTTAATTACGCACCTATTCAGCACTGGAACAATCAGAAAATGGCCGAATGGCAAATGAAGCACGAGCCGATAATTCGAGAGTTGACGATTTGGGGTCTGAATTATCTTAAGAATAAAGAACGGGATTCACAAGGGCAAGCTAACAGTTCGACATGAACGATCATGCGGTCGAGGTTAGGGCCGATGGGAAAGTTGCCCAAGCAAGGATCTTCTGGTTTTTTTTACAATAGATCGAGAGGAATTGATAATTGAGCAATTGATCATGCACGGTATCAGAGCTGAAGGGACGCGACGCAACTAGTTGTTGGATTGGCTTTTCTGGATCTTTCTAGCCTTTTACGTTTCGAGGCTAGACTCGGCATTATGTGTTGCATATCCTTTCATTCGAATTTTTTTAAACCCAATGTTGGCTAACAGTATGAAATATATTAATGCCGTAACGAAGACTGATTGATCAAGGGATCCTTTATATCAAGCTCAGACTCATCCATCGCGCACAGACACGCAACATATATCTACACTCATTATTTTTACAACTTTTAACATCCGTGCAATCCTTTTAGCTCCAAACTTCCCCAGACTTTCCCAACCCCCCGGAACCTCCACCTTCATTCCCCGTAGGACCCGACCCATCTTTCCCCGGCCAATAGCAAAACCTTCCCCCCTTAGCACGGTCCCCACATGCCCCGACCCTGTCGATCCCACAGGCCGCAGAAACCAGCTTTGCGCTTGGGGTTCTTTTCCCCACATGGGAGATTTCCCACACAATTTTTCCCTCGCCCTTAGCATAGAACAGCGCATCAAAAAAAATCAACAATACTAGTATGATAGAAGTATGCAAAAAGGCCCCATATCCCATGCTAGAATGATGCGAGGTATCACTGATCTTCGCATGGCCATAAGAGATTTAATTCGTCGATTGATTACCCTTTAGCTGCAAAGGCAACAGAAAAACGCTGTTTCCCGGGGGGGGGGGGGGGGGG
>LDUD01000048.1:400740-420705 GCA_012184295.1 Dactylella cylindrospora
CAACATGTATTTTTTTTAAGCTCCGTTACTTTCGTAGAATCAACCCCTCCTCCAAAAAGAAATTCGCACCCGAAAACGGAATTAGGAAGATAGATAAGAAACAAGAGGAAGATACCGGTATCGCGGGAAAAAAGAGTAGATAAGACCAAGCAAAGGGTAGAAAATTAAAACTCAGACACGAAAACGCCCACCGGGTATGATTAAGTACTAGGAAAAAATATTTTTGACCTCTTCACAAAAGGTCATGTAAAGTATAAACAGCTCGAAAGGATGGGCTAGAAATAAAAAAAGGTTGTAGACAAGAAGGAAAGTACAAAGACTCATTATGGATCCTTCCCTCGGAACTCCATTAATAGTAAAGTAGGTGTAATAGTAATACAATGTTAGGAATGGTAGAAGAAAGACTCGTAAACACATGCCACTGCTTCAAGCTCCTCTCATAAGAAATTTGTACCGAGAGAAGCCTCGGAAGCAGTAGTAGACGGTGAAGTGTAAGGATGTAGAGAAGAGAAGGAAAAAACAGACAGCAAGGACGACAGATTAACACTCAAAAAGCCGACCCAGATCCCACTTTTCAACGCCATTGAATCGATACCAAAACAAGGTGGCAATAAAAACAGAAAATAGAGGTTGTAGTAATATGCTAGTGAATCGTGATGCTAAAGGAATAGAGTGGTGAATATCAAGTTAACGGCCATCGGCACGATACTATCGTCGACTAGCCCAACCGACGTTCCAGAAAACATGTGCGATGTCCCGAGCGGTATTGACGGCATCAACGGCTCTTCCAAAGATCCCTTCGTTTCCGCTTGGGGGTGTTGGTGGACACTCGGAAAATCCACCATATTCGTCATCTAGGTCGCCAAAACGACCTTTGTTGATGGTAACGCTGTCCTTTCGGTTAGCCCATTTGGGCTCCCATTCGATAGAATCGTCCTCCTCATCTTCGTTAAAAACAAAAGCAGTTCCAGATCCTAATCCAGACTTGGACGAACCGGATGATGCAGCACCAAAAAAGTAGGCTGAAAGATTGTTGTTAGAGGTTGACTGCTTCAATTCGGATGGCTCTACCTCTGCCTTGAGAGTTGTTGATGGAAGTTTTTGAATTGTTTGTGGTTCCGATAGACTTCCCCTGGAGTTCTGTCTTCCTCCATTCTTTGGTCGGTTAGACATGTTCAAACAGAGCCCACCCTCGTCGTCTGAGGATTCTTCGTCGTCATCAAATCCAACATCACCATCCATATCGTCGTCTTCATCCTTAATTTCAACAGCGATACATTGCTCTACTCTGTCATTGAAGTGAATATGTTTCCTGCAGGATGACGGCGATTGAATTCCGGATTCCATAGCAGATGTTGTTTCACTGGAGGCTTCCCCGGTGGTCCTAGTGTTCGATACAAAGGGGTAAGTAGCATAGTCCGAAACAGCTCTGTTCGGCATAACAGGTCTCGATAACCTATGATGATTCTGCGACTGCTGTGACCTTATCGAAGCGGTAGCTTGTTTCAATAGGCTTGAGCTGCTGATAGAGCGTTGCAGAAGAACCTCGGACATGCTTCTCTTCTTCAGGATTGTCTTCTTGGTGTTTTTATGCAATCCTGCATTCTTTGGAGCACTAGAGCACTCTGGAGATGTCGGAGATATGGAAAACGATGTTCTTTCTTCAGCTGTCGATAGCGGACCGTACAGCCATGTAACATCGTAATCTTTCATCCTAAATATTGCAACACATTGTTAGAATAATTTTCTTACCTACTACTATATTCTCGGTGGGCCATACCAGTTGAGCTTTTCAGGAGATACGGTTTTAAGCTTATTCTTAGCTTTCATCCAGGTTCTCCACGATGCATTCTCGAGCCGAGCAGCATTGTCATAGACCTTCCTCTTTCCAATCATATATCTCCAGGAGGCCCAGATATCCTCCTCCTTCCAGTTGTGCGACAGATAGTCAACATGTCTGGAAGGCTCGGCTCTAACAACAATGTCATCGATGGCAGTCACCGGAACATCGGCAGCGGTAGTGATTATTGTTGGAATATTAGCTGTGGGAGATGGTGGTGGATCATCTTCTTCTATCGACTGTTCCAGGTGAATAAAAGTCGGTTTAGTGGATGTGGTGTTAAAGTCGTCGTATGTCGGAAATGAGAAAGTATCCTCGGCTTCATATGGATCCAAGGAAGATTGATTGCTGGCACTGTCGAAATATGAGCCGCAGGAGGATACGGTAGATATCGAGGTTACGGAGTTGCGTGGCGAATCTGTCGCCGTGGACGGAGCTGAAGACATCCGGGTTTCAAGAGATTCTAGTTTGTGAGGTGGAAAGGTGAGATGGTCGAAATTTGGTTCGGAATTTATCCTCCGCGGGGAATATAGCTTGTCGCATGACATTGGGGCGTATTGGACCTCGGCCATGATTTAGGAGAGGCCGGATATAAGCAGATTGAGATGTGAAAACAAAATGTTTGCTGAAATAAAAACGTCCTCACAACGGTTGCGACTCGATGGAGTGTTGGGGATCGGCTTCCCTGTGCGAAGACTTGGGATATGCGGCCAATAATAAAGAGAAATATTGCAGTAGTCCACTCATCCAAGCAATCTTCCTCCCGGGTGGGTCTAGCAGTGCAGTGCAGTCGGGTTGGTTGAGGTTTTCTTTAGATTGGAGGAGGTGAGGTTTCCCAAGTTTTTCTCCTTGTGGATTTTCCTTTCCTGTTGGATGTCCAGTACAGTGAGGTATGTTCGTACCTCAAGTTGGAAGGAGGCCCCTTGTTTGAACAGTTGTGTTGATCAAAGCGCAAGTTCGCGATATTTCCCAAGGTAATTAAAAAGAAAAATATATAGCTTGGACGGGCCGGAATAAACCACAAATGTCGGATTCGTTTAAAAATACCACCAGGCAGTGTACCAGAGTATCCAGGATGAAGCTGAAGGTCATGAAATACGTTAGAGACCAATGTTGCAATGTTGTAGTAATAAGAATAAATTCTTTCCCAAGGAGTCGAGAGCAGATATAAAAGGAAAAATGAAGGTGTGGGTGTCGAGGAACTTTAAGGGTTTTGGCTGTTATTTGATTTTTCGGGAGCAAAGCAGGCAAGACAGGAGACAGTGGTAAGGGAGCAAGAGGATTGGGCGGGTGCCGTGTGGGTGCTGCCACTTGCTTGATTGCTCGCTTTGCTTTTGTGGGTGGGCAGGCGGGTGTGCGCTCGCTCGGTGTGGGCAAAGTGTGGGAGTGTCTCTCGGACGGAGTGTGGAGGAGGAGCAGGAAAGAGGATGATGAGGAAGAAGAAAAAAAACAAAAGCAAAATTTTTAATTGTCCTCCCACAGCAAAAGAGAACGGCCGCTTACCTCCAGCGTGGGCGAAACAGATGGGGTATTCCCTCGCTCTCTCTTGGTTCTCCCTTCTTCTGGGCGGATGGATGCTCGGGAACAATTATAATTGCAATTCACCCACACGAGATAGGACCGTTTCGTACTACTGGAAGAAGAAATTGCTTCTCCTGGTCCACTGGCAGCACCTCGTGTTCATTTATTTATTTTCCTCTTTTCTTTCTGTGCGTCGCCTGCAACAGACGAACGATTTATGCTTCGTAACAGAAACCGAGAAATGTAGCGGACCAAGCAGAGCGATACAGCAATGCAGCGAATAGGAAGTGAAGGCTGACGCAGGTTCTTAAACCTATTCCAGTCACAACTCTGCAAAAAAAAAAAAATTTGTGTTCTGGGGATATCGGAGTCTCCTAGCTCACAATATGGGAAAACAGAGGAATGGCTAACCAAGAGATGTTGTAAATTGGCACTAAGAGGCGAAGCTAACTGGCGGTAGAGTGTTAGACCCGCAGCCGGGCTAGCTCTCCTATTTTTCTTTTTGTCTTGAGGGCTTTTTTCCCTTTTCTTTAGTGTACTGGAGAAGAGAACAAAAAAAAAAGTTCAAAAGAGAGGAAGAATGACGGTGAAATAAGTATCTAGAGTTGTTGGTATTGTTTTTTTCTTACGGGAGCACAAAGACAGATGCAACGGAAAGTTGGATCTGGTTTCCCAAATCGCTGTTCGAATCCACCTTTTAGTGGAGACTCGATTGCAGGACAGGGTCGCTATATACGGGCATTGATGTGCACCCTTTATAATTCTTATGGTCAATTGGTTTCGTTCGATCTTTTTTCGGTTCGAGAAGAGATAACGGTTCTTGTCCCACGCGTCTGGGGTATGGGTGGAGGGTGGGTGTGCGTGCGTCCATGATCCTGGGGAGCTCGAAAAGGCTTGAGGACTGGGGGAAACGGGTTGAGAAGAGCGGAGCATTGTATGTGAAAAGGACTTACAGGTGATCTGCAGACTCTGATGCCGGTACGGTACAAGTACAGGCAACTTGGAGCTGGTGACCAGAGAAAAATGTTCCGCCCTGGCAAGAAAGCTAGACGAGGAAGACTGTAGTAATTGGATGTCAAGGTGCTCGCGAGCTGCAGGTGCTTGCAGTAGTGCCGGTCCGTCACAAAGAGAGGCAAAAGACTACCATCCAGGTAGCAATCAATGCCTTAGCTTTTAGCGTCTGTCGACGGAGTTGAACGAGGCGCACGGGCGATATCTTTGGGTACTCTCAGCTGGGATAGGGCAATTCCCCATCCAAGGTTGACCAGCCAGCACAGGATGCCGAGAAACCAGGCTAAGGCTACGGCGATGTGGGAGAAAAGAAAAGAAAAGAAAAAAAGTATGGAATTGCGCGTCAAGGAACAATCGTGATACTACCCGAGGATACAGTGCTTCCGAAAAGAAACCGCTGTGATGTCCCGAAAAACACGAGCCTCTATCCCCACAAGCCGAACAAATGGTCGCTGAAACAAATGAGGTTGTCCACAAGCAGGCAAGAAAAAAATTAAATTGTATGACTTCCTATTTGACGGGCTTGATATCATCTGGCAAATATATATCTCATTTGTCTCTGGTATGCTACTAATCAGCAGTCCTGCAATATTCTGGAAAGGCCAAAACTTCCAACACTCGAACCATTGTTTTAAAAACGCCACGGAATCGAATCGATCATTCTTAAGAATCAAGGCATAAAGGAGATCCAACTGCATATTGAATACTGCATTCCGCTCCCCACGGAATCTACATATTCTACATGGAAATGCCGGTTTCTTTTTGGAAGTTGCTGCTTTTTATCCATCCGCATGTATTCCCGTCCAGTGTTTTAGGCACACCTGTCTTCAATTAGAAAAATTTTTCCTTCTCATGTTGTAAATTTTTCTAGATGTGGGATATGTCTTGAAGTCTTTCTTGACAGCCAAATCGCAAAAAAGAAAGTAAAGAAAAAGAGAGGGAAAAAGAAATAAATCCTAGCAGGTGCACTGAATGCAGCTGTAAGGATAAACCAACTGCAACTTGCATATGCCTGCTTGTTCCCTGTTCACCAGAGTGTTACCATCCAGTAATGTCTGACATTATTGAACTTGGAGATAGTTTGCCATGGGGTGATAGTGGCTGGTGTCGATGCCATTCTTTCCTTCCAGTAGGCGTAAGCGTACAAATTTTATATATAGTAGCCGCTTTCGAGAAGAAATTTTTCCTGATAGTAAAGGGACCGCCTGTTGGAGCCGAACCCGACGAAAGCCGCTTGCAGGCTCAATGTTGGGGGTCGTGGTCTCATAAGGCGAGATGACAATGAAAAAATTTTATCCCCCTTTTTCCCACAAAACTCCGGCCAAAAAAAAGCATGCTATTGTTCGCCTGGTGATGCAGTCCGCTGTGGGATAGAATAGTGGCATCCCAAAATCCGTAAGGAGATAGAAGGACAGACAAGACGAACAGCTTTGCACGAAAGAAAAAAATGGCCTAAGGAACGCCCGCAGGCAACCTAAGATCTTACCTACTCCACAATTCCTGGCGTAGATGCAGGATGCAGCTGCAGCCACCGTTTATTCTTATCTGTGATTGGTAGCTTTTGATTCTTCAGTGACGAGCTTGTATGTAGCTTCTCTGCACGGGGCGTCCAAAAGCGACCGAGACGGTTAACCATGACTACACTTACCCGAGTATTTCTCAGAGGAAAAATGATTGTCCCCGCTCATGGCCGACCTCTGGGAAATTGTAACTTTTGATCAACGCCGAACATAGTCCTACATGGAGACGGTTTCAGATAAACCCTTCACCGTTATCAAATCCTCGATCTAGTTTATCGAGATTGTTAAATATTTACTTAGCTTAAAAAAATAAATTTTATACCACCCCACGCATTCTGTCAAAAGTACAAAGGCAGACGAAGAATGACGACTATTTTGTTTGCAGACGAAAATTCAATCGAAGACGAAATGATGCCAAAATTACCTCCCACCGAGTTCTACGAGTTGAAGCAAACAAAAGCGAAGAGTTCCGTGGGGGTTCCCACCACCCCCCATCGACTCTCATCCATCCATCCTGCTTCCATTCTTCCATCAACCCGACCCAACTTCCTCTCCAGAAGACAACATTTCGGTTGACAGTGGTGAAAAAAGGTAGGCCGAAAATGCCAAACGCCAGAAAAAGTGGCTTACATGGGGTGTCTTTGGAAACTGCATGCATCTTGCAGGCATGCTGCAGCAGTGGCTTATCATGAGAGCATACACGCACATTATTATCAAAGTTTTTCTTCTGTGGCATTTCTCCTCCACCTCCCTTCTCCAACATTAAGTTCTCGGCTCATTGAGTTGCATGAAACGGCTGCCAAACCGCCTAAACGTATTATCAATAACACTTCAGTTTAACCCTCCTTAATCTTCATCTTATCATGTCATCCAGATTTCAAGAGGTCCGCCGCTTATGCTTGAAATCCTGACCCACCGAGGGGTCAACTCCTACTCTCCGAAAAATCCGCGAACCGAGATCTTGAAGAAAAAAAAGAAGTTTCCGCATGTATAGAGCCTCTAACACCTCGCGTCTATACATTCCAGGGTAGGACGGAAATCCGGCAATTGGCCCAAACGAAAACAAACCCAAGTCTTTCAATATGGCAATCTTAAAGAATCCCATATTAGCTAATCTTCGTGCAGGACCATTAACAACAAGCCTTTTTCCCTCTAACGCTTGGTTCTAGTACAAATCCGTGGCGGCGGGTGCTAGGCCATGGCGCCATGTTACAGGCTGATGTCGAATTAAGAGGATTGCGATATTTAACAACAAAAAAGAGTCTCATAATTCGTATTCCCTCACGACGGTCCCTTTTTTCACCACTCAACCAAGAAGCTTAAGAAAATGTTTGAAGCTTCTAAACCAAAAGCGTGTGCGAAATATCAATGCACGGGCCATACTAAACCGCGGGAGTAGGGAACTCCTTCCAACTTTTTCGTAAACCCTCCATCTCCCATGGACGAAAATCATCACCGGAAAGGATCGTGATGCATGCATTAACAATCAGGTGTGTGTAAGTCGCACCTCGCTTTAGCGAAGGAGGGTACGGGGTCCTGGTGGGTGGGCTCGTGTCAAGAGCTTAGACGTATGTAATAACGGCATGGCGGCACAATATGTAAGTCTATATTAACCCACCTACTTTTGTGGCAGCGAACATGCAACAGCCTTGTAGACGGTATGCGGGACGGGATCCATATCAATAACACTAGACTTATTTCAACACCATGGTCAAAATAAACTATCCCAGAGCTCTAGACTGATCTAGCTTGGGTGACAAGAAAGAGGTGGTGGCTAGGAGACATTAGCGCCTGAATCATCCTCTCAATCTTTCCGATAGTGTCTCCGATGTTTCCCGTCGGTACGAAGTAGAGGGTTGGAACTTGTCTCAACTTCTTTTTCGTTGTTGGAGGTTTTCGCCCTCCTGCTACTAAGTAGATATCCGAGCACGAAAGGAGGCTAAAAAAAAAAAAAAAGGAGCAAAGGCGATAAACTATCACCTTATCGATAACAAACCAGCCAATGGGCCCCAAAGCCGCCTCAGTAGGTTTACGGGAACTTTGAAATCTACTAGGCATGGGGCATTCCTAAGTCAATTAATTCTATTGGGCGGCTCTATACACCCGCTAACGTCGATCTTATCGATTGTTAGGCATCCTGGGTATGCTGTATTGGTATCATTACTCTCCCGAAACCTATCAAAGGCTCGAGCTTTCAGCCAGTGCTACTGCTGCTAGGTTCTCTGCACGCCTTCTCCGGGTGTGAAATGCAACGGGGAAAATAATGCTTTACGTAAAACCTTCTTGCAAAAAAGGAAAACATTTCTTACATTTCTTCTTCACAAGGAAAATTGTTAATAAAACTGAAATGATTACATGTTGGCAAAACCGTTAGAGTTTTTTTTCTCCTATGCGAGTGGACGTATGCAATGCAAATGCAAAGTTTTGTGAACGGGTTAGTGTGCTCGAGCCTCCTTACACGGCTTATTCCTTCCTCGATCCCATCAACGTCGATTATATCGTAGCCAACACAGTCGCACAACACGGACGTCCGGGCTTTTTGAGCGATTCAGACTGGCATTCGTAAATTCAAAATTTTCATTTAGAGTCCGTGATGGCAAATTAAACCTCATGGAATCCCTGCTTCAGTAAATCGTCAAAAGGGTTAAAACAAACAAATCCATGGTTCGCCGTTTTGATATTCCGTGCCTCATATCATCAAAAACAAAAAAACTGGAAAACCCGCTTCAAAACTTTGGCAAGTACTAGGTACATTATTCTTCTCAAGAGTACATCTCTCATAACTTTTGCTTGCGATTCCCTGCTCCGGGGGCTCGGACATAACTTTGAGGTGACGACGCTCCACACCGAATACGAATTTCAATATTCCGCATTAATGAAATCCGTTAAGATATATTTGAATAATCGCTATGACATTAGATTTTTTTTTCCATACCGGGAAACATTTCCGAGGCCGCGTCTCAAACGTCCGTTTATGCCTTTTCCGTTTCTATCCAGCGATTTATATCCAGGACTTCTACCTTCTGCACGCTCTAGCATCTTACCGTCACACCAATTGCCGTGTTTGCCGTTATGTATTGAAAAATTTTTAATCACAGTTTTTGTATACAACATCCTTTCGAAACGTGATTAGAGTCCGGAATAACGGCATTTAGTACATCGTGGCCTTTTCATTTCTTTTCATTTAGAATGAACCCGAGACGGGCGATGACGACGACCTTATAAGTCCCCACAGTTACACGAAATGGTAACACGATCCCATGCGGCTTATTAGATTAGATGATCAAGAATGTAAGGCACGATTTTGTTCGACGCTTGTATGACCTCTTTTGAAGGGTCTTTTTTAGGCTGATATCTTTTCATTTGGCGAGGGAGGGGTGGCGTAAAACGGCCGCGCGGGATGGAAGGGAAGGGAAGCTAAAGAGCTTGTTCTTGTTTAACATGGGACGGGTCGTAAGGCTGAGTATAGAGTTTTTTTCCTTTCCCTTTCCTTCTCTCTATGTCTCTCTCGGCCGTATATAACATGGGCTCGGTAATGCCGAATTTGGGCATCTTCTCCTTTCCCCTCATGGGAACGTGCGAAAAAAAAAAAAAAAATTTTCTTTCTTGTTCAGCTCGAAGCGCGAAGGCCAGGCGAGGTTCTGTTTCACAGGAATTTTCTTACGTGATCATGCTGTGGAAGGTTCCGCATTTTCTTAAAGATCGAGGTATGAGGGCTTTTTTAGAATTATTCAGCTTCTTATTCATCATAATACATTTCTTCCTATTGGGCTCGAAGTTGGGTTTATCCATGCTGCGATCAGCTCTGTCGAGCATCGTGGGAAGGAAACGATGGCAAAAGCGGACATATAAAGATCCGAGCGAGGGTACGGAAGTGGCCGATTTTAGTTCATGCTTTCCTTTTCTTCTAGGTATCTTCCCGTCTCCCCGCTCAAGAAAGCTTCAAAAAAAAAAAAAAAAATTTAGCCCTCCCGCTTGCTAATCTCTCAAAATACAAACATGAAATTTGGAAAGGCTTCGCTTATACCCGTCTCGAACATGTAGGAACCGACAAAGCATCCGTTCCCTTCTCCATCCGCCCTTCAAAAGCCGAAGTTCAGCACTTTCCGGTATACGATTCGAAGAAAATACCTCTCCCATTAGGTGCAGCACCGCCCGCTGATTGGGTGGGTCCCTCTCTAATCTCTAATTCACTACGGGTTCGAGTTCATCGCTTTCCGTTATCCTCTTTTACGAAAGGCGCCTAGATGGAATCTATATCTGTGTCACCAAGTCTCGGTAGCTTGTTCGGGGCTTCGTTACGGTATAGTTAGGCGTTTCTTGGGGGTGTTAAATTTTTAAGGGTAGCGGGACGTTTCCGCTGTTCCGCCTCCGTTTTTTTAATTTTTTAATTTTTCATTTTGCGTGACTTAATTAACTTTGTTATCAGTATCAGCTTCATGGGAGCTCATTATGGTGCCTAACTAAAATGCAGGTGGATTATAACATGATGTTTCGAATATATTTCCGGTGAGCTCACTTGATGGAACGGCTTGAGTTTGCATAGATGCGGCCATGGCCATGCCGTCTTGGAGTTGGGGGATATCTTCTTAATATACATGTACGTGAGTCAGGAATGCTTAAGTCTGAGGGTAGATAAGCAATTATTTTTCATACATAATAGCATTGCTACTTAGTTACGGTGCAATCTTAATACGAGGTTTGATTGAGGAAATTGCTGATAAGCGAAATATACGTCTGCTAAAAATCCAACACTTTGAGGTAATTGTAGCAATCTGACAGGTGATGGATGTCTCTACATTTATACTGATTACTTTCTAATTATGAAATACACGTTTTACTAGAATATCTACTATCACCATGATTTCCCTCAGAAGTTGGTATATAATTGAAGTTACTTATCAAGCATATCGTGATAATACGATCGAATCGAACAATTTAGGATTCTTGCTCAAGCCAGGTACGAAGTGGCCCGGGCCTTCTTTAAGAAAAAATATGAGACGATATCAATATGCACGCTCCATTACTCAACCCCCAATTCAACGGATCACAATATGCATGGACGTTTTACTCCTATCTCCTGACCCGGTCCGGTTTGATCTTATTGGCCAGGCCTTGCATGCTCCTACGGGGACGATCACTCCGGGCCCCACCTATCTAGGGCACAGGGCGAGTCCACGGTATGTTGTGCAACCATGCAAGCATCTCTGCTCTACCCCATATCCCATGTGCTTTAACATTGGTTCGCTGTCCCCCCCATCGAAGAGGCCAAGCTAACCTTGCATAGAAGACCAACCAGCTGGGGGGAGAATAGGAAAAACAAATTAGCTAGGAGTCCAATGATGTTTTTGACATTTTCAAAGACAACAATCGGGTAAGATGCCGGGCCAAATATTTTTTTTCTCTATATTTTTGTTTAGTATTCGCAATCACTAGAATAGGAGGCTGTCGGATGCTACCCAGAATACCATTTAGTCTAAGAGGGTAAGGAAATTATTCTAGCTGTGCACTACGGAACCCGAGTTTTCCCTATCCTTGGAGTAACTAGCTTCTATTTTGGTGGTGATGTTGCAGCATTACTAAAGTTTTTTGACTCAGATTTGCCCTTTAAGCAGAGGCCCATGTCTTTATCGACAGAAAGCTAAGTGTTCTGTGCATGACCATGACTATAGTATATCAACTAAGAACCACCCGATGCTCTCTCCACCTGAAATAGCTGCGGGATCCAAAAGCATAAACATAAGCGAGTAAAGGGTGACGACTATCCTAAGAAACAAGTTTTTTTTTTTTTTTCTTCCACGGTCTAGCTTGTCCGCCAGGGATGGCGTGGATCCCTCATTATCGATATCGAAAGCAGGATGGTTTTGCTGCATTGCATCGGAATATGAACGGGTTCTGACATGTGAAAGGGCGGCAGTGGTCCAATTACAGAACGGCTCATCGTTCCTTCCCTTTTGAAAAGAAAAAATGCAGACAACTCATTAGTTTTCCCCTAAGAATTAATCTGTAAACCCTGGCCGTGGGAAGGCTTTTCGGGCCATGGTAGACGGCGGAAAGGCTCCACATGTCATTGAAGAGTGGATCTCGTCAAGATACCGAACGGTAAAAATGGTTGGGAGCTATTTCTTGCATGTTCTGGGGTCCTGAGTGCGAATGAGGATGAATTGGGGGTTGGTTGTGGAGTTGAGGCTGCTTGGGGGAAGGTGTTTGTTTCTTTCATAACGTTTGCTTGTGTTACCACAGCTAGCCTGAATGCTATGGAGATGAATGGTTGGGGTTTGGTAGTTACGCACTGATGACCTTAACCGTTCATTAGGAGAGTATGAAACACAGAGTTTCTGCGAGAGAAGGATTTAATTGAGGTTTATGGCGAAGCTCCTGTCGGGGGTTTCGTATCCTTCCCATCTGCAATCACCGGCAATTACGACAGCTACCTTCTGCAAACATTCGTACTCGCATTCGACGGAGAATTGCATCCTCGCCGGACATGGCAGTTGTTGTGTTGCAGCATGAATGGCGTTGCGGAGGCGTCAGGCAGTGTTAGCGGCGTTATGCAATGCATCTCTGCTTTCTTTTGTCAAACTTCTCTTTGCTTGTTAAATCCTAATCATGCCGGTTTCCTCTCGAGTGTCAATGTACGAATATTATTCCTTTTCTCAAGCTATTGGGTGATGGCGAGGTGAGTCTATAGACGAATAGCAGGCTTAGCGTTTCAGCGACCGTCAACACGCGTAACATTTACTAACGCCCATATCGATAGAACATCCAATGGAAGCTTTAGGAATCGTTCACACGCTAACGGTCTCGCTCAATCCTGGTATAGAGTTACACTCGGTAACTTATCAGAAAGCTTATCGAAACGAGAAACATCTCTCTGTTCGATTGAAGGAATTTCTCGCGTCAATCATCGCATTCGTCTGAGATTTTCAACCTCGAAAAAAGGCACAAATAGTAAATTTTGATGTCACGAACCTCAGATCGAGCGTCATGATTCCGTGCTCGATACCCATTGGAGAGGATGGTCAACTGCATTGTGGGAACGCGGAGGCAATCGAGGTTGCACTTGGGACCTGCCATTCACTTTTGGTGGATGGTTTGCCGCTTTTTTGGCCTTCCTTCCCCTGAATAACGCCTTCCGGCGCCTGCTGCACCTGCACCTTTTATGCCAAACCTGCTGTTTGCCGGATACGATCAACCAAGCAGGGTGTCTCGTGGACTCGATCGGCGCCTTTTTCATCTCGGAAACGCGCACGAGAAGTTTCGCAAACTCAATTCAGCTACAATGGATCAGAATCCTTCGAGGCATATGGCGAGCATTCCGCTGTTTATTTTTCGGGGATTCTTACGATTGTTTTGAATACCGGCCTCCACGTTTGAATAGACTTGAGGGTCGATGGGGATTTGATGTCAGCCTGCCGGCTGAGCCAACATATGGGTCCTACATGCATGCGAATTTGTCAAAGATACTGTTTGCACCTTGTGCCGTCTGCACGACAAGACTTTCTGCTCCTACATATACGATCATGACGACTTGGATAGGGCTGTGTGGACCAATAAGACGCCACAGATCACGACAATTGCAACTTCATGTACCCCGGATGGACACTCCTTGAGAGTGTGGGTGCGCTTTTAGCGATGTTTCAAGCTGGTCTAACCTAATATTTTCCCTCTCGAGGCTTGGGGGTGGTGGGAGTTTTACGGAAATTGGATCAAGGGCTGAAATGAAATGAAGGGCCCCAATATGGCATGTCCGGTCACCAGGTTGTATCATTTCATAGTGCGCTTTGGTGCTTGGAACCTCCCAGTTACCCAGCGGCGTCATCATTGGCGCAGATTTTTAGCGCATCTTTTTTTTTATTTTTTCTTTCTTTCTTGCTCGTGGTCGGGCAAAAGGTTTGCCCCCCCTATTTTTGGGTTGTTGTGGTTTAAGAATCGCGACTTGCCCTCGCACGCCGTGCGTATCATTTTTTCTCTCCTTTTTTTCTCGTCTCTTTTCTGATCCCACCCACCCTTCGACCGTCTACGCTCTTTTTTTCCCCAATCCACGAACGCATCTGCGCCTTCAGCCTACGCACACTAATTCTTACACTCGTTTTAAATATATCCAGGTTCACTTTTGACCTATTTATATTCAAGCTTACCCCCCAACATTACCATCTTGTCAAATTAACAACATTTTAATTCTGTTAATACTACCTACAAAATTTTAATCAAGATGCGATTCTTCACTGCCGTTTCTTTCACTCTCGCCGCTATGGCTGCTGCTGTCTCCGCGCAGTCCGCTACCGAAACCGGTAGCACTCCCGCCCCAACCGAGGGTGGTACTATGGGTGCCAATGCTTTCACCTACCCAATCGCTGGAGATACCATCGTTGCTGGTTCTGATAACACCATCACGTGGACCAACGTTGTTGGTTCCACTGTCACTTTGGTTCTCGTTGACGGTGATTCTGGTGACCTTCAGCCAGTCGCCACTATCGCCGCCAACATTGACAACACTGGTGAATACACCTGGAGCGCCCCAGAGGATCTCCCAGCCAGCAGCACCTACTCGATCAGAATCTCCTACGACAGCAACCCAAACAACTTCAACTACTCTGATCGATTCGTCTATGACTCTGAGGCCACTGCTACCCCAACCCTCAGCACCGCTTCCTCCACTGGTACCACCACCTCTGCCCCAACCAGCAGCACCGAGTCCACCGAATCCATCACCTCCACTGAGAGTGAGACCAGCAGCATCACCAGCTCTGCTTCCACCACTGAAACCGAGTCTACCTCGACTCTCCGCACTTCCACATCTACCAGAAGATCCACCACCAGCGAGGCTACTCCCTCCGAGACCTCTGACGGCGCTCCACCAAGCGCTGCCAGCTCCACCCTCTCCAGCCCATTGGCTGTCATCATGGCAGTTCTCGCCGCTGCTCTTTTCATTCACTAAATTATCAGAATCTTTCCCTGATCCTGCAATGATTATGAGCGCGTCACCCATGCATTTTCCCTCGGTGTCTCGAGTATCTTGTCAACATTTTTTTGGTTTCCCATATATTTTTTGGCATTTTCAAAACATCATTTCCTTTTTTTATCTTTTAATGTTTGGAAGTACACAAAAACCAAAAAAGAATTATTTCTTCTGTAGATATACATGACTTTTTATTTTTCTTTCTTATTGGAGGGGGGACGGAAAGAAAACTCTCGAGTGGAAGCGAGGGAGTTGAGGTAGTCTTTAATTTTTAGTGAAATGGAAATGGCGAAAATGAAAAAACACTTAAAAATTCTTTTCTTAATAGTAATTGTAGGACGTGATAGTGATTATTTCGTAGTTCCCCTCAATCAAGAAGCGCAGTTTACAATAACAGCGAAGTCTTGTTCACGAGACCATCGAGACCCGGGTTTATAGATGACCGCGATGGCTATTAAATATGCACATGTCTATTAAACGACATGTCGTGCGACCATCCCGCCGCACTTCGGAATCCGCCCCAAAATCCATGGGTCCAAGACGCAAGGGATCACATAACCCACCACCCCTCTCTCTCCCTCTCTTCCCCACGAGGCTACCAAAGTTTGTAATATCTCAGCCTTATATACCAAACATCTACCCAATCACACCCCCCTCCCCCCTTTCTGCCTCCTTCGCTCAAGACGAAAACCATCAAGCCTTCCTAACAACCCCTACCACCCTCCCAACCCCCACCCCCTTCTTCTCCTCCCTAACTACCTCCCAATCCCACTTTTTCCCCTCCACCAACCTGACAAAATCAACCACGCTCCCTCCAACGCCAAAATACACATCTTTAGCGGCTATATACCCCACCCCTCTACCGTTCCCGTCAAGGGCGTACTCAATCATCTCCAGGAAGAGCGGTATCGACGTTGGAGAGTAGATTGTTTCGCTGGCGAGGAGGAGGGAGTAGAATTTCCCCGGTGAGGTTTGGGGGAATGGTTTTGCGTGGATTAGAGAGATCATGGGGGGACTCCAGGGGCCGGAGAGGAAGGAGATGGAGATGTTGGAGCGGTGGAGGGCGGCGGTGAAGGAGGTTAGAAAGGTGGGGGTTAGTTCTAGGACGTGGAGGGATGTTGGGGATTGGGGATCTTCTGGTTCTGGTTCTGGGGCTTCTGGGGGATTTGGGGGAATGGTGTGGTGGTATGCTAGGAGGAGATTGGGAAGCGTGACGAGGCGGAGGACGTCCAGGTTGTAGTCTGCTAGTGTTAGGTGCACCCCGTTTGGTGAGGGATCTTTTTGCGAGAGGAGGGTTTGGAGGATATAGCACGTAGGCAGCGCAGTTCCGCAGCCGAGTTCTATGATTCGATTGGAATGGGATTGCCAGGTGTCTACATCGGATGCTAGCTGTTTTACGAGGTCGGATGAGCATTCCCAGGATTTTAGGCCGCCTTCGTAGAGATTCGTGCGGATGTCTTCGTCAGCGAAGGCGGCTGTGAATTTGGGGGCTTCTGTTGAGGGTGTGGATGTAGAGGTGGTGGCGGAGGACATTGTATCTTCGGCCATTAGTTGCATCTTGACGTCGTAGAGATCTCGACGGGGTATAGAGATCTCGGTCGAGGAGGAGGTGGGTAGTATCAGGGTGGAGTATGTGATATGAGGAGGGAGTTGGGAGATCTAAGTATTAGTTTTGTAAGTACTTTTAGAGAGATCGGCTAGAAGGATAGAACATGGAACATAGAATATAGAATGCAATAGCTATGGCTTACAAGATCTTCTAAAGTATGTAACCGAGCGGATATCTCTGAAGCCGTCGAGGTTGGTTCATCAACGGCTGCAAATGTGGCGGCCGTGTCATGAACGGAATCGACTTGGATATCCTCTTCTTCCTCCGCGGGGAGGTCGAAATTAAATTTGAATGACATGTCTGGGAATCTTGAAAGGCCACTCCAGTATTATTTGTGGTAAGTATCCCCAATTTCCTGCCTTGGAGGGAGAATTCGAGGATACGATTTGCTCGTATAAATTTACGCAACGCGAATTGCATAAAATTTTGATGCAGAGAGGTTCAAAATACCACACGGCTTTCGGGTTTTGTCTTTTTCGTATCCTCGTACTTAATCTTTCTCGCTCTCCGCGGCTCAGCAACAGTCTGTCAACGGTTTTCATCGGTACATCAGCAGGTATACAATAACAGTTACAGCACGGTCAAGATTTTAGTTACTATATATCAAAAACTTATGCTATTGAAGTTTTCATTATCGATGCTTTATCTAACATCATCAACATCGAACGAGTGCTTCTCAGGCGCCTGCCAAACTTGCATCAGATTCTATGCAACGCTGTCTGACGTATAAATAGCCTATAATCGCGCATTAAAAAAGAGGTTGTTCTCGTCACAGCCCATCAGCAACATGTTAACAACACCTGTACGGCTTCCTCTTGGATGCGGGTCATAAAGCAGGAGTCTGCACGTACCTCCGACGCCAGCCATTCAAAATGTCTAACAGAAAAAAAGCGAAGACTGGCCAGAAGGATTGGTGGCGTTGACATAAGATGCCTTGTTTTGGGGAGGGGCCAGTTTTGTGCGTCTCGAGTAATATATATTGCAACAGGCCTGCATACGGCTGGCTATCTCGTCCTAATTTGGTGAGGACCGCCGCCTTGTTGCTGTTGCAGCAGCAGCTTTGTTCTGGTTGGGTGTGTTTCTCGGCCTCACATTTTTGGTTTTTTTTGCTGGCCTGGGCAGCACCAACCTTAGGCCAGACTATAAATATCGCCCTCCGCCCTCAACCCTCTTTTCTCGGACGTGAACACTCCTCCTTCTCCTCACTCCCTCCCAAAACACAGCAGCAATCGCTACCCAAATCATCGTACAACCGGATTTCAGAGCCTTTAGAACCGCCAAGAAGCAAGTTTTTAGCAAAAAATCCCGGGTTTAAGGGCATAAACAGGTGTTAAAAACGCGAGGGAAACGTAAAACGCTAAGGATCATCGAAAAATTTAAGCCCCTAATCTCGAGGGAAACCACCGACACACATCAAATATTCGGTGCACGGGGTCGCTGCTTCGCGGTCTACATACACATATCGAGCATCCGAGCAGTTTTAAGCCGGCCGATCTTGGATTTACTTGAGGGGTGTCACGATGGCCACTGGCCCTGGAGGCGGGGTTAGTAAACCGACTTTTCTTCATAGCGTTGCGGCTATAAACTCCCGATATGGCGATATCCTGCTAACTCCGATCTTGACTAATAGTTTAGCTTTTCCGCTTTCATTGATCAATACGAGGCGAGTGGGACGACAACCGCGATAACTGGCCAATCGAGTGCCTCAAAGGCTGCCACCAATGGTCGCGATTCAGACTCTCGGAGGATTGGAGATAGTGGCCGAGATGGTAACCCATCGAGCATGAGGAAGGATCGACCGGCTCCGATTGGCGTTCCGGGCAGGACACTCGCGGATTCGAGGGGGAAGACGTCATCGCCGTTGAACACTTTCACTCCTCCAATATCCAGGGCACTGGACGCGACTCAAACCGATGGGGACTCTGGCGACAGGAAAAGAAGGCTGGATGAAGATGGGAACGGTGTTCCGTCAAAGAAGTCCAAGTTTGAGGAAAGATTTGAAGGGATGACAAAGGAGCAGAGAGCTGCAGAGATCAAGCGGTTGAAGGCATTGAAGGCCGCTAAGGAAGCCCGGAAGGCGAATGGGTCCACAACAAAGGATGGCACTGGCTCTGGGTCGGCACCATCCAACCCAAACTCCCCAGTCACAGCAGAGGCTCCTAGGAAACCAGCCAAAGGCTCCTATGCCGAGATCATGGAACGTGCCAAACAGATTCAAGCTACGGCTGCTCAACCAACCAAGATCATCCACAAAGATCACAAGGCAGAGAAGAAGAAGCTTGGGAAGCCAGACAAACCAGAGCCTAGTAAGAAGCCGGTAGCAACTTCCTCCAAGCCTCTGGGCGGGAAGGTTGGTGCGCATAGTTCATCGAAAGAGTCGCCTGCCAGAAAAACGGTCGGGAGGGCACCCGATACAAAGAAACCAGAGCCCGCGAAGCCTGCTCCATCGAAGCCAAGGGTTCCGGTAGTTGAATACAAGGGCACGGCCCGACCGTCGGCTACAAGCAAAGCATCCTCGAGTAAGGTATCGTCGTCTCGACCTGCGGATCGCGAGCGTGAACGTGATAGAGACCGTGATCGCGATCGCGACAGGAGTCGTAGCTGGGAACGAGAAAGGGAGAGGGTCAGATACCGTTCACCAGTCAAAAAGTATGCATCCCACGTGAGAGCCCAATATGTTGATTTGTTACTAACTGTTTTAATTATCAGATACCGTTACGTCGAGGACGATGAGGATGACTACTATTCTGATTCTGATGATATGGAGGCCACCGGATTTGATATTCTCGAGGAAGAAGAGTTCTCTCGCAAGACAGCAGTCAGAGAAGATATTGAAGCAGAGAGACTAGAGAGAGAACTGGCAATGAAAAAGGCGGCGAAAAAGAAGCAAGTCGTTGGTCGACGGTAACACTCTCTCAACCACATATTAACCTACAATACCTACCTACACCCTTTGTTATAAAGGCAGCTTCTGTCTCCCGCATGTGATATTGGAGTTCTTGGGGCGCGTTTTCCTTCTTATCTTATAGCTCAGAGCTATGACATTATTCATATCCTTTCTTTTTCTCCTCCCTTTTTCATTTCTTTTCTTATTATCTCATAAGCGCCGGAGTTGTTCATTTTAGATTCTTTCAATTTTATTCTCGGCGAAAACGGTTCCCTTTCTACTAAAAAATGATGTTTTATTTCAACTCTTCCTTTTAGTTTCTGTTGTATTATAGTTTCTAGATATTATCTTCACCGATAATGATATATGACGACAGTACGATATCAATTTCTCAGATGAGGCAACTTCTTTTATAATTAGCAGCTTTCTGCCTTTGGTTTTTTTTTTTTTTTTTTTTTTTTTGCAAGATCTTGTGAGGTTATGCCTCAGCCATGACATGCATACTTTTAGATTGATATACTCTTTTTCGACCTCAGCTTTTCTCTCTCTCTCTCTCTCTCCTTAGGAGAGTCGTACAGGACTGTGGGGACCCGCCGGGAGAACCACATGGGTAGG
>LDUD01000048.1:435984-451582 GCA_012184295.1 Dactylella cylindrospora
ACTTTCTTTTTTGCTCTGCTCTACTTTCCCCGGGCACACGCTCACACATACATACACATTGTGAGGCCTGCTACAGCCTGGATGACTGGCGGCCACCACGCAGAATAGAACAGAACAGGGCGACCAGGTTAGAACAGACAGGGCAGAAACTGGACAGCTCGGTCTATCGGGGATGCCCAGCCCAGCCAAACCTGCCACCACCGCCGGGCAGGACTGAAGCAATTGCTTGTGTTCCTCTGATAAAAACAGTTGGTCCATTTTTTATTTTATTTTTGTGCGATCAGATCAGATCAGGTCAGGTCAGTCACTCGCCCATCCGATAAGTGACTTCCGCTATAGCTTGATTACACATCCTTCTTTCCCAGCAATTGTAAATGACACAGCCCGATAGTAGCAGAGAATCAGGCAGGGCCAGCACCTCCTCGCATATGCAAATCAGCAGTTATCCACTTTCAAGCGTAGTATTTATTTTATTTTATTTTTACCACGAAGAGCTTGGAAGCAGTCATTGTGCGTGTGCCCTGCTCTTCACTTTGTGCGGTACGTGTGCGACCCTGCTGATGGATGTTCATCCTGCCTGCCTGCTTTCTCCACCATTTTCTGCCGAACCCTCATTTCTTCCTCTTCTTGTCTACGGCCGAGACAAAGTAACCCGGCTACAGCTCCCTTCCCCCCAAGCAGAACCTCCGACCAATCTCTTGGGCTTCTCTCAAAAGCTTGTACTCAATCCTTAACAGAAATCTTAATTATGCCACTTCTCCTATATTTTCTTAGCATTACCAGCTCGCCGTATTGAAGCCCTCCCCAATAAACCCTTTTGCCTGCATTCAGGCAGTCGGGCTTGTTTTAGATGCCCCGATCAGTTTCATGTTTCAGTAGCCCTCTTTCCCTCTCTTTCTCTGCTTTAATCTTTCCTCACAATGCGACAAAGAAAGCAATCACGTAATGCGGTCCCCTCACGGTTCTGGCGCTAGTCGAGGGGGAGGAGACCACTAGCGGAACTCTTTGAACGAGGAAAAACAGCCCTTCTCTTCCCTATTCAAAACCTATTTTAGTAGTTTCGCTCCCAAGTAGCGGTTGGGGATAAGCTTTGATCACCTGAGGCTGGTCACCAACGCTTCTATTACTTGCATCCCCACAGAAGAAAAAAAAAAAACACTTTTCGCCCTTAACTTGGCTAGGTTACTCTACCCGTGGGCTGTACCTGTACACCCTCGCGAACGAAATATCCATAACAAATTCATATCGCTATCTTGGTAGCGATAGGTAACGCATACCTCCGCCATTCCCTTCCCTTCCCTTCCTTTCCTCTTTTCTCTTTTGGCTTCGGCCCTGCCGCGACAAACATAGAAACAAAAGCAGCTGGTTGGTCCGGCCTGGCTTGGGGCTTGTCATCTGATGAATGGGGCATGTGTCCCGTACCTCGAGTTTCTCCCCTCCCGGATCTGACGCAACAACAAAAAAGGTCACCTTATCCTTGTTTCTGGAAAACCCCAAAAATCTAATCGCTGATTATCATACCGAAACGGGTGGCCGCTGTTGGATTTGTTTGACGCACGAGCCTCTTCTAACATGATGAGGCTGTGGACGAGGATCTAGCCCGGTATATATATACACACATAAAGCATCTTGGATCTATCCTAATATTACGTAGGACTCTAGACCATACCAGCAGACATGGTGAAATATTATACATCTATGCTAGTATACTTATAATATTTAGGATTAGCTACTATATTAGCCCTTAAAGTTTATATCCATTTGTGCTTCCGTCGCGAAAACGGAAAACATGCACTGTACGTAATTACTGCATGCCAGAAGCGTAGAACCTTATAAAGCCCCTGCAAGGTCCCAGGTACACATGCTTCGAGGGTCCGCACAGCGAGACATTCCCCGACTGGATCCTTTACGTGAGACTTTGTCAATGTAAATACCACACACAACACACCCAATTCTTCAACTTCCACCAATATTAACAACTCCAAACCCCAAAAATGGCCCCCTTCCACCCCCTCCACCCCCTCCACATCTTCCCCCTTCCTGACCCCCACCTCCCTTACCCTCTTAATCTCCTTCTTCGACCCTTCCCCCGCCACCCGCGGATTCAGCCTCTCCTAAACCATCGCTTCGTCGAGACCGACGCATACGTGCTTCAAGTTTCATAATTAGCGGAGCTGAGATCTCGTCGATAGGAATGGCGATCTAGGTTTTTCACCTATCTGCAGGGAAGGTTGGGGGGGATAGATGCGGTTGTGGTGACGTTGGGGTATGCGCGGTTGGAGGGAAGAGGTGAGGGCGGTGGTGGTTTTTACAGCTGCTTGTGGGATTGGGATTGCGGGATGGAAGTGCGGTGGGTGGCCTGCTTGCAAATTGGGGGTGTAGGGGAGCAATGTGGGAGAACATGCATGAGGGGTAATGCTATGGATATTCGTCGGTTGGATGGCCTCCGGGTTTGGATTGTCTGGCCTTCTAAATGCCGCTTCGAATCCTCTAGTATCACTCGACGTTTTTTGACACCAAGTTAGAGAGTGAATATGTGAACACTGCAGTACGCCGGATCCATGTCAAGCTTTTTGCAAAGATGCCGGTACGGGAGCTCGAGTTCTTACTGTCGACATCTTCCTGTGCTTCTACCCTTACATTGAGGAACGCGACTGGTTTCAATGCTGACGTTATATATAGTTGATGACTATATTGCGCAGACTATCATACGAATCAGATCCATTGAATAGAGCCACGTTATGGTTATCTTCTGGGCCACCTCTTGCGCATCTGCTACAACCTTGTGAAATTTTATTACCCTATTTCATACCTCAGGACACGGAGATGCATACACGAATGTCCCAGTGTGATCGACTCTAGCTCTACCTTTGAGGAATACATATTGGAACCCCTATCTGCAAACTTAGCCCAGGGGCCGTTAAGAGAGAATCTCCCTCTGAAATAACCCGTACAATAGAATTTGTCTACGTGGCAACCATTTTGCTCGAGAGACCGCATTTTGACGTCTCACACGTATGCGAGCTTGCCAGGGACCAAAAGCATGCATGAAAGCCATGCGTTGCGTGGTATCAGCCCCACCATCACCGCCACACCTTGAATTTCGCGTGGCTCGCCAAAACCTAGAAATTTTCCCTAGCCAAAAAGAAAATCTAAAATCTCGAACCGCGAAAACCTGCAAACCTTTTGAAAAGTCGGATTCGGCCTATCAACCTCCACAGCTCCGCCACGATGTCGAAAAAGTCCAAGGTTGTCAATGGTGATTCCCCATCACCTATACATTCTAAAAAGAAAGAAAGGAAGGAGAAAAAGGATAAAAAGGAGAAGAAGGAGAAGAAAGACAAGCTACAATCCGAGCCTAGCGATGTGAAGGCAAGCGAAACGACTGCCGCTGCGCCGAAATCGTTATTTGATCCTGCACCCAAAAGCGTAGACGAGGGACTTGCTTCGCTGTTTGTTATTAATGTAAGCAATGTACCGCTTTGGTGTCGGACGTCAATTGCTAATAGTCACATAGTCCGGTCCCGTCAACATTGTCGCTCCATCATCGACGCAGATTGTACGGCCGGTTAGAAGAGCTGGCGAAGATGACGGGGATGACTTGGAGGAGGGGGAAGAATTAGTGGGCGACGAGCCGCCGGTAGAGATAGCAGCTGCTCTTGCTGCTAGAGAGGAGGCACTGCACGCGGATAGGAAGAAGAAACGGAAGAGAAATACGGAACCGGAGATCGAGGATGTGTATATGGAAAAGTTGAGGGATGAAGAGCCCGAGGTGAGGAAGAAGCAAAAGAAAGACATTAGGAAGGCGGCAATAGAAGAGGAGAAGGAGGACGTAAGCGATGATGGAGATGAGGCTATGGTTAACGGAGATGACCAAGATGAAGGGGAAGAAGAGGCAGAGGAAGAAGCCTCTGGATCTGAGAGCGACGCCGCAGAAGATAGCGATGTTTCGAATGGCGAGGAGGAACCCCAAGAAAGGATACGGCATGAAACGGAAGGCGATCTACAAGACAAGGAGCTGGACAAAGCAAACCGCACAGTATTCGTTGGGAACCTACCGTCGTCAATTATTACAGACAAGGTTCGCATAGCCTCCAAAATTTGCTCTATAGTCCTCCACTAACACTATTATAGTCACAATACAAAACCCTTCAATCGGCCTTCAAACTCCACGGCCCAATCGAATCCCTCCGTTTCCGCTCCATCGCCTTCTCCGACCAAATTCCCCGCAAAGCAGCCTTTATCACCAAAGCCCTCCACGTCGACCAGCAAACCGTCAACGCCTACATTGTCTTCAAATCCTCAGAGGCTGCACGCTCATCCCTAAAACTCAACGGCACCGTAATACTCAACCACCACATCCGCGTCGACAGCGTTGCCCATCCGGCAAAGAACGACTCGAGAAAGTGCGTTTTTGTGGGAAATCTAGACTTCGAAGCTGCGGAGGAGACATTATGGAAGCATTTCAGCCCCTGTGGAAAGGTGGAGAATGTTCGGCTTGTGAGGGACGCAAAAACAAATGTTGGGAAGGGATTTGCTTATGTGCAATTTGAAGATGAGGTTTGCGTGGATAAGGCATTGCTATTGGATGGAAAGCCAGTGCAGGATGATAAACGAAAAAGAAAGTTAAGAGTTACAAGGGCGAAAAATATGAAGCGGAAGGCGGTACCAGGAGCTCAACCGGGCGCTGTCAGAGCAAAGAAGAAGACTGGGGTGTACGTTCCCAAAGCTGACCCGAGAAAATCAGGGATGGCAGGGAGGGCGGGAAAGCTGCTAGGAAAGGCTGGTGGAGCAAAGGCTAGAAGGACGGAAGAAACTCGGGCTTTTGAGGGAACGAGAGCTGTTCCTGGTATGGATGTTGGGTTAAAGACAGGAGGGTCTGGAAAGAAGAAGGGGAAGCCAAGGGCTAGACAGACAGCTAGGAGTTCACAGTGGAAGAAGAAACCTGCGAAATAATTGTATTTTAGGGAGAGTTGTAAGATAGTAGAGATGGTGATGTATCATATTAGCATATACTACAAAGCAACCCTTTCACAATGATAAGATTCTTAAATAATGACGATAATGATAATGGGAAAAGTCCGACGCCAGTAAGAACTATTAGAGGCCCTGAAATCTGGGTCTAGCCATACCACCTCCAACCCATTCCAGAAGATAAGTATTAATTGATATTCAAGCCTTCACCTATCATACAACTTCAAAATTAGACCTTAATCCCACAATTTCAATAACTCAAAACTTCAACAAACAACTCCCCGCCAGCACCTCATAATCACGGTAAAAACGTACAAAATCTTCCCTATCCTTCTTCCACTCCTCACTCTTAATAATCTCCACCACCTCCCCGAAACCCTTCTCTTCAGCTACATTCAACGCCGTTTTTCCATCATCGGTTTGTTGTTCCGGATCCCCACCATGGATTAAAAGTGTTTTGACGGCGGATGCGTGACCGAATGCGCAGGCGATGTGGAGGGGGGTGTAGCCACCGCAGCCTTTGGTGTTTGGACCGGGGGAGGTGGTGGAGGGGAGGGTGAGGAAGTAGAGGATGTCTTGGACTTTGCCGTCTTTGGCGGCGAGGAAGAGGGAGTTTGTTGGTTCCATTTTTGTAGCTTGGAGATTTCAATCTTTTAGATTTGAGGGAGAGGATATTGTATGATACTGAGCTTGGATTGACTCTCCAAGCTTCAGATCTAGAGTTTATATACACGAATTTTCTTTGAAGCTCTCGGGCTAACAGTTCGACCGAGAGGGGTTCAGCTTGATGCCTCTCAAACCGCGACAATGCAGCTTTGGGGAAAGTTGGAGCGCGTTCTTGTCACGACATAACGTGAAGCTGCAACTCGAGCGAAGGAGAGCTTGGTCCAGGTCTGTTAGCTCTTGATCTCCCGGTTTTTAGATTCGCCGAATGATCTTAACCAAGCAGTCTGAGACTTGTGGAAAAGTTCCGATTGACAAGGTATGAAGTAGTACAATGCAGATATCAGTGCTGCCCCACTGCTAGTCGGGCCCTTGCATTCAACCGATATGAATAGTTGCACTTGATACTCCTCGAGTACAAGATAGAGGCCGACCATTGCTCAACTCAAGCACCAGTTAAACTTGCAACAGGGTCTCAACACACCCTTGTACTCGTGCACCGTCGCATTCCAGGGTCCCTAGGACTGGTCCCACTCGTCGCAAAAGAGAATGCCTTGCCAGCCTCGCACTTTCGGAAACCCCGGACAAGAAATAATAAAGTTGCGATATCCTCTGCCCAAGGCAGCTATGATAGAACCCGCCCAATCGGATGCTTACATACCCGAATAAGTATAATAAATTTATGCGGGCCAAGACTATTGATACTACGACATCCGTCGCCCTCGTCGCACAAAGCCGGTGATCAGGGTCTGAGGCTATAGCTAGTGGATACAACTTATACAAATATAAGATCAGCCTATTTTCTAAATGATTCCTTTGGAAGTTGTCGCACTATCCTCCCAAGTTATATATCCTCTAAAGCGAAAAATTACAACCTTGAAATATCCAAAGAAATCCCCATACAATAAAATCCAAAAACCATGTCTCTAGAAACCCCAGACGAACCCGCCCTCCCCAACCACGAATTCTCCCACCTCCTCGTCCGTAACCAAACCTCCCTAACCATCGCCAAAGAAATCCACGACCTAGCTACCAACATCCAAGGCGCCCCAGAAAACTTCCTCATCCCCGCCACCCTCGCCGAAACCATCAACCTCCTAACCGAAACCCGAACCATCCTCGAAGAAATCTTTGCCAAAGGAAAACCAATCAGAGAAGACAATGGGATGGAGATATATATGCACCGTGCTTCCGCGGCGGCTGAATTCATAGAGACGCAATTGAAGGATATGTGTAGCGAAAAGACGGTTGATGGGAGGGTGCAGTTTAGTAAGAGTAAGTTGAAGTGGTGGAGGAAGGAGAAGCGGTTGGAGGAGTTGAGGTTGGAGGCTGTGGAGAAGAATGCCTTGTTGAAGTCGGAGGTGGAGAGGTTGCGGGAGGATCTTGAGGCGCCTTGAGTAGACAATGTGTACGCCGGATGGCCAATATAATACCTCCCATGTGCGAAGATTAAACATACAATATACTTACGTTAGTCAGATGTAATATAGAATGCGCTGAGTTCAAAAGTTTTATATTAATGCTCCAAGACCTTAAAATCATTCCTACTCCTCCACTTATGTTTACATCTTGTTCGATGGTATATTCTCTCCTCGGTGACCCGCTAGGGTTAGAGGTTAGGAGTAAATGAATCCGTATTCCTTATCTTGAATTAAACGATTTAAGTCAATGTATATATATATCTAGCACATACCTGAAGGACAGTCTACACTGTACGTACCCCTGGGTTTGTATAAAGCAAAGAGACCAGCTCCATTGACTAGGAATCTTAGCATGTTTACAGAGAGGTACACCGTCATTGCATTGTTCATAATGGAATACTCATTGAAATTTAGTGTGCATTCAAGTTTCACGTCGCCTGAATGAAAGCTATAGCTACAGATCGGTCGATATCGCAATTTAATTTAATTAAGCTAATTAAGAATAGATTAATCCCCGCTCTGCAGAACTCTAATTTAAGAACCCTCGTCTCCGTTCTAAATTATAAATCTAGGCGCTACTACTACCTAGTCCGGATATGCCCTTCTATGTAATTAGCGGCTCTTTCCAGAGCCTCTGCGAACCGATTTTATTGGACTATCTAGCCGCCAATACAACAGACAACACAAGCTGTCGAAACGCACCCGAAGCAATCCTTTGAGGTTCTCCATTAATATTCTGCAGGGGTGTCAGAAGCGGGGGATATAAAAATATCAATACCTCATGGCTTCTTCCGTGAAGAGCTAGGGACACGACGAGCTACCTATGCGTCTAGGTCTAACATTCTCTCGACCTGCTCAAATTTCACCGGTTTAATAACTTCGGACTCTCATTCGCGGATATCCCCAGCTCAGATGCCGAATTAAGCAATACTAGTGGATTCACAAGAGCTTCGGTAGACGCTTTCTTGGAATCCTCCATCCTCTATATTTGGATGCAACAAAATTTACACTAGATTAACCTTGGTATCTGACAAGGTTCCCGAACACAGCGGTATGGAGTAGGTTGTTGGAAGGACATGCCGTCGGGGATACCAGTTCCAAGACCATATAGGAGACACCATAGCTAGATATGTCAGCCACTTCGCCGAACTGTTCTATATAGACTTGGTGCTTCCTCGGGGGAAATCGCCAGCACTTCAATGATCTTTCCTATTATTATACATTGGATTCCATATACCTGAACTTTACCCGGATCTTTTCCCATACCCCCTCTTACTTAGGCGCCTGTACCTTTTGTACGATTTATATATAAAATTTTCAAGAAAAACCTGGTTGCTATACTCCAGGATACCCATTCGATTTGCATACCCACAAAAATGTCCCTCGAAACCCTCGGCACCGCCGCCAACATTCTCGGCCTCGCGGACTTCGCCGGCGAACTAATCAAAGTCGCCCTCGAAACCTACCAATTCATGAAATGCATCCGGGACGCCCCGAAATCCTTCTCAAACTACGTCGTGGACTTCAACGCCGTAATCCTCGACCTCGAGTCAACCCACTCCCTGCTTAACAAAAACGTGACAAACGCGGGATTGACGACTAGGGGGACGAGGGAGAGTCTTGCCAGGGTTTTGGTTGGGTTTACGAATTATTTGAAGGGTTATAGGGAGTTGTTGGGGAGTATTTGTAGCGTGAAGGGGGTGGAGATGGGGGTTAATGGGATGGTGTTGACGAGGAATAAGGTTAGGTGGTGGAGGAAGGAGAAGGAGGTGGAGAAGGGATGGGGGTATATAAAGTCTTTTCAGTCGGATATTAGGATGCTGGTCCAGTCGCTGAATTTGTGAGTTTTTATTCTTATGTTGGTTCACTACTTATGAGGAGATGTATAGATGGTGGAGTACTGATGTTATTATTTGCGGTTTTCGTAGGGAAATGCAGGCGTCTAGGCAAGATATGCAGCTCATGCAAAATGATGTGTTTAATGAACAGGCTTTGCTTAATCAAAAGCTATTAAACGGGCGTCCTAAAGTTAGCCCTGGGAATAAGTTTGGGACGAAGTCGAAGTCGATTTAGAATGTCATTTTCAAACGACTGGAGGAGACTACCTGTGTATGATTTATAGGATCATGATGTGATGGAGTCCATGTGGCCAGTGTCTGGGTTCTATGCCTTTTGTTGGACTCTCCTGAATGTTTTGAGCCCCCGTGCAGACACTCTATAATTTATGAGTGAGCGGTGCGTCATGCGATTGCTGTATGTCAAATTTGATGATTTTTTTGTCATTATGTGCGCCGCCGATGCGCTTCCAAAAGAAACCTTACCCTACATGAGTGCATTGAAGAATATTCCCGCAAGAACCCCTCCCCTGTAAGAATAATTATGCGTAAAGTAAACCCGCCCGATCAAATACAATCACTAATCGTCCTCTCGTGGTTCTCCTAGAGCAAACCATCTAGCTCTGCAGTCCACCGCCTCCTTCCTCACACTTCTCTTCGGATCATCCACCGGCTTCAATAACGCCCTCATAAGCTGCCTCTTGTACGGGATCACAACCCCTATCCCTAGAGCGCTAGGGAAGATACTTAAGCACCGTAGAGCCGCTATCCTTACTTTCTGTATATCACAATATTGCCTCAGTATGCTTTCACAGCCACAAGAAGGGCATATAAAGAGGTTACTGATAGAGAACTTACCACCGTATTAACCTCACTCGGTGAGCTTGCTGCTATTAGCCTCGTTATTAGGGAGGATACGTGTTCAGAGACCAGTTCAGTTGCCTCTGTTATTGTGACGGATAACGTATCGATACTTGCTGTCTTGATCTCCGGATCTTGCAAATCGAGCGATTGCAATAGTAATGGCAGCAGTGTGTTAATCTCAGCCAAAACTAGTTTAGACGGTACATGGCGTATGATATTCGACAGTGCTTGGAGGTAGTTTCTCTTTGCGGCTAGTATTCAAAATCTCTATTAGCGGACGATACAATACTTCGTATCCGGGGTAGGAGTCACATACTAGGAGAAGCAGATTTGAAGCCCTCTACTAGCTTGGGTACGCAAAAGACAAAGAGCTTTTGCTTGCTTAGAAGCCTTATGACCGCGTAATTCTCTTTACTTAACAGCGGATCATCACTTAATAGCACTTCGAAACCTCTACCGACAGTAGCACCGAGTGCCTCGCTGTCTAAAAGCTCCAGCAGCCGCGCGACGATGGGCTCTGCCAATTTGTCATTCTTCAAAGCAAGTGCCTTCGCTATCCAGAATAATGCAGGTAGATTGAAGGCTGAATCAGGTGAGTCAGCTGACTTCACCGATTCCCACATTGCATCCGTAGACTTAGCAAGGAAGTCACGATCTGCAGGCGAGTTTAGGTGTTTGTTCACAATTATTGCAATAAGTCGAAGGAGCGCGCGCCGGTGGCCAGGGCTGAATGGAAATTGCGCGAGAATGAACAGACGATCAAGGAATTGATGGACATTATCGATTGGGAGAGGGACCTATTCAAATTAGTTTCTCATCTCGTGCAAACTCGTTGTGCGGAATGAATACGTACTTCGCGATGCACGGCTGCTACAACAGATACAAAAATTATCGTAGTAACCGCCTGCTGAGGGCTGGTACCTTGTTCTAAAGGATTGAACCGCTCAACTACCAGGTCCCTGTCTGTGAGGATAATTGCTGACGGGTGCCTTGTCACAAAAAGTCGGAAGTATTCATCAAGTACTCGTGTCTGCCTCTCAACATCCTTGATGCGTACGATACTGTTGACAATGTTCCCTGTGACCTCTAGGACAGCCTCATGGCTTAATGCATTCCCGCCAGACCCATTGCATAACGGAACTACTGTCCTTGTCATGAGATCTGGGACAACTCTAACATAGTGCTGGGAAATATCTTTCCCCAGTTCGGACTTCTTTCGTAAAACATAGAGGATACTCGAGACTAGAGCAAACGGGTAGCCGGGACCAGATTTGTTGGCTAAGACTATGTTGAGTTTATTGAATATCCGAGTGAGAAGGACTTCAAATACTGGACGTTCCACCGACAGCTGTGCGAGAGCTGATAGCGTCATATCGTAGGACTTCTCGGCTTCCTCTCTATCTGGAAGTTTGGCCATAAAAGCTGGGAAAGTGATATCCATAATCAATGACGGTTTTATCCGGCTTAGCATCATAAGAGATTCGAGAGCAGTATCCCTATATCAAGGTATTAGCCGGCATACTAACAGTAGAACCCAAACATAGAACAAACCTCATTTCATCTTTCTCATCCGTCAGCACAATTTCATCGAAGAACTGGACTATCAGCCCAATCTCATTATCCGCAAAGAAGTTTCGTATCCTCGACATCTTAGTCAATCCGTTCAACCCCGCTAGCCTGAAAGAAACCTCCTCTTTTGCTGCGCCCATCAATGATCGGCTGTATATATCGAATAGTTTATCCTTAAAGGGCTCGAGTGAGTTCTTGAGAGCCGGAGGGTGTTCAACTGTTCCCCAGACCCCGTATATCTCTGCTGTCGAATCGAATATTGGAAGTAATGCCTGTAGCATATTCCTCTGTTTTGCAATTTCCTCTAAACCGTCATATGTTGTCATTAATCCTGGCATGATAGCTTGCATTGTTGTCGCATGAGCCACAGCTGACGCAGAAGCGACAGCAGCAAGAATCGAAGCGGAGGGTTTCGCCTGCTTCGCTGTTGGATTCCGTAGCTGGGTCAAGCATTCTTTAGTTATCATCTTAAGATATCTGTCTAAACTCGAAGTTTTCGAGACATCGAACTGCTTGGCAGAAAGAGTTACAGCGATCGCTCTTATGGCATGTAGTGCTTCCAGAGCCAGATCGTCATCAGATGCACTCAGGACCTCGTACTTAACTGCGTCCCATAGTGTCGACGCAAAGTTAGAGACCACTACCCTGCTATACTTTAATGAGCAAGATGTGATGGTTTGTAATACATCTTTCTATAGACTGTCAGTTAATTTACTTATTTCCTTAGCGTGAACTATGCAGAACTTACTTTGGTGTTGGCGGAGTGGGAGTCCAACTTTTCTAGTAGCTGAGGGAATAAGAATGGTGCAAACTTGTCCGATGCTTCGAGGCATTCGCGTAATCTATCCTTCAAATCCTGGGCAGTGATTCCATAGGGATCATTTGGTGGCTGCTTGAATGTGATCGGGAAGTAGCAGAAGCATGCATCGAGTAAAGCCTGATCTGCTGTTAGTCTTGACGATACTGGAATTCGTATATATTGTCGTATAACACTGTACCTCCGCACAAGCTGTTATATCAAATTCCACTATTATCGCCTTCAAATTGGAAAATGCAATCATAAGATTCCTCGGATCCTTCTCGTTCGAGATGAGCTCAACATATCCTTGTGGGAATATAAGTCCCATCCTTTTTAGTGCTAAAGAATAGTCAGTTCCAGTCACTCTAACTTGGAGCATTGTCGCCATTGTATACCCTCTCTGTGCTCGACCATAAGTTTGTCCACGAGCTGGTAGACAACATACCGCGACCCCTGCGGATGCTTCATAAGATCAGAATTCTTGAATAGCCTGCCACCAACCCCGTCAGCGAAATCCTTCCTCCTCTCCACCCCAACACCTCTCGATGGTATGATAGACGTACGATTTCGCAATCAGTTGAGCATTCTCGGACTGAAACCTAGTCATCCCGGAGACGGCAAGCAGTCCCTGAGACACCTCCTTGAGACCAGATTCATCTTCCAATCTTTCACAGAGAAACTGGGTTATAACAGTGACTTTTGAGGATGTCGAAGGCAATTTTTAGAAGTTTGAGCGATAATATCAGATATTCGTTGGCACTTTGTAGTATAGCGGGGTTATCGGGGTTGGGCATAGCTGGGTGTATTATTCACCTTGGTTTTGTGGTAATAGCGAAGGGGGGAGAGCGGCGAGAACAGTGGCGAAGAAGCCGATTGCTAGATATATTGTTAATTTTAGTTTATATAGAAAAATATAACGGATTCGCACCTTTCGCTCGTATCGTCCGATCATCGTTCGTAAGATAATCTCCCAGCGATTTCGTCAGGTCTACAAGCTTCAGTTCTTTTGATTCCAGCCCTGTACCGCTTGCACAGTTAGTGTGTGTTGGAGAACCAAGGGGAGAAACTTTGTTGCATACTTTTTGCGGTAGCGGTAGCTACTTCGGCAGCTTCTTCAGGATCTTTATCAATGGCGATGAGATACTCCTGTGCTGGCTCCATGTTGATATATTCGAGTTTGGAGTTTTGCACGAGACCGGAATGTTGTCGAGAATTTAAAATTACAAAAACCAACAAAAAAGAAAGGTTTAAAGTTTCTGGAGCATAGATCTTGTTCGGAGAGATATCAGTAGGTAATGCTTGCGTGCTAGGATAAGCATATCAGAGGTGTTTGGAGCGGGCTGGGTAGCTAGCTATCTGGCTGGCTGGCTGGCTTTACTGTCCGGTCGGGGGTGGGTGCGTGGGTTGCACAAAAACATTTCCATCTGCTCCTCCAAGAAAATCATGGTCTGTGGAAGCATCCCATGCTCAGATCTCTCATATCGTATCTCATCATGTAAGCCATTCTACGTATTTCCCGCAGGTCTCAGGCCTAGGCGGGTCGATAGGCTAAAGTATGGGACCCAGCTTCTTAGGTTTCCACCGGTCGGATCAAAAGCCAGCTGGCTGGCTGGCTAGCCACGGACCAACGAGGAGCGCTGCATTTCAGTTCCCGCTGCGGTGTTCCTCCCATGGTACATGGCATCATAACTAATCTTTTCTTTCCTTCTTTTTCATCCCACCTCTACTTTCTGGCATGGATAAGGAGCAGAGAGGAATTGTTGGAAGGAAGGTGGGGCAGCTGGTTCGATAGGCATGCAGGCCCATGTTGCTGCGGCATGCCCACATCCCACCTTCGATTCGAGTAGCCTAACCGCAAAACTTTTTTTTTTCTCGTCTGCAACCAGCCGAATAGCCTGCATTGCCTATCCTGCATCGGCCCTTTAAAAAAATTTTGAGGGTCAAATTTTTGTTCCAACTGGTATATGATACTCAGTTTTCAAGCTTCAAATCTTAGATATATCTTTTGTAGAGCACTATATCGACAATTAACAATGGCAGTTGCAACAGCACCTTCGCAATGCAAAACCGTTCTGGCGGGGACCATCGCCAAAGGTCTCCTCGACGAAGTCCAACAGAGCTTGAAAACTTTGCAACACAAACCGAAGCTCGTTGGATTCCTAGCGAACAGCGACCCGGCTGCTAAAATGTATGCAGACTGGACGAGTAAAACCTCTATAGAGAAGTATGAGCCTTCTTGTGTCGATACATAATTATATTCAATATATAGGCTCGATTGCTAATTAATATTTGCCACAATCTATTGCGAATTGTAGTGGGTTCGACTTTGAGCTTCGAGAAGTTGACAAAGAAGAGCTCGAGGAGGCCGTCATAGCTGCCAATTCTGATAAATCCGTCGACGGCGCAATAATATACTTCCCAGTCTTCGGTACCAGACAGGTATCCCATCTATCTTCCAGTTTCCCAAATCCCCAGATTAGGCATCAATTGCCAACATATCCATCTCCATTAGGACCAATACCTCCAACAACTCCTCGACCTCACCAAAGACGTCGAAGGCCTCTCCCACAAGTACATCTTTAACATGTACCAAAACATCCGCTTCCTCGATGCCGCCCAAACCCAGAAATCGATTCTCCCCTGTACTCCGCTTGCAATAGTCAAAATCTTAGAATATATCGGCGTCTACAACTCCATCCTACCCTACGGTAACCGTCTCTTTGGCCGAACAATTACAGTGGTAAACCGTAGCGAAATCGTGGGAAGACCGCTGGCGGCGTTACTCGCGAATGACGGTGCGAATGTTTACAGTGTCGATATTGATAATGTTCAGCATTACACGAGAGGGGAGGGTATTAGGATGCATAGGCATCACAGTGTTGATACAGACTTGAAGGTGGAGGATGTGGTGCCAAAGTCTGATGTTGTGATTACGGGAGTGCCGACGAAGAGTTACAAGTTTCCAGTGCATCTGTTGAAAGAGTGAGTAGCACTATCGGAGATATTATAGGATTAGAAGGTGTTTGGCTGACTTTGTGTAGTGGTGCGATATGCATAAACTTCTCGTCTGAGAAAAATTTTGACCCTTCTGTTAAGGAAAGGGCATCTATATATGTTCCAGCAGTTGGCAAGGTTACTATTGCTATTCTGCTACGGAATCTGATAGTAAGTGTCTGCGATTTATACATTCGAACCAAGAGACTTTGGCTAACAGCGATAATAGCGATTATGCCAAAACCGCGAAGCTATATGCAGCTAGAAGTACACAAGTTTAAGTTAAATAAATAAAGCATATTCAGTACAAATAGGTTTACATATAAACGATTGGGGGAAAGGTTACGGCGTATTGTTGACGATTGGCGTATAAAAGTGATATCATTGGATTTTAACAAATGCGTATATGCAAGTCATGCGCCAAAATTGTTATACACTGGGATTCCTAGGCTTCGAAGCGCGTATGTTGAAACTCTAAA
>LDUD01000048.1:451645-485299 GCA_012184295.1 Dactylella cylindrospora
GGCAAGAGTCTAGTATTAGCTAGGTGTATATATTTAATTTTTAGCCCCAGCGCTCAGCCGACTAGACCAAGTCTGTGTCTTCTATCCCTGTCCCTCGCCTCCACCACGGGCAATCAAAGCATTCATAGCACCCGTACCGGCATTCGCAGCATTGTCGACATTTTCTAAATTCCCCTTCTTTTGCCCCTCGGCCACTAGCTCCTCCTGCCTCTCCTCCCACTCCAGTACCAAAGTCGCGATTCCCCCGCACCCCGCAAAAAGCGCAATCAACTGTCCAACATTCGACAAGTCTGACACCCCTGTTATACCATTCCACCTGATCATAAGCTCCACACTTAAAAGAATAAACAATAATATAAAAGTATACAGAAGTCCAGGGATGGCGCGCGCAAGTCTACTCCCACGAGGTCTAGGCTCACTAGGCCGAGTATATGTAACTAGAGGCAACAGCTTACCCAGTACCTGCTTCAGCTTCTCCGCGCCTACAACAGCGATCAGGATACTGATTTCTAAGTAAAGGAGTTCCAGCACAAGTAAAGTAATATATATCCTCCCTAGGAAACGGAACCAGCTGTACATATCCACTCGAGCGAAGAAGAACGCGTATGTCGTACAGGAGACCGAGTGCGGAAGTTTATCGAGTCCCACGTACCAAAACCATAAAGAATAACAAAACAATGCTGCTTTCATAAGGTGATTAACAAGCCAAAAAGCCGACTTGATCATCCAACGCCGGAGCTCCGCTGGGTCCGCCAGAGGGCGCTGTATAACCTCCCTCAGGTCTACCGGGGAGCCGAGGCAGGATATGAGGGCTAATAAACAAGTAATAGCAGCTTCGACGGCTTGGAGGTCTTTCAAGGTTGCCGTCAGCAAGGAGAGGCCAATGAGGAGAGCGAGTTGGAACATAGCGGTTCCTAAGCTGAGTTTACGCTGAAGCAGGGTTTGGCCGCTGAAGGAGGCGATTGTAACCGCCATGGCTTGGAGGTAGATTCCAACGCGGATACCGAGGCCGTAGACATCCTGGTTACCAACGAAACCGCATGTTGTTGTACTATTAACAGGTAGCACTAGTTCGGCCCGTTTGCTTGCGTTTGTGTTCGATGGTTCAGCCGCCAATGCCAATGGAGCTGCTAGTGTCGGTGGAGCCGCTAGCAGGAGTGCTATTCCGACGAGGAAGCTATGAAACGCGGCCGACATTGGTCGTGATCGCGCACGACTTAGATTTGCGGGACTTGGTTCAAGGGGAAAAAGAATTGGATTAGAGTATATATTAAAACACTTTAGAGTTAGGTTTTGCTTGGTGTTTGTTAGTAAAGATAGTCTTTTCGCGAGTTCATTTCATGCATTTTATTAATATTTTTATACTCACTGGGGGATCTTTAGGATCCTTCTAAATTATTGGCTAAGGAAGCGACCTGGCGGAGGAACTGTGACGAGCAAGTGTACCAAAGTGCAAAAGTCTTCTGGGCCAGCTTTGTTCTTATATTTGACAGGTTATAATATGGTAGCCTTGTTGGACAGTTTATGTATGAATACAGCTCAGTACATTCAAATATTTAAGCAAGCAGTCTGGAACTTGCGGGATTATAATTATATTTAACTGAGATTGGTCGCCAATTGGCATATATGTGTAAATCTGAATGGCCCTGGAATGCTCATACCATGGTTGGCTCGCCATTTGTGTCGAAGAACCTGCAGCTGCACACGCATGACGAATCAATAGCTACGAAATGAGCAACTCAATGGCTCTTGTGGGATTTTGTTGTCCGTTGCGGCCCAACTTTATGCGGTAGTGCTAGCTATACCTCCCACGCAATGCGAATCAACGACAAGACCATATGGCTCCAAAATATATTGATAGAGGGTAAATACGACTCCAATTAATTGTACTTGTTTCAAAATATGATATTATCTTCAGCACTATATATATCTCTCGGTTCGAGGTTGGCGAACTATGAGAGCCTGTATGGGGGGTGAGTACACTACGATTCGCGAACTCCTTCACCAGGACGCTAGTAATGCATATCTGTAAAAAAGCATATAAACTTTTCCTTTGATCTATGATACACCACTAAACTCCCTATAATACAATGCATCAGCCCATCGCAATACCATTTATAACCCTTCAACATGGTCACATCACTAGTCGTAACTTTCTACACTCTCGGCCGCTTAGGACTAATCGCCGGTACATCTCCATCCCCCATCTCCACATCGCCATCCTCCATTTCTATATCATCGCCATCATCATCGCTCTCCTCCCTCCCCCTCTTTTTCAACCCCTTCATCTTCCTCGTCTGCAACTTGCCCAAATCCTGTTTACCCAAATGTATCCTTCCAATCTTATCACCCATCGGATCCACCGTGATATTCTTCTTTGTCTTCATCTCCTGATTCTTCGCCCTCTGCATCGCCATCTTCATCATTTCGTCGTTCGCTTCCTGTATTCTTCCAATCTTAAAGTCCATTCGGGGACCCATTTCTTCGAGTTCTACGCGGGGTAGCTTGTGGCCGGATCGTTTGGTTTTGATGAGGTAAGTGCGGAGGTGGATTTTTGGATTTGGGGTTTCGTCGGTTGGGTCGGCGGCGGAGATGGAGATCATGTATTGAAGAGCCTCGACGTCGATTTCGGATACGGTGTTCCCGTGGAAGAAGTCAAGGAGAAGGAGTTTTAAGTGGTTATAGGTCGGGTTGTTATCGAATATTGGGCCTGAGAAGACGATCATTGGTTTCAGACCGACACCGCATTTCGCATTCTAAATATTCCACAGTTAATATCGAGTAGCTCTTAGGAACAATACCTCAAAGGGCAGATATAATAATACCTTGAAATCAGTCATCTTCCTAAAGCTCTCTCCGTCCAATCCTAGTTCAATCATGTCCAACACCTGGTACTCGAAGAATCTCACAAAGGTAAGGTTATGCGGCCTCTTTTTCGAATGCGAAGCGAAAACCATCAACGAAGCATCATTTTTCCGGCTAAAGAACTCGAGGGCCGAGGCGTCTTCGAATGGGTGGACCGAATTCTTCTTCTGGAACTTGACGGCATGTGGCTTTTTTAGAGAGTGCTATAACAATTTCCGGTCAGAAATACACTGCGGAGAGCTCAATGTAGACTTTCGAATTGAGAATCTTACTAGATCCCCTAGTGCATCTTGAACAATGCCGCTGGCAGTGGTACCGCGAAGGAAGAGTGTCGTCTTTTCGTTCTCGACGAGCTTGGGTTCTCGAGCTTCAAGGGCTCGTTTTGAGCGAGCATTCTTGGGTTTTCTAAGTAGTAAAGGTTAGGATTGGATCAAATATTATCGAGCGACCGAAAATGGAGTATTTACACTGCGTGAAGCATAATGGCTGCCGTGTCCTATGGTAATCGTTTTAAACCTCGATGAGAATAATGTATATTTAAATTTGCATTGAAGCATGAAGCTCTGTGTGAGCTTCGAGATTTTTGAACGCTTCCAACTTTTTTTGCAGGGGTTACGAATGGGGAAATACTGAAATAGTCAAACATAGACAACACATTTGTCGGGAATATACCCGAGGATGCTTGCTGCCCGTTCATTGCCCAGAGGGCGGCCGGTAACCAACTTTCGGGCGTGGGGAAGCAACAAAATACACCCAGGGGTCTCCATTCAAAATTCAAAAATTTCTGGGGATATCCAGCTTGTGAACGTCCCCGCAGTGTATTCACGCTGGTTCGGATCTGTCGCGAGTAAATTTGACCCGTCCGGATAGCTGAATAAAGTATTTCAAAGTCTACTTCCCGACATGCTAAACAATTTACGGGCCAGGGTTTGCATGACGTCCTGCTGCATTCAATCAGGCGTCGTCTCTGCTTCTCCAGTTTTAGCCGAGGCATTCCATGCTCCTTTCACGGTGCTCACCCAAACGGGCAAGCAACCCCGGATTTACATTGTCTGGTTCGCGCCGCCTGTTTTTCAGTTGGTCTTTTTCTGTCGGAGATGATCTCACATGTCAGAGAACACCGCGGGTCATGCCTACCCACTGCTACCACCACCACCACCACCTACCAACCCTTCTTGGTCTGAAAAGAGCCCTTTTTTTCCCTTCTCAAGCCATGAACTCCTCCATATTTTCTGGTTCTCGCGAGGTTGTGGGCTGACACAGAATTTCCAACTTGATTCCCCGGGTCCCTTTCCAAAATATCAACCACCTCCGTCATCTCTACCGTAGCGATTCGCCATTCATTCTCTGCTACAACCACCATTTATCGTAGACCCGAGCTAGGAATATATCCGAACGCCGCTATATATCTTCACCATGTCGAGTTCGTTAACACTTGTCAAGGTATGAAGGAAACATCGGGTCTGCAAACCTGCCAATGCTGATTATGCTTTCCATCCTTAGAATGCGGTCGAAGCGTTCATTCTGGACCCGGCGAACCATGACATCCTCAGCTTGCTGAAAGGTCTACGAAATGGTATCGTCTACGGTACCAAAGTCCGATTCCCCCATGCTCTTGTGTAAGCGTCCTCTTCTATAACCTGACGCCAATGGTACACTCCGCTAACACCTTTCTTCAGCATGGTCCTTCTCTTCCGCTCGGGAACGTAAGTCTACCAACCGCCACAATCGATACCAATCCAAAACGCTAACCTTCTCTTCAGCTTCCGTGAAAAACTCAAGTTAATCCTCAAAGCCACCCGCCAACACGCCCGCAACCTCGGCTCCTTCGTCCTCCTCTACAAAACCTCCATGCTCTCGCTCCGTCACCTCCAAAAAACCGAAGGCCGCTACGACTCCTTCATCTCTGGCCTAATTGGTGGCTATGCCGTCTTTGGCCGCGGCGGCAACTCGAGCGTGAACCAGCAAATCGTCCTATATGTCTTTGCCAGGGTAATCTTGGGATTGGCGAAATTGAGTACCCAGCCGGGGTACAAGTACAGCCTTGTGCCGGAGGGGATGAGAGAAGGAATTAATAGGAACGCTTGGCCGGTTTTTTCGAGTTTGAGTTGGGCGTTTGTGATGTATTTGTTTAGATGGCATCCGGAGGTTATCCAGCCAAGTTTGAGGAGTTCTATGACGTATCTGTATATCAATAGCGACAGCTGGGATGGATTGAGGAACTTTTTGATACATAATGTTTGAAGAAAAGAGGGTGGATAGAAGGAAGTAGATGGTTAGATGGGTTGATTCCAGGTTTTTTTTGCCTACAGTGGCAGTAAATGATGGATAGATCATTATAGATCTAGATGGACACGGAGGGGAAGAAGGAAAAAGAGAGATAGTGTCCGTCGCATATCATGGCGTTCGGCGTTGATTGACGACATGTCTTATACGGGAAGAGATCCGTGTAATGATACGGATCCGCTGGTTGGAAGATAGATGTACTATATCCTATGCGAAATACAATAGAGCGACGTCACGGTCATCATGCTTTTTGGACTAACTGTTTATTCTGTATTCCGGGATAATATTCCTCATGCAACAATGTGAGACGTACTCTAACACAATAAAAGCATGTCTCGGCAGCCCCCTCAGTTAACCTTAATCAACCTTCTTTCTTCTTAACCCCTCTCAGATTGAAAATATTCTTGATCCCAATGGCAAACTTAGCCACGCCGCCTTCACGCTTGACGCTCTCAACACGGCTGACAATCCTCCTTAATGAAGCTACAGCGCTCCTATCATCCTCTTCTTTCTCTTCGCCTTCTCCCTTCCCTTCGATATCCTTAACGTCGCCATTCTCCTTGAGATCTTTCGGTTGTCCTGCATAATATCCACCCCCAAATACATCCTCATATCTCTTCTTTTCAATATCAACCTCCCAGCTCTGCGTCCCTGCTAGCAATCCCATCATTTCTAGCTCTGCACCTGGGAACATGTAATAGTACCCTGGTTTGTAGATTTGCAAAGCTCGCTGGAGTTGGGTGACAGCATATGGTGTGAGGTTTATGCTTGGTGGGAGTGGATTCTCAGAGAGCCGGGTGGCGACAAACGATACGAGGGGGGGAGGGATTTTGGCACCCAACTAGTTTCAAAAACATCTGTTAGTGTTCTATAATTCGCAAGATTAAGAAAGGGTAAGCTAGCACGAACCCTCATAAACACTGCAACTCCCAATATCAAAATCATATCCTTGTCCCTATCACCCTCCAAGAGTTTCTTATCGTAATCCAAAAACCTACCCACCAGCTCCTCATCAGCCACCTTCCGCAATTCAAGAGGATCAGCCGGTTGCCAGAACGAATCTCCCCATTCCGGGTACTCGAGATATTTTCCGATTTTGTTCACAACGTCGATGTGGTGTTGGCATTGGAATACTCCTGGTCCCCAGAAATCGAGTTGCGAGTCCTTGGACATCTGTGACGGGGAGGATGCAGTTCGAATGCTGGCAGATCGGCGGCTGATATCGGCTTGGGCTTCTAGGATGGAGGTTTTGGGGGGTGCTGGAGTGGCAAGCGGGAGGTGGAATTTCTTTATGAGGATTTTGCGAGTGCGGGAGGTAGGATTTGGAGTTTTTGGCGGAGTGGGTGGAGCAGACATGTTGATCGAATATGTAGGTGATGGGAAATGCTATAAAGAGATGAAGGTTGATTTCAGTGGCTGGATGGAAATTGTATCCTGAAGTCGGAGGGGATTCGGGATGGCATCACAAAGAAAGAAAGAAAAATATATACATAGTAATAATAAAATCGTGCTATCAAAGGAACAATATTTCCCACTATTCGATATCATGGTGGGCCAGCACTATATCTACTCCGAGTTGGGTGCTCCCTGGTAACACTCTCCCGTGGACTTCCATTGCTCTCATCCTCCAGCCCGCCATCATTACCAACCCCACTATTCATTTCCTCCAAGTCCTCTGAATTCGGGATCCTCCCTCCATCTCCAAACACGTCCCATAATCCCCTCTCTCCGACTATAATACCCAGATACTCCCTCCCTTTCTCGACCTTCCTCTCGCTACCTTGACACCCAGTAAAATCAATATACTCTTTAAAGGTCTCCTTCTTCCCAAGGTTGATTATCTCCCACTCCGGTAGCGGTTTATTCCAATTCCCTAAATGATCTTTCATATGTTCCCTGCTGCTGGAGAAATGCTGGAGATACAACTCTGCGGGTACCAATCTAAAGAACCTCTTGAACCTATCCTGATCTAAAGCTTCTAGCATGTACAACCGATCTGATGGAGATTCAAAGAGCTCTTGCGATGGAGGCGAGAATGTTTGAGAAAAGTAGCTGGTGAAGGAACAGGGGAATTCGGGGATCGTCGAATCAAAGTCGTAGACATAGGTCCCTGACCTTATTCCTTGTGATTGGCCTTCATTTCTATCGCTAGCTAGTCCAGAACCAGCCTGGAGAAGGTCTTCTAGCGTCCGCCCTGGATGGTAGACGAGGATGACATGGTAGTCCCATATTACTGGTAGTATGGCCACCGTTTGGAGTTTTTGAGAAAACACTGGTATGGCTTTAGCTGGATTGGAGAGGAAGAGAACTGTGGAATGCTTCAGAGAGGCCGGGGGGATATGTAATTCGACTATCTTGTAAATATTTTCTTCGCAGTAGCTGGGAAATCATCCAAGTAAGCATACTAAAGCCTTGGAGTGGAAGGGGAAGGGGTGTTGGGTGTTGCATTATGGAAGGGGGGGGAGACGAAAGCATACCAAGCCGCGTATGGAAGAGCTTCACGAGGTGGAAGTTTGAGGAGTCCCATCTCTTACAAGGAATGAGATAATACATAGGCCGGAGGTGCTACCGTAGAACCGTCATCGTGAATAGATAATACCTGTCCCTGATGTTTCGATCTCAAGCCATCACAGCCACTCTTCCATCAATATCCAACAAGAAAGTTGCGTTGCTGTCTAACATTCGCGAATTTATCGGCCAAGCCAATCAGCATCAACTTATATGCCCTCAACTCCGACGACATACCACATTCTCTTCTCCGACGAATCCTCCCTTCCACCACCAATTGCCAACTCCACCACCCCCAAATCCACCCATCAAAATGCTCTCCCGAACAACCCCAATCCTCCGCTCCCTCCCCCTCCGCACTCTCCGTCCAAACCTCTCCCGCCGAACCTACGCAACCCACCCAGAAACCCACCACACTCCGTACGCCGCCGCAACCCCAGGCGCCAAACCCACTGGCGAAGAAAAAATCCCAACATGGGTGTACATCTCCACGGGTACCATTTTTGCCGTCTACGCTCTGTACGGATACATCATGCCCACCACGACAACGCCGTTGACGAGGTGGTTGTCGCGGGGTGACGATTTGAAAAAGGCGGACGAGGAGAGGACGAATAGGCATACGGATTTTATCGAGCAGGCTAGTAAGGATAAGCATTTGTTCTTGGGGAGTGATGGGAGTCCGACGGTGCCGATGCGGTTTCCTGAGTATGTGTTTCCCCTCCCTGGCTGATTGCGTGATTCCGTTCAGTTGGTTTTATGGGTATTTATGGGGGAAGTGTTTGGGATTATTGGCTAATGGGGTTTGTAGGAGATTTAACATTTCGAGTCCTTATAATCACTCGGCGGGAAATTCGAGGGGTATATTGATGGACAAGTTGGAGGCGCATTATGAGAAGGAGAATCCGAAGGAATAAGTGACGAGGGGCGTGCGAGGGTGTTTGTATATATGGTTTAGATATGATGGATTATGGCTTGAAGACCCAAGGGTGTGAGCTCGTACTTGGTATACGACACATTGTTTTAAACTTGTAATTATTACTACGTTTTTAAGGGCAATTGACCGAATTCGGTATTATAAGATATCCCGCCACGCACTCGCTCTCGAGGGATCAGGTAGCTTTCTAGGCTAGCATGGAATAGAACTTGCAATAGCATGACCTAAGAGGCTCATTTTACGGACCAGAAGACTCAGCCCGCCAACTCCTCTAAAAACCCATCAACAATTTTGACAATCTTCCCCACCTCCCCTTCCAGCCCAGGAACTCCCCTTAACCCCTTCCCCATCCACTTCTCCGCCTCTCGATTACTATCAATCCCCACGTCCACCTTAACCTCCTCCATCTTCCTCTTCACCACTCCCGCGAACGTACTACCCTCACCGTGACTCTTATCCACATTCCCCGTAACTTCAACCAACAATCCGTAAAGTAACTTTGTGTAATCAAGATCAACGCCAAACCCACCGGGGGCTACTACGGCTACTTGAATGAGCACCATCGCCAGCGTGAACGTTCGGACGACACGAACAGGGTGGTAGGGGGTTTCATAGATTGCTGGGAAGAATTTGACATAGAGTGTTAGGAGGTGGAGGAATGCGGATTTCCAGTCCGATGCGTCAATATAAGCCATCGCGAGGTCCTGGTGTAGCTGGGGGATAGGATGATATGTTGGTGGTAGCAGTTTTGTAGCGTATAGTGATTTCAAAGATTTAAGAAGAGTTGGCACTGATTTATCTGCGTTCCTTCCTTCTCGTGCAGCTGAAGTAGATGCGGCAAGGGCGATTGCCGGATCGAGTTCTTCGGAGACGGGTTCGTTACATGCAGGGCATGCGCTTGATGCAGACGGGACCATTTTCTTGCACTCATGGCATAGCGAAGCTTCTAGCTTCTGACTTTCACTCGAACAAGCGGCGCAGTCGCAATCGAAGAAGTAGCGGGAACTTAGTTCAGCCCTCCGTTCCTTGCGGGTCATGAAGTTGTCGATGTACGATATCGTTATTTCTGTATCCTTCTGTATCTCTTTAAGAGATCGAACGAGAAGTGTCCTCCCATCGAATAACATGGCAGCGTTGGGGTTACAAGAGTGATTTAGCATAGCAGCTTTATAGTCAATAGCTATGCCAATTGGGTCGAACGATTGCGTCGTCACAGTGAAAGAATTGACCAATAACTGTATAATAACGCACATCAGTAAACTTGAGTTTTTTCCTACGAGGGTTCGCAGCCTAAGTTACCCACCTTGCAATAAAGATCCCTCATAAACTCCGCCTCAAAGCTCTCCTTCTTCGAACTCTTCGAAAACTCCGACGTAGCCTTCGCCGTCAAATTCGCCATCTCCCACCTCTCGCCCCCCGCCTTCTCGAACTCCAATATATGCGTTTTCAAAGCACCTATCCCTCCAATTTTATTCGCAGATATTGTCTCCGTAAGGAACAACTTTGCCATTCGAAGCACAGCTCGGGCGGTGGTGGGTAGCACACGAGGGTACTGAGATTTATAGATCGGACATTCATACGCATGGCCGCGACGTTTCCAGTCCGCGGCTTGACAGGCCTAAACAATCTTCAAGGTTGGAATGAACGTTCAGCTGGAAATTTTGCAACACCAAAGTGAAGGGACCGAAGTTTAAGAAACGTACCTTGCTGCAATACTTTACTACTCTACAGCCGAGACAATATGAGAGGTTGACATTTCCCTTGTAAGCTTGTCCGACTGAATCTGTCGAGGAGCTAGCTTCTGCCATGCAATAGTGGCAGATAGTTTCGAGGTGAGCATCGTCTGGGATGCAGATCAGAGGGTCTGCTAGGCTTAGAATCTCGGTGCCGGCAGGAATTAATGTTGGTGCAAAGACACCGCGGCCCGCAGGTTTTTGGTCTTTGACTTGAGCTAATGGCGATATTTCAATTGGGGGAGCCATTGGTAAGATATCAAGGTTTTTATGCCAGGAAGCGCATGGAAGATTAATGTGAGATGCGCATGTGGGGAGCTTGGGGTTTTATAGCTGCAGCCTTAGCGGGTGGGCGAATCCTATTAAAGATTGTGTTGGATGTGTTACAAGGTCCACGGCTTGATCAGGTTCTCGAGCTTTCCATTGATAAATGCGGTTGTCTCCTTCGCAGACCCTCCTTTACAACTTTCCAAAGGTCTGGGTACGAGACAAGTGGGGCAGATGCTAAGCTTATTTTTTCGTCACTTTATCACCTAAAAGTCTACAATGCTGAAATATCCAGATGGTTGCGCCGTCCACTTTATTGGTCTCGGTATTAATCCTGCGTCTTCATATATATCGTACAGAGCACCTAGCTCGAATGGCTACTGACAATCCCTAATCCGAAAATTATCCGAAATCCCAGAACTCTAGTAGCATATTTTCCGCTGCGGGGACGACACCTTCTTCTTTCCCGTTCTCTTCTTGGAAAAATATCTTCTTCGGGACAATATACTCTACCACTGGGTCCCTACTAATCTTCTTCGCCATCTCAGCTTCGAGCATCTAGAATATTTAGTTAGTTAAAATCCAAGCCCTTGGGATAGCAGCTAGCCACTTACACTAGTATAGGAATGGTCTAAAAAGTCTTCCATATTGTATTGCTGTTTGGTAAATTGTTCCGATAAGATTTTTGCTAGTGTGGCAACATTAGGATGGTAATGAGATTGTAACGTCTATTGAGTATCGATCAGTCAGTGCTATCAAGTCTGGATCAAATCTGAGAAAACGCATACCTCTAGTTCCCAAAGACTGCTCTCTAATGCTCCCGTCTTCATTGGGTCCTCCTCATTCTCATCAAACGGATCTACAAATCCGTCCTTCCTCAGCGCTGCACCATCAACCTTCTTCCCCAACACCCGATGCAACATAAATGTACATGTCGGGTGCTTCCTCATTAGGTTATATACGAAGGGTATTATAGTGACAATAGCACTCGGTGGAGCAGATAAACACAACCTTGCCATCCGTTTCATAAAGCTAGCGACTAATACGGCTGGGAGATGGCTAGAATTCAGAAAGAGTTCTAGTAACCTGAAGAAACGTGACCGGTACTTTACATGCATCAAGTCACGGTCCAACAGGGCGTATAGTTTTGGGAAGAAATTCGGGTAATCAAGGTTGTGTGACATCATCAAGTTAAAGAGACCTTGTAGGGCGAGTAAGGCTGTCACTCCTCCTGTGTTGTATGTGTCTGTTAAATAGTCCATGAGAAGGCGAGGGTTAGGGAGATGGGGTATTATGTGTTTAGGTAATATCGTGAGGACATCTCGTTGCTTTGACGGGAGAGGGCGCGAGAGAAGTGTCAGCCAGGTATCTTGGAAGTATCGTTGATGCGTTGCAATCTGGAACAGAGGATGCTTCTTCTTGAGGGGTGCGGCAAGGTATAAGGGCATGTCGGCAAGATCCTCAGAGGCACTAGGAAGGTCCTTGAGGTTATAGAGAATGCTGAAAAGGTTCTCAAAGTAGGAGGTATTGGAAGCGGGAATATCTTTAGAAATTGTTGGTATAGCTTTGAAGAATTCGAGGCGAAGATCCGAGTATTCGTACACATACTCTGTTGCAAACACAGTGACGAGATCTGGGCTATCGGAGAGCAGCAGGTGCTTGATGATAACGCCGTAGGTAAGGTGGGGGAAGTAATAATCCTCAGACGGCTTCATATGGATAGATTCTTCCTTCAATATTCGCATACCAAGCTTGAGAGATGTCCCCTCCCCACCCTCCAGGAAGCCGCCGAGAGCATTGAGATAGTTGATGTATGCTTCCTTCGACTCTTTGACCATCTTGAGCTCTTCGGACGTGTGATCCTTCCGCTTAACTAGCTGCCCTCTGCTCATCAATCGACAAAACGTCCGGCATAGCCCAACGGCAGTCATAATAACCAACTCCTCGGATTCATCCTACATCACATTAGTAAAGATCGTGCATATAACAGCTAACTATCATACGCACCTCCAAATCTTTTAGCAACGAATTTAAGCCTTTCGTGCGTGCCTTTGCGGTTTTTGCAGCGACAATCTCCTCTTCCAACTCTAGCATTCGGTTTTGCTTCGCAGCAAGATCGCTTTCTTCATCGCTGCCGCTTTCAGAACATTCGTCCTCATCTTCGCTGCTCGGCTCAATCGGTCGCTTGGCTTTGGGAGCCGGGCGTATTATAACGGCTTTTGTAATAGTCGGTATGTCTTTCGGCTTGATTTTAGATTTAGCTGTAGACTCGTCCCCGGCGACTCGTTTTCGTTTTTTAGAGCCTGAAGCGACTCCATTGGACGCTGTTATCGCCATTTTTATGGTGTTTGTGGATTGAGGAACCTTCGTCGTGTTTGTATTCTCCAAAATTTTTTAGCAGATTAGCTGCAATTGCAGGGTGCTGGACAGATGCCGGTCTTGGCGGATGGCGGGCTGTGATTGGCTAGACCATTTTCCACACCGAGAATTCCTCTCTCCCGAAAACTAACGAAACGTCACTTCCTCAACACCCGAAACTTCTCATATTCCTCCATCTCGCATCTCCGATACCGCCCCTCTAAGGTCCTAGAAGTCCAATTGGATTGATCTGACACACTTATCCTCTTCTCTACCTATTCGCAATGGCTTCGAGGTTAACGAGAGCGGCTACGGGTATGCGATGTCCTACGGGATAACAATCCCCTCTATCCCCTCATCCCACCTACTAATGTCCCTCAACATATCTAGGTCTCACCCGTCTTCGACCTTCGGCTGCCCTCCTCAATTCCCATATCCCAGTCGTTAGACCCGCGACCCAGGCCCGCTTCGAGACCAACTATCCACCACCATCCACCGAGCAGGTCCCTCCCGAAACCAAGGCTAAGTCCATCATTGACGCCCTTCCCGGAAACACCCTCGTCTCCAAAACTGCCATCCTCTCCGCCACCGCTGGTCTTTCCATCGCCGCCATTTCCAACGAAATCTTGGTCATCAATGAGGAAGCTGTCGTGGCTTTCTGCTTAATTTGCATGTACACTGGAGTGACTAGAGTTGTTACTCCATTGTACAACGAATGGGCCGAGAACCACATCAAGAGAGTCAAGGATGTCCTGTACGCCGCCAGGGAAGATCACAAGGGTGCTGTCCAGGAGAGGATCGACCAAGTTGCCCAAATGAAGGATGTTGTTGAAATAACCAAGGACTTGTTTGCTATTTCAAAGGTATTGGCCGTTTTACCCTTGGGACACGATCGATCATGACAGAGGACTTATGGGAAATTTGCTTTTGCAGGAAACCGCTCAACTCGAATCCGAGTCCTTCGAGTTAGAACAGAAGACAAAGTTTGCCAACGAAGCCAAACAGGTGCTCGACAGCTGGGTTCGATATGAGGCTCAGGTCAAGCAGAGGGAACAGAAGGAGCTTGCTGATGCTGTCATCAAGAAGATCACCGAAGAATTGAAGAGCCCCAGGACCCTCCAACAGATTTTACAGCAGAGCGTAGCTGACGTCGAGAGTATGTATTACCTTGAGCCCACTGCTAACCCATGAAAATTTAACTAATAAATCTATAGGAATCATCGCCCAAAAATAGGTGCCCGAAGGGTATAACCTAAATCTCCGACCGAGAGCTTTGTTCACACACCTCAATCGGGAATAGTCATTTCTTCTGTGGTGATAGAAAAAAAAGGTTAGAAAATCAATTGAGGCTGAAGCGAGATGTACAAAATAGTTTCTTGTGTATAAATGCATTTTAAATAACCCGATAATGTTGTACCTTTTCATGTGAAGGTCTGCAAACAAAGCACTTTTTTCTTTTCATCATGGTCCGCATTAGTCCGTAGAATGCATGTGTCCTAGCGAGCGATGGTAACACAACACAGCGCAGCGCATTCATGATTGTAATTTAGATGTATGCTGGAGTGTTCCCGGTGAAAGGATCCTCCTGGCACCAAATAATGCGTGTTTGATTGCGCGAATGGAATGCTGAGATGCATTTACAACGGGATAGCGTAATTTTGCGGCCCATGCCATACCATACATTGCCTATTTACAGGCCGGGATTCCGCGCTTAAGCGAATATGTTTTTGCTGGTTCACCTTGGTGCCCAACCCAACCACCAACACCTGCTGCACTGTAGACCATCTCATCAACTTACAACCTGCAACTTGCATCCTCCAGCGCCATCTGTCACCATCCTTCTTCCCCTGAATATTTCATCGCCTAGAATACACCATCGCCTTGCTCCCAATATAGCCCGCTCTACCCGACTTTTTATCCTCCCCAACCATAGCTCTTGACGTTCTGATTCGACTACCGACACGCGAAGCTTAACGCATCTAGGGATCACGTGGGACGGCAAATACACGGTATTCTAACTTTACAGGAAGTGCTATCAGGTGTAAGGACGGAATTCGAACTGGATATCAGTGAATTTATCCGTCGGAGTATCATCAGTTATCATCTATCCTTCTTATATCTGCCATCGCCATCCAAGTAACAATAAACCGCCTTCTCAAGAAGGCAACGGCCTGATGCAAACATGGCCGAAGGGGATGTTACCGTAAAAGACAAAATTTGGCAACTCAACCAAGCAAGGGCTCTTGTGCTCCAAGACCCTACATATTATCCAGATATCCTCAATGGAATATTGCCGATTATAGTTGCACCATCGAGCGTGATTGAACTGCGAAGATGGGGGTCCGACTTTCTTGCAGAAACGTTTTCGTCGCCATTGCTAGCTGTCCAGAAGAAACAAGAACTAGCGTTAACATGCTTGACACCTCTGATGACGCTTCTTGGCGAAATGGAGACGGGAATTTTAAAGAACGTTATTCAATGTAGTTCTTCAATATACCCGTTGATATTTCGGTACATGTACGTCCTAAGATTATCTACGAACCTTTTCGAATTTTATTTTGTGGAGTGACAGGCACCAGTGTTGGAGGTTCCTGTCCGGGAGTCCTGACCATCTCTGCATGATGCTGCTATACATACTAATCTCTCTTAATGATAACACTTCAGATGCCACAATAAGACGGAGACAGCAATATGGCAGCAGATGGTCGCCATCAAAGGAAAGATACTAAGCATGTTAGATACTGGAGCAGAGGGTGTCCGGTTGGCTTGCATCAAGTTTGTTCAACGGATCATCCTAGTCCAGACGCCTGGTGCATCTGACCCTCGCGTAAGTACCTCTACCTCGGAACCGTAATCCCATCGTGAACAACCACATGAGAATGCAATGATATCCTGTGTATCTGAGAATTCGGACACGGATTCCGGAAAGATACTCTTTCATGTCAATTCCAATTGCATACCCACCTACATAATATGTTGTCAGAAAACCTAACATCTACCTTATTATCCTTTAGCTTGCCGACAAATCTGAAGTATCATTGACCATCGTACCATTGAACCATCCTATTCTTAATATTCATGCTCTAGAAGCTGAAGCCCATGGTCTATTGGATCGCATCTTGAATGTTTTCCAAGACGACAAATTGTGAGCCTTGAAATCCTACCATGCACTGCACACGCGCATCCTATGGACCTATCATCGCGAGGCAATTATTGAAATAGCCTATCTACGATTGATTGCAGGCCAGGGATATGGTTGGCACTGTGCTTACAATTAGTCTTTTCTTGTATAGAGATGCTCCTGCAGTCAGTGCAATCCTGAACTGCCTGCCAGCTCTCGTCAAGGGCCGTGCAGCGATATCTAACAAAATTCTGAATGTTCTGATGGCGTATAACCCGCTTGTTATTGCCTCGAAATCTACGGTATTCAAAGAGCGTTTTATAGCTAGAAGCTTAGAGAAAACCGTTAGAATGACTTTGACACATCTTGCTAGGTTTGTGGTTCTTTCTTACTGCACACGATTTTGTAAAATGCTAATGCAATATGATGCCCACCAGAGCAAGTTCGCAAGGCCCGCATTCTGCGAAAATTCACCAGCAAATACAGAAGCTGCTTCAAGCCAAATCAGAATTCTCAATCGAGGTCCCGAAAAGCAATAAGCGAGTACTAACAGGAACGGATGCCGACTCTCACAAACGTGCGAAATACGCAAAGAACAATGACGATTCAGATTATACGCCAACCCCCCCTCCTCCGCCAATCCAAGTTCAACCGAGCAATGGCACAACCTACAAAACCCTGTTCACTCTTACAGGTGATCAGGCGCTGTCAAACTTCGATGTCACAATGCTCCCGGTTGATATGGCATCTCAGATTGTTATCGCCACGCTGTTTTCGCTCCAACAGCCAACCCTAGATGCAGGGATAAGTGTAAGTTTCAGTCTTCGCAAGTGATATGGGGGTTCCAGTTAACATATAAGCGCAGGCGATACGTCAAAGACTATCTAGTCTCGTCCAGGCTGCTGTCCAAGCCGTACCCCCTCGTCCACCGCCACCACCCCCTCAACTTGATGACGACGACGACGATTACACACCTGGAGGTGCGGGCGAAGATATCTCAATCCCAAGAGCAACCACTCAGACGGATGGTGTTGCTTACGATGAGGACTCAGATGATAGCTACGAAGTCAAGGATCTAGTTCCAACCACCGCCCAGGGCAAGTCCGCAGCAATGGAATTAGTAAAGATGCCCCTGTTATCCCAAGAAGAAATAAAAGAAGCTTGCGAAGGAACATTAGAGCGTATGTTTGATGCCATAGGCACCCTTGATAAGCCTGCTAAAAAGGAAAGAGCCCATGTCAACCGCTTAGCGGGTACCAGCTGGGATAGAGATGGCTGGGTTACAGTCCTCTCGAGATTAGGCACTAGAGGGCTTTCCGGTATTGATGCAGAGATTCAGGCTGTCGCAAAAAGCGACAGGATGCACTACGAGACCTTCAGTTCCCAAATTCGCCAGAAGTTGTATATGTATGTCTTGGGCGATTTTCGGACACGGATGGATGCTGCCGTTTCTTGGTTGAATGAGGAATGGTATAATGATAAACTGCAAGCGATGGCAGCAAAGAAGAATGGTGAAGAGGTGGTAGTAGACCCACAATACCCAAAGTGGATGACGAAGGTTATGGATGGCATCTTCCCGTATTTGGAGACCAGTGATAGGAATATATTTTTGAGATTCCTTAGCGAATTGCCAGCTATACCCCCGCAGGTTTTGGCAAATATAAGAGGACTGTGTCTAGATCCGGAGAGGTCCAATTTAGGGTTCCTGGCGTTCCAGTAGGTTTTACTCCGTATCTAAACACCCTAGTCCTCAGACTAACAATGGGATAGGTATCTTTGCATGCTGAAGCCGCCGGTAAGGCAGGATGTATTGGATATTGTTGAAGAGCTTTGGCAGAACCGTATGTTTATCCTATATTCCCTTTTGCTCCATCCTTGCTAACAGAATTCCGTAGACAATGATGTCAAGACAGCTGCGCGAAAGCTGCTTGTTAAATTCCGCCCGCATGTTGTGGGACTTCCTCCCAAAGAGGCTACGCCGGCCTAATACTACCCAAACTTTCGCCACAAGGGTTACTCCCTACAGCATTCGTCCTGAGCGTGCTTTGATAGCGTGTTTGCATTACATATGGTTGCTGAGGAGGCTCGGCTGCCCTTTCTCATAGTTAAAAAAATATATGGATCATCTACGTGGGCGTTTATAAATGTTGCTCTTCCTTGCTTTGCCTTGCATTCTATGGATTGACCGATTGGAGGCCGCTTGTTTTCGTTTATGGCCGCTGCATTTGCATTCTTCTGCATTAGCAAAAAAACCTGTACTATATATTATTTGCGATTGGGGATAAAACTTGATGAATACTACATATGAAAAGTTGACTGGCAGTTGGTACTGGATTCTAATTTCCATCGAAGCGGCGGGATTGAGGCCTGGGTCCAAATTTATGCGAAACCCTTGTAGTGGTATTTTCAGGCATCTTTGTTTGGTTCCAGGTGTTGCCAACAAAGTGAACCCACCCAACTCTTACCAAACAGGCTCAGGCAAGTCTCCCTCGGGGACAAAGGATAATAGACCCAGAGAATGTGGCTGAACGACAATGATATATTATTAAATATAAATCTCGGTGTCCCATCAATTATCTGGCGATAAATTGAAAACCTGAGGAATCATACACGCCTACCTAGACGATTCCAACTCTCAAGCTCGTCAAAGTGCCTGACCACGAATATATATATATCCCACTACCTGTACCACCTCTAGAACATTTCTACAAGAGAGTCTTCTAGTCATTGAATCGAATTCATCGCAACTTTCTTCTATCCTTTATTTGAAAACCTGTCGCTACAATTTAATCCAACCGCATTGGCCATTTCCTCTCACCGACAGCGGCATCATCATTTCACTATCCAGATCAAAACTGATTCTACTCATCCAACGTACCAGCAATCCTCGCTGCATCTTAGCAGCAGCCGCTCAAGATGGTTATCGATTATAATACCAGCAGCTTCACGTGGAGGGGACTCTATGAGTTCAACCAGCATGCTGTTCAGGAAATTATGGACAAATATTGGTATGTACTTCGTCCCTGGTGGATCTACCATTGATCTCATATCAGGTTACCTCAATCCCAGAATGGGCAATCTCCAACAACTATGTGAAAGGTTTAATGCGTTGTAGAGATGCTTCCTGCTAACGGCAGGTTCACCATACAGGACCTTGAAAGACTATAGAGAGAAGATCAAAATCGATTTCGATCCTACCCAGAACGTACGCTGCTTCTCTCTCTAATTCACCACTTCGGTTCGTAATATAGAGTTAAATGTCTGATATTGGAACTGGGGTATAGTCGTTCACTCTTACTGCCCCACGGTCAACTGGCGAGAGTGCGTACCAGTCGTTTGTTGAAGTTATGTACTCCTTCATTGACAGGTCCACGTCAAAGGATGCCGAAGGGGATAAGAAGGTATTCTCACACAGAACTTATCAATAAATCCTTTGGAGGAACGGGCTATTCTAACTAAATACCTGTATAGGGTCGGATAAGGGTCACCCGCGCTATCCCAACCCGTCTTAATGTCAAAGATGTTTTCTGGACAGAGGATATTAGAAATTTGATCGAACATAGAGTAAGGGCTTTTTTATTGAGACCTCCAACCTATGGCGATGTAGATCTAACCTCCACTTAGGAAGAGATTATGGATCTCTTAGGCGATATCGAGATGGAGCGCGACTTAGGGTCCATGGAGAAACTTGAGAAATGGGTGCCAAAGTTCAAGAATACACTCAGAGAATGCTTCTTCCCAGATGGGCAGGATTTCATTCACAAGATTGGGGTTCTAACGGGATGCCATCTCGAGACCGACTGGACCACGAAAGAGGTAGTGATTGCTGCTCCGTCTGATGAGCATCTCAGGCAAGCATTCAAAAAATTAAGTGTCACAGAGGAGATTTTCGTAAGTAGCAGGAGTCTTGAGATCAGACATAGCTCTTTCAAGTTCGATATGGTAAAGCTAACTGATATAGAACTACACTTACACTAGATCTGCTGCACACCTTATCAACAGTGATGGCAGAGAGCGTTTCGAAATTCACCTCATTCCAATTTTGCGTCAAGCAACCACCATTGGGAAGACAACTCTTTTTCACCCGACGAATCAGTATAGCTCAATTGTTGGCAGACAGAAACTAGCATCTGCAAGGTTATCGGCATATAGAATGGAAACCGATCAATACGAGAATGTTGTTTTCGCGTGCACGCCAACATACAACGCGGGGATAGTTATGTCTGATATCTGGAAAGACTATCTTTACACCCCTCATGAAGCTAAAGAGGAGCTAAAGAGAGTGGATACTCCGAGTGACCTCTTAGGCAAGATACAGAGACCGGGGAGCGACGTTGACAGTATGCTAGCTTCATCTAGTTCCCAAACCCAAGCTACTCCCCTAGCTAGAAAGCCTCGAGCAGTGCCAATACAAGATGACGGAGGACCACTTCAATTTGGTGCTCGACCAGACGAAGACAGGCCGGCTGAGGCTGCCGGTAACAATGAAGCCGCCGAGCTCCCGACATTAGCACCGAAGCGGAAAGTCCGTGGAGCAAAGACTTCTGCTACTCCAACGGCAGCCGTTACCTCTCCTCCTTCACGACCCGCTCCCGCCTCCAGCCTCTCGTACGGAGAAGGTTCTATTGCCAGTGCCAGTTTAGTAAGTGAAACAAAGCCAGGACCCAACGGTCCTCCCCGTGGAGCAGCTGTTACGGGTCAAGGAAGTAGTGTACCACTTGCTGCAGTTCGACCCGGTACGGCAACCCAGCCAAGTGCGGGAACATCGACCCGTCGCCCAAGGGCTAAAGAAGTTAAGGCTCAGCAACCTGCCGATGATAAGGAATCGGAGGATATGTCAGACAACCAAACTTTCACCTACGCAAGCTCCACAGCCACTAGCCGCGTCACTCGACAACCCCCAGAGTACAAAACTCGCACTCTGCAAAATACCCAGAACCAAAAGGCACCACAGCGAAAGCAAAGACTTAATGATCTCTTTGTTATTCAGCAACACGAAAAAGAAGTATTTTCGAAGGTATTTAAGAACGCTTTCGAAGATGCGAGGAGGTTTCGTGGCGAACTGAAGCTTGAAGCAAAGCTGGGCAGGATCGTCTTTCCCAATGTCTCAAAAAAGCATCTCAAGTCTACTTATGCCTTTCATTGGGATACCTGGGACGATGAACTAAAACAGGCTGGTATTGAGAGCATATTTACAGACATGATTTCCATCTCGCCCTGCGACGCGGATTTCGTGGTTGGCTTGAAGGTATCTGGGGGAGATCCACTGTTTGAAAACACAGCAGGGGTCAAGGAAGTCCGCTATGAAATTGAATGCAAAACTATGCAGAGTGTCCCATTCACTGTCAGCATCGACGCTGAAACTTTTGAGTTTACAATTAGAGGCAAGGAAGAACGCTTCGGGACTGTCTTGTGGAACTGCCCTTGCAACAGTTGGGACGCTGAATTCTCTCTTACAGGACACAAGCTTCCAATGACCCTCCAAGAGCAAGGGAGAGCACTTGTAGATGCGATGAGAGTGGATCCAGATCTCAGATACCCAATTATCTGGGTAAACAAGGCGAAACTAGATTTCACGATAGTCGGCGCTGTTTGCCGCCGTGAGTCAAGACACATGCTTCTCCCATCTGAAGTCCACCAAGGCCACGAATTCACCCTCAACGTGACCGAGAACATTGAACTGAGAATCCAAGAGAATCCCGCATACCCGGATACTATCCGGTTAGCCAGCGTGGTTGGCATAGAAAGCAACCGTTTAAACATGACGTGGTATACCATGGGTCTCACTTCTGATCTTGTCCAGGAGGCTGTTTGGAAGAATAAGACGCTGGATGTGGCCCAGCTTGGAACGGATGAGGCGAGGAAGGCGCTTTTAGAGCATAAGCAGGATGAATTGAGGACGTTTGAGGCGTACTTGTCGGTTGTTGGGAATTTGATATCCAGGATTGATAATGTTGGGTTTTCGAATGAACAGTTTAGCCTGCATGATGCTATTAGGGAATAAGGAGGTCTGATTGTCTGCGCTATCCATTGATAGAGATACAATGAGAGAAGCCATCTAGAATATACGGTAAATCTAGGGGGCAGAAACCGGCGGCAGAGCATTTAGTTGCCACGAATTTTAGCAGAATCATGGGATTCGGGCGTTTAGCATGTTGATTAGCGATGCCGTTAGTTGCTTAGTGCATTTAGAAAACTTTATCAGGTAACAAATCGCAATAAAGCAGTTGTTATGCCATTAAAATAGTAAATTGTAGTGTTCGTGACGGTTGGTCATCCTATAGATGCCTATTGCTATGGCTTGGAGGGATTTCGAACACGGAATTTCCCTGCTCACTAGACAACAGAAGCATAACAGCACACAAATGCAATTGATCTGACTCTTGTGCGTTCATCTCAGATAAGTATAAATAAGTAGCATGGCCTTCTTACTCCTCTCGTCTCTCCTTCCATCTTTCGCCAACTTCAACCCTCAAAAGCAAAAATAAATGAACTCCCCATCTAATAATGACATATTCAGAATCCTATCATTAATTCCAAGCGAGAATACGACGACCTTGTCAATTCAATACCTTCCGTCCAGCCGCGAGATATGATAAACAGAAAGAGTTCATAGATTCGATGTCCAAGTCTAACAGATCAGATACAATTACGACATCCAATACTATATATAACCAAGCCCAACGTCGAGAATTATGATTCGAACGACACCGAGAAAGCCAGCCCGTTGAATATGACATTTGCAGTTAGAACCAGGCAAAACAGCAAAGTAATGCAACATCTTCAACCTTAAAGGTCCCCAAAAGCATGATACAGTCCAGCAATCTCTACGAATGTAACAGAAAAATCATCCGCTCTGAGGAGCATTTGCGAACGGGATTCAAAGAAAAAAGATGAGGAAAAATAATATAGTTGCGCATACAGAGAAAGGAGAAATCAGAAACCCTCGACTACATTATGGAGGGATAGAATTAACAAAGAGCAGTTGGGCATCGCTGGGAATGTGGAGCAGTTTATTTCAATAAGCAACATGAAACTTCAGAGAAGCCTATGAAATCAAGATGTCGGTTCAGCTCAAAGATTTAGCCAGAGAGATTGCAAGTACTGCTTCTAATACATTCATTAGCCCGGTCCAACAAATCCAACATGAAACTCGGAAAACAATCTTAAGGCCTATTCATAGAATTACATGTCATAGTCCATCCTGTTTGACTCAGTACTACAATGGCCATAAAATATTAACTACCCTCGAGGACATTTCTCGGCTAAGCCAAAAGGAATATGCGAAAGAGCTATACTGAAAAAATAGAAAGAAATATAGAGTAAGAGAAAAAAGCTAGGCAACATAGCTAGCTCTACGAATTTTCCCTCAGTTCTTAAATTGACTAGAGAACGAAGGTCTTGACGGAACACTTGAAGATTTAGTAGTACCCATGAGTACGGCATTACTCGCCTCTAATATGTCAACTGAATTTGCGAGAACAGTTACAGGATCATCAGAGGAAGAACGTAAATACGTGTACCATGAAGCTCCAAACGCAAAAAGCAATCTATTGATAGGCAAACAAGTGTGCGCAGCCATCTACAGCAAGCTCTTCCTGGTCACAACAAAGGAAGGCCACCGAGAGTAGATATTAACACACTATACCAGGTGAAGCTGAGATTTTTATTATTATTCACTTCTAGGGAGGTTGCATGTAAACTAAGGTAGGCTCAAAAGAAAACAGGACAGGAAGAGTATGAGAAGCCAACGCTAGAGACCCAAACTAACAAGCGAAAAAAGAGCTGGCGGTGCCGGTGCCTAGTCGCCCGATGAAATATAGGCACGATATAGTCACACTTACTTACAGAAAATCATCTTCCCCCTTGATATTACCCGTGGCCCGTATTTTGTCTTATCTCCATCCTCAACTCCCCGCCAAAAAGAAAAAATTCGCACCAACCAGCTTCAAATCATTCTTTTGAGCATAATGTTTCACACCAACATCCGTTGGGTGATCTAGTCCCCACTTCTTTCTTTCATCTGGTTTCCTTGGTGTCGTTTTCCCATTCCTAAACAATAGCAGGCAGAATCGTAATTTCGTAGAATCTTCTTCGTGCGGTTCCGGTGGTCTGTATTCTATCAGCGTTTTTGCGGTGGAGAGGTCGACGGTACCGGATTGTGGCCTGATGTCGGTTACTAGCCAGTGGCAGAATTCAAACATCGTTGGATCCGGAGGTTCGATTGCATCCGGGCCTGGGTAGTGATGTGACTTTAAGCTTTCATATGTTCGAGTATGTGGAGTATTATTGGTTAAATAGCATACAGGTCATGCAAAGAGTATACGTCCCACCATCTTTCTCAAATGACGGTTCTCCAGGAGTAATGATGATTTGAGGGGGGCTTTGTGCATCCTTTTGTTTTATGGTGTTTCCGAGCTGGATTTCCTCGCCGGATGGGAATTCAGCTTGGAGGAAGACGGAGGGCTTGAATTCACTGATGACTAGGATTTTTTGGTTAAACATTAGTTAGATTCGACTAAAAGACCATGTGGTAGATAACCTGCCATCGGGAATTATCTTTGCCCTTTTAAGTCTGCGACGATGTGAATCCATTAGCTTTAGTCTATTGCATTGATACCCTGATAGGGTACGTAGTGCTCCAAAATAGGTACCAACCTATCCGAGATTGCCTGGTTAATTGTCACCTAGGTCTAAATTAGTAATTTTCCCATATTAGATGAATAGGTAAATATTAATCCATACTAATCCCCTCCTAAACTGTATAGGAGAAACCCGTCTTTGAGGTCTGAAAACAAAGCGTGAATGCTGTGGTCGATATCGCAAGACTCGCAGAACAGAAGGTGTTGTTCTTGTTGCAGCGACAAGTGCACCTCTGCGCAAGAACACGGGGAACATATCGAACCAAGCAAAGCACTTGGCCAATAGCTCGACAGCAGATATCTCCGCTGGTTTGAAGGCTAATCAGATAGCCGGATGATATGGGGATAGCTACGCGGATCCGTAACCGTAAGAAAATTAGGTTCATATCATCATAACGGATATCTATAATAATTTTTGTTTTTCTACTATTATTAGCTATAAGGGGATGGCATGACGTTGATTGATAGTAGCTTGATAATAGTTTGATAGAAAAAAGGTTAAATGGGTGCAGAGCAGGGCAGTTGTTTTGAGGTGTGGAGCCATCCGGCTTGTGAAAATGCCGCGACCAGCGACAAACACCCAACTGTAATCAACCATTGCTGGTAGGTCAGGTTTGACTGGGGCAGCTTGTTGGCTAGAGCTAGTGATAGCCTGGCGGAAAGATATTAGTATGGGGCTTGACAATGGTTAACTCAGCCTTAAGGAAAATGTAGCATATATCAGAAATGTTGCTTGCCTGGCTGCTAGGATCCATTCCTGTATGACTTTTAAAAGTTATGGAATACCGAGGATTGGCTTTAGCTTTGAAAAATATCAAAATAGGTGCACAGAGGCGAAGGAATAGGAAAATCATAGTCCAATATTAGGGTCTTTGCTCTCACTAATAGACGAAAGAATAGGATTTGACAGCTGCTGCCGGCTTGAGGAATTTCTTCGAGAAGAGCTCTGCAATATAGCAAGTCTCAGTTCGTAATTTTACCAGCAAAAATTCTAAATTCCGCAGAGAGGTGTTTTCGGATATAAGAGATATTGATATTGTAGTTGCCTTGATTCAGAGCATAGCTTAGGTCTTTAAAGGAAAATATGCTTGTTTTGGTAGATTCTATTGGGGCAAGAGACTGGTAAACAATACGTCCTAAGAAGTTAAACCAATCGCTTGTCTACGTATAAATCATAGAGAGAGAATGCTAGGCCCGATGAGAGTTTATAATATGTTGAACGGCTTATCAAGTCCAGAGCCACGCGGGTTCATACGCATATGCTCTCTCAGACATCAAGTACCGCCGACGAGGAGATTTAAGCACCCACAAATCCATTTCAAACGACTATTTTATTTACATTCAATATCCGTCGAGACTATCTACTCGTTCAATAGTTGTTCTGCATCACCCGTCGGCCATCTTGAGTATAGAATTCCACAATATAATCGATATAATCTTTATATCATTGGGAGACCTGATTGTGTTGCCCGGTGTGGTGTTTCAGGGCTGACCAACACGATCGGTTTTAGAAACGTTCGCGCCCTAAAACGGACCCAAACCAGCCTCCTTTGGTTGGGTTTGGGTTTGGCATTCCCCTTCCTTCCCTTTCCTTCCTTTCCCCATCGCATTATTTCAATACTACCACCGTTCATTCCTCCTTCGTCACAAGACATACAAAACATTCAAGTACATAACATCACTGTTGCTTAAAATACATCTCCAACCCATCTCCCTTTCCTCCATAATACGCGAATCTTCCTTTTCAGCTAACCCCGAAATCAAATATCATCAACGAATCGCATCATACACGCATAGCAGGATACATATTCTTATCTCTAATTGTTTTCCGGGTGGTATGGCGATGTAAATTCGCCGCAATCCGCGTATCCTACAAAGATGTCGCATCCGAACGGCTACATCTTCGGACCACCTCCAGCAGCTCCTCCCAAAGCGACAGGTCCATCGCAACCCTACACTGGCAACCAAAATAATCAATTCTCACGCGGGAACTATGGCAATCGAGGCCGTGGCAACCATAGAGGTGGAGGAAGAGGAAACTTTAATCAACGCGGTGGTTCGGCTCAAGGTCAAACCCGCGGTGGATATACCGGTTTCGGTGCTCCTCCTCCACCCCAGACGCCACCTACGCAGCAACCTCCATACCCTGTAGCAGGTGCATACCCGACTCCCACTCCCCCATCATACCCTCAGCCTCCCCACCAGGCTCCCACCTACAATCCTCCAGTTCCAACTCCCACCTACCAAAATCGACCTCCCCACCAAACTAGTGGATATCAACCGCCTCCCCAAGCGTTTGGCCATCAACCGCCTCAGCAGCAAGCCCGCCCGCCATATCCTCAACCTCAAACATACAACCCACCACAAACTACGACTTATACACCCCAGCCAGGTCGATGGCCACAACCCCCTGTGCCACCACCGCAACCTCCTGCAGCTACACCTCAACCCATTAGATTCTTTCCTCAACAGCCGCCTCCACCCAGTAATTATACTCCCACTCAACCTCCACCTCCAACCCCGCCTACTACCGGCTATCAGCCTCCCCAGCCATATGGTTCCAAACCGCCTCATAGCACTTTCCAATCCCAGGGCAGTCGTCCTCATCACTCATATGCCGATCTTAGAGTAGATGGGAGGGTCAGGCCTCCTGCTCCTCCCTCAGTACCAACCTTCTTCGGATCGTCTCTCCCTCAACCCCCTCCATCACTACCGCCTCACCCTCCTCCCCCATCTGGGTTCAATCAGCAAATGCCAAACCAACAGCGCCATAATCACAATCAGCACCATAACCAGCATAACCAACATAATCGGAATGGTGGAAGAGGTAACTTTGGACATAACAGCAATCGATTCAACCACGATAGGCGGAACAAGGGAGGCCACAAGGGGCATAATCATAACCACAATCAGAACCAGAGCCAACAGTTCCAGCCACCGCAAAACTCAGATATTGACATGTCCCCTGAGGAGTATGCTATCTGGATGGCAGCTGGGTATGTTCCTAAATCAATATAATATAGACAGACTAGACCTACTGACGACATGGTGATTACAGTGGCAAGATAAAAGGCACTGACCTTACACTAAAAGATCCCGAGGAGCTTGATAAGTGGTTAGAGGAACGAAAGAAAAAATGGCCAACAGCTGCAAGAGTGGCAGTTAGGGTATGCTCTCATATTTGCCCATATACCTCGATATAAAATTAACATTCTATATAGAAAGCGGAAGAAGAGGAAAAACAACGAGCCGAACAAAGCGAAGCGTTGCAGAAGAAGCTGGACTCCCTCAATCAAACCGAGAATCAGCTACGGAAACGTAAACTCGATGAGGTTGTAGATGAGGATGATAAGGCTAAGCAGCCAAGCAAGAAAAAGAAGAAAAAGAAAAAGAAGAAGAACAAGGCTCAAGATGATGCACCCGTGGCGTTTGAGGAGCCCTCAACTGCAGCTGATGGAGAGCCAGAGGCTACAGTTGAAGGAACCGAGAATGCAACCGTTGAAGAGCCGACGGAGGTGGTTGCAAGCGGTGATCGAGACGATCAACTCGAAATTGGTGCGGAGGGTTCAGAGGTACCACCCAACGCCGACGCCGATGGCGATATTGCCGTCCCAGAAGAAGGTGATGAGTTCATCGACCCTAACCAGGTCGACCTAGTGACCGAGTTCCCAGCGAACGGACAAGAGGAGCATGAAGACTTGTTCGGAGACGATCAGGTGCAGATAGAGGTTACTGTTGAAGAGCCTCTTGATATTCCTGTCGAACCTCAGGATGATGATCAAGCTCCAGCCGGAGAAGACGAAGAAGATTCAGAATCAGTAGCCATGTCAACATCAAACACCGCGGATTCAGCAGCCGAGTCCGCTGAAGATTCCGATGAAGAATCTGAAGGTGGTTCGGACGACGAGTCCGAGGAGTCGGATGAAGATGCACCACCAGAGGAGGCCTCGACGAAACCCACCTCGTTACCCGAAAAGCCACCTACATCAAACCCCACCCAGAAGAAGCAGGTTTGCAAGCTCTGGTTGAGGAAATCCTGCAAGTACGGCGCAAAATGCAAGTATTTGCACGAGGGCGGCGTCCCTAAATCCGACAAAGAGCGTAGAGAGGAGAAAAAGAAGCAGAAGGAAAATAACACCAAAGACCTGACGCTTTATGATAAGGTATGTTAGACTCTGTATTGAACAGTGCTAATAGATATTGGATGCTAATACCTCCTCCCTTTAGTTGATGCAAGCACAGATGGAAAAGGAGAATGTTAAACTCCTACAAGCTATCAACTTCTTTGTCGAGAAGGGTATCCTTAAGCCTTGAAGTTTCAGAGGCCTCATGACTCGTTTTAGTTCCTAGCTACTATACACTTTGATCTTTTTTAAGTTGTGTCCGATAGACCTGGTAACATGCGTTTCTCCCGAGTTTTTGTTTTTCGTTTCCATGGTTGTGGCTTTCTCGTTTTCTTTGAAATTTTTTTGCTTCTTAAGGTCACGTTTCTTTCACTCTGCTTGGATATCAATAATATGAGGAAATTTCTCTTTTTTTTTTCGACTGGGTTTAGTTTCCACAAAAGTTCTCCGTTTTTTTTTTCTGCTTCTATATTATTATCTTGATCTCTCATATGGACAAAGTTATTACGCTTGAGGATTTTTTCTTATTTATTTTCGTTCCCTCGACCATTTGCCTCTCCCTTTTACATACAGGGGAATGGTTAGAAGGGGTTTGTATTACTAGATTCTTGGATGGATGAATTGAAAACTTAATGCGAGTGGCATGATGGCGTTTTTCATTCCATTGATCTATTTTATTTATTTTTTTTTGAGGATATCAGGGTTTGCAAATTTGATACACAGTTTAGGATTTATCGGAGGGGGTTCTATAGTTTTGTTAAGAGTTTCATGATCATATGGATGGTTGGTATATGTTAATGTTAATTTGAGAATGGATATTATATACTAGTCTACTATTAAGAGGCAAAATTATTAGCGCAGATGTCCGGGCAAGGTGGAAGTAGTTTAGTACACGATATTCCTGGTTGTTAGAGCGGGCAATATGCTCAATCGGCGAGTTTTATAAAGTATGAACTCTAAGTACATATACCTTCAGCAGGAATCATGCTAGATATTCTTTCCGTTGACTCCGCTGCTCTGACGCCGCACGAACCCCGCCATATGCATCAGCTTTAGAGGTATATCTACAACCCTGTCGACCGCGCCGTTACCAAAGGCCCCACTTCTGGACACGATATCCATGATGTTTACAGCGGGACGCTCAAAGGGTTCATAACCTAGAGTTGTAGTTATCGTGGTTAGCCTTATATTGCAAATACTATAGCTAGAGCTATACGGCACTAGCGTATTGAAGGTAGCACGGATGGCATGTATACGTCCGTGAACCAGGAGCGGGCAGGGTTCCTGAATATTGGAAAACTCCGTCTAGGGATCACCCATGCATGCTTGTTTACCGTAGACGTGGGAGTTGGTTGTTGGATGGTGGGAGGAGTGACAGTTCGGTACTTACGCTTTGTCCGCCGTCGACGACAATGTTGGCACCTAGTTTTTTTTTTGGTGAAAAAATGTTGGTTAGTTTGGGAAGGGTTCCATGTGCATGATTGTTAGAGGTTTTCGGAGAGTTTAGGGGTATGCGTGGCGGATTGTGGGCACTGTGAGGAGGGGTTGTGCATGTGGACTTTTGCATGTGCATTGTATACATTGCTAAGGGTATATAGAGTTGGGAGATAAGGGATGTTGAAGGTGGGTATGTTGGGGGTTGGGAAGGTTATATGGGTAGCTAGGATGCAAGTGGTGTATTCCGTCGAATGGTGAATTCTGTTATGGTACCTATATCTTCCAGAGTACCCACATCCTGGATGACGGTAAGGGCATCCTCGTCGATAGATACCTGAATCCCCACCCTCGCGATACCGAGCTCGCATCCGAAGTTACAAAAACCTAAAAGACGCATAATGGAAAGCACTATCACTCACCAGTAACATAACTGCTAAACCCACTAGCCAGGAACCCGGCAACTTTCGCAACCTCCTCGGGTAAACCAGGCCTTTCCAACCCAATCGTTTCCTTCTGCACCTCTTTCGACTGCAGACTCGCCGGCGGAGTACCATTATTATGCATCATGCCTTTACTCTTGTACTATTCCCACCCGCAAACATCGATATCAACATCCGCACTCAAACCCGCATCAAAAAGCTAACACCTAACGTTATCAAAGAGAGGAGAAAGAAGAACACCCACCTCCTCAAGACTGACCCCAACATCCACCTGCCCCGGCGAAATACAATTAATCCTAACCCCCGGCGCCACCCCCTTCAACACCGCAACCCCGCTCCTCACAACCCCCAAAGCGGCATGACTCCCCATCGTAAACCCCGGCCCCCAGCATCCCCCATAAGTACTCGCCACCGAAGAAATAACAATAATGGAACCGTAGGGTTGATCCTTCGCCGCCGCGTTGGGGTATTCTCCCTTCGTGCAGGTTTTGGACATGGCGGGCGGGGCGTATTTGAGGGCGAGGAAGGGGGAGAGGGCGTTTGTTTCGAAGACTTGTTGGAGGGATTGCGGGGTTAGTTCTTGGATTGAGGCGGGGCCGAGGATGCCGGATGAGCAGAGCCAGATGTCGAGGCTGGTGGGGGGGTGGCAGGTGGCCGTTAGATGGATGGTATGGAGAGGATGGAGGGGGGCTGGGGGGGAACCTACCGTCCCCAGGAGTTCAAGACGTCATCGATGAGGACCAGTGTGGCTGTTTCGGCTGTTGTATCGTAGGAGTATGGTATAACCTTTGTATTTGGAAATTCCTTCTTGATAGCATCGACCAGGGAGTCGTAGTCTTCGTCGTCACTTCTGTCGCAGGCTAAACATTCCAATGAAAGGTTTCACAAGTAAAAGTCATTGTTAGTTTCGAAAATCCCAATATCGGTTATGTATACTTCATCTAGCATTTTCATCAAACAGCGGCAATTGTTGGGGAGCTTCCAGTCGATGCTGAAGAGCTCTCCATAACGTCCTTCGTCGGGGGGACGGCAGGGAAGGACGGGAATCGTGTGATAGTGATCTCGTTGTGTTGCATTTTGTGGTATTGTTAGTCCTACCGTATATGCAAGCAGCACCGTGATGCGCCAGCTCACGAACGCAAGCTCTCCCAACGGCTTGTGTAGCACCCGTCACAATGCAGACGAAACCGTACTAAAAAAAAAAAGCCAACAATCGAATATTGCCAATTAGCCATCCGTCGCCATGATATCGAAATCTAGTCGCGGCACCCGATCACAGAAATATTTGAAATATGCAAATCATCTCATCCCAGGAGCACAAAGAAGACATTGCATTGTCGTATAAGCTAAAACGGAGCTCGTATAACGATATCCGACTAAGGCATTTCAGGAAAAAACTCACAAGTTTCCCATCACTACGGTATGGCGAAAACGACGTTGAAGATTCCATCTTTTCGAAGAAAACTCAAATGAAGGGATCCTATCCGCCAGAAACTTCAACCTTGCGTAACGCAAACAAAAAAAGGTACTAGTCAGATAGAGTGCGATCGATGCCGTGCTGCCTTTGACGGTTGGGTATCACCAACCGTGCAGTAAAATATGCAGGCAGCCGGAGTTTTCAAAAAGCAAAGAATGCTGTACGATCGCGGGAGGTTGCACGAAGCAGCAAGAATCGGTCGTCTGATCAATCGAACCCGATAAAAACCAAAAACCGAGATAAAAAAAAGACTTTCTACGTTTTAGAAGACGGGTTGGAAGACTACGAAGGAAAAGACGGGGCGGTAACGCTAGATATATCCATCTACACATCTCACAGAATTGTACAAGGGGAAAAAAAAAAGTCATCTGCGAGTAATCAATCAAGCTTAAGCATTTTACGTCCTCCTCTAAGATCCAGCCCTGATTTTTTTTTGCAATCAGTGGTTCTCCGAGGATCGACAGTGCGATTCCGCTTGGTGTCGCCCGCGGAGATTTACCATCGATTGGGTAATGCGGCGAGATCATTGATAATTGGTTCAAGATCATTGGCGGAGGAGAGTTGCACGGGTTTCCCCAAATCGCGGGCTACAGAAGCTATAAAACTACAAAGCTTGGAAGAATATAGCTAGCTAGCTATCTCAGCCTCCCTAATGTTTCCCACACTTGAGCTTGTAGAGCATAAAGAGTGGGGGACGTCAGGTACAATGATGGTTGCCGCTGCTTGTGGTTATCGAATACCTCTCAGAGGTTCTAGATTGCAAGAAAGCTTACATATCGAAATATCAAACACAGGCGGGTAACCCCAAGGCAACGCAGTTCTCGTGTTGCAAATCTTGAGGGTTGTTACAGAACTTGAGACGGTGTTGTAACGAAGTCCTTTCCTTTCCTCCCGGCGGCCTGAAGAAAGCTTAATAAGCCCATGATACATGTAGTAGTTTCGAAATGAATGAGTTTTAAGAATTGTTTACAATTGATATATTTACATTTTGTATGTATATTTTCCTCGAAGATATTACTAATGCATATTCTGGCGAATTCGAAAGGTCTGCGAAAGGTTCTCCGTGTAACATGCCTATTTTGAACCCTTTTTTTCTTGTGGAGGCAGCCAGAGCGGTTAAGGTTCAACAACAACCGTAATTGCTTCATTTCAAATTACGTGAAACGTCCATTATAAAATGTTATTAACCGAGAAATTTATCTACATGAAACGGCGCGCTTCGTCCGGAATATTCCATATTACTCTTTTCTCTCTCTCGGTTGAAAAGGAGCGAGGTAATTGTTCCATTATCTGTGGAGTCTGGACCTACAGCTGACGACGTATGATAGAATTATAAAGCTGGACTCATATAGGGGGTCGGCCTAATATGGAGTTAAGAGTGTAGCAGGCTGTATGGTCGTCCTTGTTAATAAACTGTATAATCAGGAGTCCCGTGATATTGAAACAACTCTCGTCGTGTAGG
>LDUD01000048.1:485327-496280 GCA_012184295.1 Dactylella cylindrospora
CCGTTAGGAAATTGCTGCTCGGGTAAGTTGTCAATGACAGAAGCTTGACAAAGCGGGCTGATGAGCGGGCTGATGGTGTGCGGCCTGTCTGAAGATTATTATTTTGAAATTTCAAAAGAAGAAAAAGGGTCCAGATAGGATGCAGCATCAGACGAGGGATATCACAGTTCGGAGGCAATGGCAGGAAAAACCACTCTCCGCGCGCCGCTTTGGCGCAGCAATCAGCCTCAGCTCTAACACGGGAATGTTGGAGGCGTCAAGCCACAATTGCTTTTCCATCCAAAATGCTACAGCTACACGGTCGCAGGCTCCTGCAGGAGCAATAACCGATTTCGGGACCGAAAATGCAACACTTCATGTTGCAGGTTCACGCACAATTTATTTGAGATGCTTCCGTATTGGCCCTCACGGAATTCTTCCCGAAAGTAGGTACCAACATCAACGGTGATGCGGCCGGAAAAACCGCAAGTTGCGAGGTAAATTGTTTTCCCACGGTTCTGGTTATTGGGTTTGCATATGCTCATAGATTTCACTCAAAACGTCCGGTTCCTGCAGATATACTGCTCTATATGGACGGTTAGATTTGGGGGGATGCCACAGCCTCAGGAATCAAATTTCTCTTGAACAAAATAAAAGTTCTGGAATGGTTGCAGGCTGGCGGGAAGGAATCGCACTCGGGATCCAAGGTCGAGCTTATAATTGGTCATAAGAGTCAACATGGCGTCGAGTCGGTGGACAGGGTTAGGCGAAAATCGGACTCGAAAAAATCTTGGAGATGAAGGGAGATCACAGAAGTTTTCTATCTGTAATATATAGTATCTTGTCGACCGGGGGAAGGGAGCGCTCATATATGAAGGCTAGTCGTAGCTGTGGGGAATTCGGACTTAGGCATTTTGGCCAAGAGTAAAGGGTTATTTAATAAATGTCGTGATTATGATACAGGAAATCGATCGGTTTTGACCCAGCAAAAGGACCCATGGCGGGCGGTAGTCCCAAGAAAAGTCTCCGTGTAAAAACGTGGAGAAATGTCACGGCTCGGAAACCCTTGCGATTGACAGCGCCGCAGTATCTCCAATTTGTTATTTTTGTTCATTCTCGGGCTTTCCGAACGTTATTTCGGTAAGATTTGCAAGATGTAAAAAAAATCTGCCATAACAGATCAGACCATGTTGAGGTCTTTTTGCTGGCCTGGAGGGTTTGGGATGTGTGGTAAAATGAGGTGTGGCGTTTGTTGGTCGAAGCGTGCATACCTCTTTGGAATGCCCGATGCAGGTCGACGCAGGGGAAGGAAGAGAAAAAGAAGAAAAGTCCCGCCAACCGTAAATCGGCCACCACGATCTTAACAAAGAAGGTGTGGTAGCTGGTAGATATGGCATCTGCGGCCGATAGGACTGTAGCTGCAGCACTTTGCCAGCAATAGGCGAAGGGTGTCCTGGTCAAAAAGGTCTCATCAAGCGAATTCAGCCTTTACTGGTTGTCTTAGACATCGCACTGACCACGAACCACGCTGCGAGAATAGGGTGGCAGGGACGGATGGGCGTGGAAGCTTGGGGGGCTCTTTAAATTCTTGTTAGCTTTTTCCGGAGTGAATGCGAATTTCGGGGTATGCGGATGGGGAAGTTGGAAATGTTGGAATGCAGGCTTGTTGTTGTCACTGTTGTATGCGCCGGGAGATCAGCATACAACGGGACCGTTTTGTTTCTGTTGCGAGCTTCCTGTGCTGTCAAAACGTCCTTCTCGCTTCCATCATTCAAGCACACCAGCAAAAAAACCGAAGACATGACTGCAAAGCTGGGCAAGCAGCCACCGGGATGCGATTCCGTAGAACCCAAAATATTTTCTCTGGGTAGCAGAAATTTCAATTGAGTAACAGTGGGTTCTGTGTAGTTGCAATATGACCTGATATTTGGCATTGGCGGTTAAAATTTTTCTCGCACTACAACCAAAGGAGAGATATAAAGGTGATTTTCGTCACAATTTCGACGGCGAGATCTCCACAGAGAAAGCCACGAGGGAGGAAGAGATGGAACCCTATTGAGTTTTTCGATAGGAGAATTTTTGCTACATATCTTTTTCGTGCAAATCGATCGTAAAAGGTACCACGTGTGGACGAGAAGGGTATATCAGAGAGCAGTCTTGCCCGTTTAGGGGTTTCATTGATGCACTGGCTTGGAGGCTAAAGTCAATTTTGTGATAGCTCGTTCCTCTAGGCCTCCTGTGTGGAACTTTCCGTAGTTCCTTTTACTCGCTGGTATGGGAAGAGCTGCTGGAGAACGCACTCAACAAAGGTGGGGAAGTCTAGACCGACTAGATGGCGTTTTCAGAGATTCTTTGTGGCGTCAGGAAGCAAGGAGACCGGCGAGGAGCGTTTCATAGAAACAACACGGCTGGTAAAGGTAACGCTCCGAAAGGCCTTGAGGGAAGAAGAAAAAAGAGTTAACGCTTCCCTGTGTAACATAGCGAATAGAAGGGAATTAATTGCCTTGGATTGCATAGATATGGATATCAGCATCAATTTCCAAAGGGGTGCAGCTGAACGGAAAATCAATCGAACCGCCCCAGGATAACGCAAATGAAGACGGCTCCTTTTGGAAGAAAACCCTTTTTTCCCTCCTCAAAATACAGGTTTTATGTAACCTCAATTAGATACAATTCTGTATTAGGGATACCACCATGGATCAACTTTTGTCAGGCACGTGTCTGATGGGCTATATCGACGCCCAATATAACTTTGCACAGATATCAAAATATCTGGGGGAGGGAAGGCCTCATATTGGGTTCCTGGAACGCAAGACGGATCATCAAGTTTCCTACTCCGTTATGGGGAACTAAGAATCGACAGGGAATGCTTTTTACCATGACAGAACACGAGACCTTCTGAGGGGTCTAGTTATTTAGGCTTGCTGAGTGAGGCATAGTATGAGTGGACCAACAGACTAGCCAGCTAGCTGACGACACTCCGAAAGGCAAAAAGCGTGACGAGTTTCTGGTTCGTGGGAGCGGCTGCTAAACTGACATTTACCCTGGCTTATGTTGCTTGGGTCGTCAATAACGTGTAGACGCTAATGTTGTATTGTGGGCTGCTTCATTCTTCTTTAGCCGTAGTTTGAGCCTGCGTGGGGCTTCCTATTGTTGCTGCTGTTGTTGTTGCTATGTGTTGGTCGGAATGTTTCGTGGGAGGGGAAACATTCTTTTGATTCGGCGTGGTAGACGAAATGCAGAGGGCACAGGGCAAGGTGGGTCGAGCACACCACTTTGCACAGCAAATATATGCGAATTCTGACAGCTCCACCAATCATAACCTCGGATTGAAGACCTCGCTGAAGCTACAGGTGGCAGAGATCCCGTCTTCGTTTGTTTTTCCTTTAACGAGGTGGCTTCTTTTTTTTTTTTTTTTTTTTTTTTCATCCAACATTGCATCGAGGGGCAAAAGAGGTCGAACAAATCTACCCTCTGCGACATTTGCTTAGCCCGAACTGGTCCTTGCATTTCGCGCAGCTTTCCGAATCCCACGACTTCTGGCTATGTAGACTGCAGCTACAGCGAATATTACCTTTCCGTGAACCGTCACGCAGTTTCAAGATTGTACTACCGAACATCTCGACCGTTAGCTGCTGTAGTGAGAAGCTGGATAATATCCAGTCGGGCAGAATTGAGGGTCCAAAAACACGCTAGAATTTTAAGCAAAGTGTGGGGAGGGCAATATCACGACAGGGACTTTTTTCTGGTGAACTCCCTCTCAAGAAAACGTCCACTTAATGCTGGCCTGGCTTGGGATCTTGCTAGCGTGGATACGAAGAGATCGAAGCTAACCTCTCCATCCGTGGCTATTTCGTGCAGCCCTCCTTGCTTTTAAAGGTAGGGATAAAATTGAGCAAGGGGAGAGCCATGCCGTGGTCGATGACCGATTTAACAGACGTCTTTCTTTCTTTCGTTCTTTCGTCTTGCTATTCCTAGTCGCCGGCACATGAACAGTGCATACGTAAAAGAAGTTGCCAAAGAACAATTTCTTTCCATGCCGTTCCGCCCACAAAAAAGAAAACCCCGACTTGGGCGGTTTTTTTTCTGATCTTTCGTTTCTTTTTTGTGGCCCAAATAAGCTTGATAATGCGGCCGAAAGAAAGAAGAAAAAAATTTACTCCTCTGCTGTAAACGAGTGTGCCCCTTGGCTTGGCTATACCCTGTTGTTTTTCCCACCTCCCACCTAAATCCAAGGGATAACGTGGACCAAGTCGCGCTTCGACCAACCAGCGGTCAGGTCTGGCCATCTTTTTTCTTTGCCAGGGGTCGGAGGGTGTACTGACTGTTGAACCAAATGGAATACGGGAGCAGATAGGAAAATGGGTATCGGGTACCTCAATCAGGTACGACTGATTGATCCCTTATTTCTTTTTCGCCAGGCACAGGAGTGTCACTGGAACTCTCCGAGAAGTGATTGACAAGTCACCCATCTCCACAGATTTTGCTGACCAGTTACAATCCGTTATGACGGCGCATCCATGATGATACCAGGGGGGTACTTTTGGTCATGATAGGCCAAAGTACCCCCTTCCCTCGTTTTTTTTTTTGCCTTTCCAATTCGTGGGAGGGTCTGAACTTGTGATAAAACTGCTGGCTTGTCTCATCATGAATGTTAGGAAAATGTTGATATTCCTCAAGTAAAAAAATATTTCCTGCACTTGTCACTCTTTTTTTTCTCTTCTGGGAGGCTTCCTTTACTCCTGTGGTTTATCCCTTCGAAGTGTCCCTTGCACCAGGTTCCCGACATAGTATACGACGATACAATCTACAAGGAATACCTTTTCTGGCCTCCATTCTTCACCAAAATAACCTTCGACGGAGCTGAGTAACCTGTTTCGTCTTGCAATTGACCGGGTCAGGGTATGCTCCAAGCAATTGCGTCTTACCAACGCATGTACAGGGTAATATAGGCACTTGAACGCTGGAGTCTGTATAATACATATATGCCTCCATCCTGCTACAGAGAATCATCAAACCGTAGGGCAGCCTAAACGATATTGTGGGTGTGTCAAAAAATAGCAGGCACCAAAGTATTTTACTTGATCATTTAACTCCTCTTATATTTCAACTGGGTTATCTCTTGTTTATTTTGTTCTCGTTCGATATAATAATTATTATTGCTTAACAAACCCTCGACTTGGATATCCACTCTGTCGACCATCCATCCAACCCCCCAAGAACTGCAAACTTGACCGAATTTGCAGATTACTTGGAGGAATCGCATGCAAATATTACTTATCCCTTGCATACCCACGACATACCTGCATATTGGAAATATAATACCTACATGAACTTGGGATAATCTCCCAAAGAAAATAAAAAAGGTTTCCAATTCATGGTCATAGTATAGCATCTTTTTTTTTTTTTTTTTTTTAATACAAATCGACTTCCCCCCCGGCCCTGTAATCAGCCATGTCCTCACCTCTTCTCACCTCATCCTCCTCGACCGGCACTTTGGTGGAACCTTGCGACGCTTATAACCAGACCACTAGAAGGAAATCATCATCTTCACATGGCTCCTCTGTCACCATGATCACAACATATCCCTCTAATGAAGAGGAGTTTGCTCGATTTCCAGAAGCCGTTAAGCGAAAGGTACCAAAGATAACCCTATCTCTACCTATCTACCTGTTTGGATGTACCTCATTGTTTGCTAACTTGTACCCATCTTTTTTCTTCTTCTTCGGCTGGAACAGTACTTTAGCAGCGTTGAACGGCTTCGACTTACCCAGAAGACAAACAACAGCAGCAGCAGCAGCAACGGTGACCGACTGACACCCACCAACACTTCCAACAGCACCAACAGCAGCGGCAGCACAACGGCCAACAACTCCTCTTCGTCTCCTGCTGCACGCCCCAGCTCAAATTCCTCTGATTGTTGTAAGAGACTGAACCCTCTCCGTCACCACCATCATCACAATCTGCACCATAACAAAAAGGAGGACCAGAAACACGCTCTGCATAACCCGAAGCTTGTACTTGCCGAGTCGGACGCTCTCTGGTACCTGAGATTACCTGACTCGATTAAGAGAAAATATTTTTCAAAGGAGGAGCGTAATATCCTGCAACGCCGCTGCCAGGAGATTATTCCTGACCCTGCAGAAAGGTCGATATACCTCCTTCCCCCTCGGTTCGCTAACAGGAGCTTGACAACCTTGATGAGTCACTCATCCGCCTCCTTGTTGTACGACAGCGTCGACATGAAAGAAAAGGAGACATCTCGCAATAACGCTGGACAATTTAATCGACCCGTTTCCAGAGCAAGTTCTGTAGCGGATACAACGGACTTTTCATCGCTAGCTCTTCCAATGCAGAACTTTGAAACCCCAAAGGTTGCTCCGGCGCCGGTCGACAACGCAAACAAAAGACAATTCATGAGGAGGTCCATGTCCCTCACAAAGAACTTTAGACAGTCTCGACAATCTTTTACTGGATTCGTTTTCACAGCTTCTACTCCATCTACTCGATCGCACTCTCACTCTCACTCCTTGTCACATGACTTTACACGAAATTCGAATCCTATTATTGGAAATTCGTTGGACTATGAGGCAACATATTGGCAGGACCCTGAGGCTCGACATAAATTGAGACTGTACCTGGCCTCCCCACAAAATTTCGACGAGGCGGTCGAGTTTGGCTTCCCGTCGCTAACCAATGATAACAATGATGCCTCCACCGTTTCAAAGGCATCAACAAAGAAATCCGAGATTGTTGAAACAATTTCGATACTTACCGGGGATACGGACGAAGGTGCCTTGAACACGGGACTTCGTCCTAGGCCCGCCACCAGCGGTGGGGTTGAATCAAATCCACGAAACGCTTTGCGAGCCGTCCCGGCGATACGAGAATCTCCCATATCGAAGCTGGACGCGATGAATAGTCCCCAGAACCGAGAGATGACGCTACGAATGACCTTAACTCGCAAGGACCTTCGTGCTACGGACGACGAAATCTATGGCTGGCAGAGTCCATCCCCAGGTCCACTGGGTCCCGACTCCTTTCATTCCGCAACACAGGATTCAGCTATCGCGCACATCGGTCCCAATGGGATGAAGAAGGGCACTGCTACCAAGACATGGAAGAAGATCTGGAAGAAGATTTCCCAAGTCTAAACATCCCGTCTCCGCAACCCTCCTCTCTTCGTCCTCTATTTTTCTCGCTTCTCCTGCTCATGATCATCATATACCCTACATTATTGTTCACGCACGCTTTCGACCGGCTTATTTACCGAACCTCCTTCGAGCATCTCCAACCGGATTGCATATTACGACTTTCTTTTGTTTTATCTTGATGCAACATACCAAAAAGAATTTTACTTTTTCACTAGCAGGCAAATCTATCATTCTATTTCTGGGGTTTAACGCGGGTGCTTAGGAGTTCTTTTTTTCCTTTTTTTTTTTTTTACTCTTAATTTCGTCTTTCGATACAAAAACAAGGCATTACTTTCGTTATATTGCAAAAAAGTGGCACCATCGCCAGAGAAGTCACGATGGGGCTACGTTTTCTTGTTTGCTTGCTTGGTGGTTTCTATTATAGCGTGGGGTATTCTAGCTTCGCCTTTCGGCTGTAGCGCTCAGTATTGGTTTAAACCTTTCCTGAAGAAACCTTTTCCTTTTTTTAATTTCTATATAATTTCCTTGGACCGAAAAAATATTCTTTTTTGTCATTTCATGATACCAACGGCTTCTGCATACGTGCATACTTTGTTCTCTTTTCCCTTGTTTTCTTCTCTTTTGAGTTTTAGTGTTTCGAGATATAGAATCCCCTTATCCAATTTTATCAGCACGGATGAGAATCAGGTTAAAGACTACAGAAAGAAGAAAGCACTTGTCCAATAGGGACGAGATGAGATAATCCAATGAATTTTTTTCCCTCTCTAACCCCCCAAGAATCAAAAAAGAAAACCAAAACCTTTACCAATTCGTATCTTGAGTGCCTTTCATTATGGTGTTGAAAAAGAACAAAATTCACCCCCAAAATTTTTGGGAGGCTATCCTCGATTAGTCCGATACCCGAGTCAGTGAACAGCGGAGGGTTGCGTCCACTAGACTAAGTGAACAGCATCAGACCAGATTGAACAAGCGGACATGGCGATAAAACAAAAAAAAAATTTTTTGTACGCGCAGGTACCTGAACCACCCCTTGTCACAATCATGTCCAATTGACCGCCAGCGGCAGTGATCATCACGAGGATTTCCACTTCAAAGTGGCTTTCCCCCCCGTTGCAGTGGAGCCGAGATGATACCCTCCCCTCTCTCTGGCCAATTATTAGTAGCGATGTTCATATTTACATTTGTACAGTTCAACCTCGAACGGGTAATAGTGGCGTTTTCCGCGAAAAGCCTAATCTTCCTAATTGCTCTCGCTGTAAATGATCCGCGTCGATCATTGCTTCATTAAACCGTTGAAGCCGTTGGATTCCTCATCAGAAGAGGTTAAAAAGGGTTATCGTGGAGGAGGGGGAATGGAGGGAAAACGGTGGACATCAGACGAACAAGTTGATGGCCTGTGTGCTGAGACCTTTTTCTCGCACCCTCTCACGCAAGCACTCTGTTTATTATCGTAAAAATTGGAGGCGAAGCCTGGGCTCAGATGAGAAACCGTCTGCGGGCACTAACCAAGAAACTGTTCATCTTATTTCGCAAGCAAGCCATTTTTACTGCTAAAACGAGATGATTTGGCGCCAAAAAAGCTTAGATCTGATGTTGAATGCACAAACACAGCGACCTGACAAGCATTTCATTTAGTAAGATGTGCGGATGTTGGATCCGCAGATATTCTCCACGAGTGAGAGAAAAACTTAAAAGGCATCCACCGGGGCAGATTGGACCGCCGTCTCCTTTGCTGAGAGATCTCACGAGATGATTCCTTCTTTCTCTTCATTCTCTAGGTAAAAACGTACCCACTTACACGTATACTCTCGTTTCGTGTTTTCAGACATTCTTTTCCCGCCTTTTTGCCACGCCAACCGAGATTTGATATATTTCGCAAAATCAAGAAGAATTGAGTGGGAGCGAAACTGTATGATGTCTTGCGGGTTGCAGACAGAGGTCGCAACGGTGCTATGTGGTGGGAAGAAGCAGTTGGCAGGGATTCAAGACGGACCAGGTTCAGCCCTCGAGAAAATAATAAACCCCTGACCTGATTCCCTTTTTTTGTGTTCAGGATGGATTGCTTGGGTTCGAGTTTAAACTCTGCTGCTCCAGGGAAAAACCCGCCAACCGCAAAGCACATGAGATCATCAATTATTCTTACAAGGGAGGAAAGCAAAGTCCGAACATCTTGCAAATACTTACTCGCTCCATTTGGTTTTCGTTATTATCTGTGTGGGGACGTTTTTACACTCGGGGCGAAAGTCTTGTTAAGGCTAAGCTGGCTGGCTGGATCCACCGGTGCACCTCTGTCTGTTTTCCCTTCCTCTCTCCCCACTTTTGGGGCTTTTTGGAAAAGGAAGAGGAGTTATCCAAACGTCAGGGGGATCCACTCCCAAATCCTTATTCGTAATGGAAGCGCCTCTATTTTTCTTCTTTTCGGTGGGACTAGCTAAGTTTTTGGTTTGTTTTGTTGGTGGGGCTTTTTGGCTTTTGTCCTTTTAAATCTCAAAAATGTTTGTGTGGGTTCGCTCGCGGGTGGCTACTCACCTGACCTGCAATATTTGGGCTAGAGGAGGGATATGGTGAGGAAATTTTGTTCAAATTGTAATCTTATACCAAACGCTCATTATGCTTCTACGGGACGTATCTGCAGCGAATCCGTGAGATCCGGTTCGGATGTTGTATCACCAACAAAGAAAAGCAAGAAGCTTGCCTTGAGGTGTATGTACATGTAAGGGGTCAATCTACAGGCCCGAAGAGAAAGAAAACGGAATCCAAGGCCAAGGCTAGAATAGGATAATTTGCTTCCCATGCCACGTTTTTTCTTCTCTTTTTTCCCCCTTCTTATCCCTTGGATGCACGTTTTTTTGCTTGTTGGTATTTGTTGGAATAATCAAGGGTAAGGGTCTACCAAAGCAAATCTGTAGGCTAGGTTCCGGTTGGACTTCGAGTGAGCAAGTAATGACTGCAGATAAACATGTGCACGCTGGCGGAACTCAGACTTTTCTTCTTCCCTTCTTACGTTTTGCAGCTGCGGCCGGGGTGGATTCTATGGAGGGGCTAGCTATAGATCGACGGGAGGGAATAGTTAGACGGAGCGGCATCTTACTTAAACGCTTGACTTGTCTTGCTTTGCTGACCTATGGGCTTATAGCATCGCCCTTTTTAATTTTTTTCGCAGCGGCAGTTTAGATAACCCATATCATAGCTGCCTAACCGTGCCGTGTTGATTTTGATCGTGAAAGCTGACTGTAGTGATCAGGCCGACCCTTTTTTTGCTCTTCTTCGAACAGGAATAGAAGATATCACGTTTTTAAAGCGAGTATTTTAAGCAGCTTGTGTATAATCCATTCAGTCTGCACTCCATCATGACTAAAAAAGCCTCAACTCGAACAAGAACAGAAAGATTTCCTTTTGGGAGCGATGGAGGGCGATCAAAAGGGAAAAGCACGGAATCCCAAAGCGGACCTCTCGGACACCTCACCGTCGCTCGCCGATCCGTGAAGAAAGGGTTGCATATGCAGCGACGCCCACCCTCCTTTGGCACACAAACGCATTGTGAGATCCACCAGATCCCACAAAGCAAAGGGGTGCAAAAAAACGCCTACTGCATCGCATCGGCAAGGAGGAGCGGCAGGAATGCGAGGGGGGGGAAGTACCAAAGCACCTTCGACATAGATTGTTTTTAGACATCGGCATAGAACTCGGGAAACACCAAGCTTGCAAGAGGCTTGAGCTCTCCTTTCGTTAATGCAGGTGTCCGGAACATATCTGTGCTCTTTTTGAGGCTTTTGGTGTTGTTCAATATATATCGCGTAGCCTTTTTTTTTTTTTTTTT
>LDUD01000048.1:496327-561416 GCA_012184295.1 Dactylella cylindrospora
AGTGTTTTCGCTACGAGCTGCACCGAGCCAGCCGGCTTACCGAAAAATCTTGGCTCGATTTCTCTCCCTCGCTCCTCGCTCCTTTGCACGGAAGGAGTATAGGAGGAGAGGTCCAAACGCCGAAGTATATCGATATGAATATATATCCCGGGGGCGCACGGTTGTTTAACGTTTATCGCCCAAAACAAATTATGGGGAAACCTTTTTTGCTAAAGGGGAAAGGGTGACTTGAGTTCAGATGATAGGGATATTGTAATTGCAAATTTCAGGGAACCTTTTCTAGATGTAGGAACGGGCCTGGAGAGGCCTATTGCAATTGGGTCGTAGAAACTTGAATAACTTGGCTATCCATTCTATTGAAAGTTTATTTGTTCTTTTATAAGAGTAGCCGTCTACACACCCATAACTTTGCATTCTGCACATCGGGTTGTAATACTCGTATTGAGTTATAATATTCCATCAACTCTTATAGGACGGAAGTACGCTTGAAAACACAACTTTCAGAGAAAAAGGTTTTTATCTTCTTCGCCGCTGCGTAAATCATGAAACGTGGGCGGATAAAAGCAGGTTGAAGACCATGCACGTGCAAATTAAACGCAAAAGGTCAGGAAATTTGGGGGTTCTTGGTGATTCTCGACCATTGAACTTTCAATTGATTCTGCCTTCTCGGAGCAGGCTGTCAGGCGGTGATAAGAACGGAAGCCTTACCGAACCTGTTATAAAATCCGTATATTAGAGTATCCATATATTCTTATACACCATGAAAGTAGGGTATATAGGCATACGTAAGACTGGTAAACGTTGAGCCGTGATTATCCTTGAAGTTTTTAGATTACACACGGGAGACGAGATGGAGCTGATATTAATATCGGGCAAGCCACCACTTTGACGCGAAACTTTTTTTTTTTTTTTTTCCCCTTGTAACGGAAAACGTCGCCATTCGTGGTGTTGTCGGTTCAATTGGCGGGGTAGAGAGTGTTCCACTATCTCAATAACGTTATTATCGTCACGGGACTGCGATGCTTTCTAGTGGAGATATCATGATAATGAGTATTGAGGTTGGTGATATTCACATTAGCTTTTGAGGTCGAATGAAGCGAGCAAGTTCGGGACCGACGTTGCTGCGTTGTGCGACAATTCCAACGACAACGACAGGGAACAAGCATTTTTTTCGCGTTGAGTCCTTTACGAATTTCTTGATTCTTGATCATCGCCAACATCAAGATATCAGCCACGGCTCAAGAATACTCCTCGCAGAAATGTAAAGGTTCACGACACCCGCTATAGCCTTCATTAAAATCACACTCTCGCCCGACCTCCCTTCCCTCTTCCTTCTCCTCCCTTGGGAGGTCTAGAGACGAACCCACAATGTTCATCCTCGTAGGTTTCACCCACCATCCAACCCTCAGACCCTCATTCTGACCGCCCATGAATTGCAAATCGCAAATCGCAAAAACCCTCAGACCCGCCTCACAGACCTAATAACCATCCAACCCACCACCTTCACCATCCCCACCCGTCAAGCCCTCGAAGACCAAATCAACACCCGCTACGCCAACAAGGTAATCCACAAAATCGGCCTCTCCATCTGCCTCTACGACATTCTCAAATCCTCCGACGGCCTCATCGGCTCCGGCACGGGCTCCGTAAACATCAACGTCGAATTCCGTCTAATCGTCTTTCGCCCATTCAAAGGTGAAGTCCTCTCCGGGAGAATATCGAATTCTTCACCAGCGGGGATTCATATTAGATTGGATTTTTTTGATGAGATTTTTATACCACCGCATTACATCTTTGAAGGGTCGAGGTTTGATCATAACGAGCAGGTGTGGGTTTGGCATACGGAGGATGATGAGCTTTATTTTGATAAGAATGAGTTGATTCGGTTTAGGGTGGAGGAGGAGGAGTTTAATGATAATACGCCGGTGGATCCGGCGTTGAGGGATTCTTTGGCGGATGCGGATATGAGTCCGCCGTATAGGTTGATTGTGAGTATTTTGCTGAGGAGGAGTTGGTTTTGAGCGAGAGTTGCGGGTGGTGAAGCTAACTTTTAGAGTAGGGCTCGTGCTATCAGAGTGGACTTGGGGTTGTTGCTTGGTGGTAGGATGAATATTCTATAGAATGTTTTACTAGCGATAGCATCTACGGAGTTTTTAATCTTGATATAGCGGTATCACATCGAGGATATGCTAATGGCATCCTCATTACGATCTGTAAGTACTACTGGCCGATCTAAACTATCCAATGGAAGAAAAATCTACCCTTTCAAGGAAAGGAGAATGAAGGAAAGTAGCAATACGAATAGGAAAATTCCATATAATTCCCTACACAACGAGAAAGAACAATAAAAAGCCAAAGATATGAAAATAAAAACTATAAGAAGAACCCCCCAAGGCAAAGGAGAATTTGTTAAATATACAGCTTGAAAGTCCGCCTTCGCTCTCCAAACCCAAATCCCTTTATCCAAGCATGCTCTTGCAAAATGCTAGCACAATTTCCTTTCCTAACCTGATATCATATTGTGTCATCATATTCCTAATTACCCCGTCTAAGCAACTACTTTTTACTCCACTATTACACCTCCTCATCTGAATCTTCACCCAAGAGTTCTCCTTCGTCACTAGTAACGTGGTCATAATTACCCCGTGCAAAAGAAGCACGGGTTGCATATCTCGGCCGCCTCTGGAACCGGTTCGCTATGATCCTGTACAGAGCACCAACAATGGATGGTATCGCAGCCACAACGGCGACAATAGCTGACAGGACGATGATTGGGTACTTGATAAAAGGCGACTCTTCTCTTCTATCGTCCCCAAGACGGATAGCACTGCAGAAACTGTTAGATATAAATCAAAAATTTTACAAACACCGTCTGTGGAGAATACGTACCCAAGCTTACCAGGCCACCTGTTCCACAGAATGTAGCCCAATACACCCGCCATGCCAAACGACAGTAATGTAAGGAAGAATATGCCGACTGGACCGATACCGCCGTATTTTTCATTGTACTTATCTTGTTTTCCAGGACAAGAGTGCGAATCGCCCCTGTCAAGTTCGCGGCCGCCGGAGCAAGTCGAAAGTGGTATTTTTCTATATGGTGTTGGATCAAACCATTCGAATTGGTTCGGATTCTCGGCGCAGCCTGTTTCGGGGTCCTCCGGCTGTAATCCTTCAACCAACTGGCATATTCCACCGTTTAACAGTTCGTAGTTGTAGGCGCATTCAAAGTCGTGTCGAGTGCAAGTACAGTTGTCGAACCTCGAGTGAGGTTGAGGTATCCTAGCGCCGATATAACAGTCCTTCTTTGGATCTTTGCGGGCATATTGGACCCTGTGTCCGAAAAGACAGTCATCTTCTTCGTCAGGATGAGACAGGGTCCAGTAGTCAAAGTCGTCGTTATCCGGATCCTCTGGCTTCAGAACGCATTTCTTACTGGTAAGACCTGTGAAGTCGATGGTGACCGCAGAAAACTTTTCGGCGTTGTTTTCTTTCGCCCAAATGATAAATTTGCGGCTGGTGTCGGATGGGACGCTAGAAATGTCAAAGACGTTCACCTTAACTTCAGAGAAGAAGTATTCATTCCACTTTGCGCCTTCATCGGTGGTATAAAGCACAGATTTCGTTGGTTGGTTTTCTTTCACCACAACGATGATAGAACCTTGGTCGCCGTACTCCCACATGTAGGCGCCCTTGTGGACTTCGACCCAATTGATACCACCGTCTCGTGTAAGGAAAGTATTTCCATCTTTAAATGGGCTAAGCTCGGTTCCCACGTTGCCGACCGCGAGCATCAAACCAACTGCGCTAGCGGAGGAGTAGGTGTGTCGTTTATCCGCTCTTTCGGTATAGCCGTGCAGGTTCAAGGAACATTCTTCTCTCTACATAAACATTAGCAAACAGTTCACTTCAATAAGTTTTCGTTCTTGTGAAGCACTTACATTGTTGACATTGCATGAAAACTTGTGGCCTTCGGAATCAGTCTGTGGGGCTTGGATATACGACCATTGGCCGCCATCGTTGTGGGTGATCACGCTGCGATACTTCTTCGCCGCACCGTTGTTTACTGCCTCGACATTGATGACGATATTCGCAAGCGCAACACCTTCAAGTCCTTGCATTCTCTCAAAGTCGACATAGCCTGACTCATCTCGGTTAACGTTGGGGAGTGACATGACATAGTCGGTGCCATTGGAGTTAGATTTCAGGATAGCACCGTATTCTTGACCGCGCGCATCGTTGACAGTGACGTGGAGGTAGACAGCGTGTGTAATGCTTTCGAGGACCGTGTATGCATGTTGATGCGGTATAACGAAACCTTTCGGGAACCTAGTATCCGCAAAATTTTTGCCATCCATGGAAGCGACAACCTTGAGTGTACTATGCTCTTCGTCGACGACGGCAACATTTATAAATTCTTCCATCGTGGCGAAGCCTTTGATTCCTTGGTACTTGACTTCTTCTTTCGTGAAGAACTGGTCGCTAATAACAAGCTCGAGCTTTCCTTTGGAAGGTTCGTCATCGATAAAGCGTTCGCAGAAAATCATATTCTTATCGAGGTTCTTCCTATCCATGTAGGAGTTGGCGATCCACCTGCAGTATCTGACATATCCAAGTAAAGGCTTCCACCCACTAGTCTCATCGATGGTATAGTAGGCTACCGCATGGCAGTCTGTTGTTCCTGGACAATCTTTGTGTGTGGTCCATATCAAGTAATCTGGATGAAGTGGGTGGAAGTTTATGACGTCTAGGTTAAGGCCATTTGGTGGTCCAGGTGCTTTGAACTTGCTGAAGGTCTTTGCTCGGTCGTGGGTGTAGATGACTTCCTCCGATGCGGTAAGGAAATAAACTCGATCATGGTAGTACGGGTTTGGATAGATCGCAACAATATTCTTGTCCTTGAGATCCTCAGGCAATACCCACTTCTCACCATGATCCCTGCTCAACCAAATTTCTCCAGTCGAGGTTCTAATTATGACAGTCTACAGAGCGAAATGTATTAGTATGAAATCGACATCGAATAAGGCGAGCCCGTTCCCCATACCTCATCATCTCCGGTAGATGTATCAGAACGTTCAATGTAAAACTGCTCCATTGGCATTTCTCCTGGGAAGGTCTTGGAGTAGTGTGTTATCTTCCCGTTTGATGGAGGCGTTTTCTTAACTATTTATATTATTAATGACCAAGTCCAAAGATTTTCGTATCCAATGGTACTTACTATCACCGCAGTCGCGGTCGACCTCGCCATCAAGCTTCTTTCCCTTATCCTTGTCGCAATTGTCTCCAGGAATGAGTCTATAGCCGCTTGGTCCCTTGAATTTATCTGTCTCCTTTGTGCACTTTCCGTTGTCATTGAAGTCGGCATTTTTGGGAATGCACTCTGCGGTGGGCGATCCATTCTCTCGTTCAAAATTGATATCACACTCGTAGTCCTCCTCGGTGCAAGCGCACACTTCGAACTCTGGCATCTCTTCCTTGTAAAGGTCGTTGACGAAACAGTCCGCAGAACTCTTTCGTCTCCAGAAAAATTGTTTGTGACCAAGGAGACAGTCTGGGTCACCTTTCTCATCAACCCTAGCGTACCATTTCTGGAAATCGTCTTTCTTGCAGGTTCGACTTCTGACATCAGAGAAATCGAGATGGAAGATATAGTATGGATCCTTATCTTCGCGACTGGCTGAAGCACCAACTAGCGTAAACTTGGTAGATGTGCTGTCAGGAGTTGTCGTCAAAAACCTGGCACGAATCGACATGCCAAGGCTAACTTTGTCCCAGGTTTTTCCGTGATCCAGAGAATAAATAACCTCATCGGTCTTATCCTCATCGAATACGGCAACAAATATAGAGCCTTGATCGCCGAATTCGTACTTATGAGCACCTTCTTTCGCAAATTTCCATGTCAACCCGGCGTCCTCTGAAACGTAGAGGTCTCCATCCATATAATCCTTGAGGTATTCGCCTGTGTTTCCGACACCCATGACCATGCCGGGGGCGGGACTTGAAAATACACGTCCAAGATTCGACAAATCGGATACTGAGTGAAGATGTAAGGTCTTCTTGTCGGCTTTGATATCTTGCCAGGTTCTACCGTTATCGAAAGAAATCTTCGACTGTAACTTCTTTATGCCCCCGCGAGATCCCCGTCGCAATTCATCCGCGTTAGAGACAACGTTTGCCAGAATAATTCCCTCGATGTTGGTGATTGATTCGAAATCAACGAGGCCGTACTTGTTGCGGTTCGTGTTTGGTAGGATTCGGGTGAACTGGGTACCTTGCGAATTGCTGGAAAAGAGGGATCCAATGGGGTTGTTAGCTTTGGTGGTGAGGACATCAACCTGCAAGCTGGACGGCATGGACTCGAGGATAGTATAAGCGTCCTCCTCAACCTTTCCATGATCAGCTGGGAATTCGGCTCTAGCCCAGTCCTTAGCGTTGTTGCTCACGAACCTACGAAGCTCTAGGTTAGTAATCCGTGGTGATCGTCAATGTTATGATGAGATTTCCATACAATGCCATTTCTGTTGTTCCCGCGCTCTTTACAGCTACAATCAAAAACTTCTGAACAACCGCGATACCGGAGATGCCTTGAAATGTGCTCTGCCCATCGAGTTTGGGCTCGACCGCATCGACGACACCATTTTCGAAATAGTTCTCTGAAATGTAGAGTCGACGCTTCTCGGTCTGGAAGCTGTTCTTGCCTTCAACGACGCACAATACAGTATCATCGGTAGCCTTGTCGAATTGTTTCGAGGAGTGAGCGAAGAGGCAGCCGTGGGTATTCTCGAGCAGTTTCTTTGGCTTGCTTTTGAAGTTATCCTTGGTGTAGTATGCCTATATTTAAGTGATGCGTCAGCTAAGCTCTGAGTATTGGTAGATCGAGGCCATATCCACTAACCATTTCATCACAGTCACCGATTTCAAAATCGATACCGCCCTCGCAAACCTTAACTAACAGGATGACGTGATCCGATTTGTCCTTGCCGGAATGAAAGTTCATAGCTGGCAACGGAATCTGGTTGTTGCTGGGAAGCTCTATCGAGTCCCATTCCTCCCATGTCTTGCCGCGATCTTCTGTCTTGTAATGTATCGTCGAAATAGTAAGGATGTAGGCTTTCATGGGGTCGAACGGATGCTGGTAAAGGTCCCAGGATTTTCCCTTTCCTTCCTCCACGGGTTTCCATGTTGCACCGCTATCTTCCGATCTATATACAACTCCGCTGTGTCTGTCGAAGCTTAATATACACTAGATGTTACGCAACACCATGCGAAAAGGCTGTCAGTTCAAGCTCCCAGCAAAGCAGCAAACCACGCGCCCCAACAAAAACGGGAGATCCGAATCTTACCGGACTGTCTTCAAAATAAAAGAACTCTGAGGGCATGTTAGGAAAGCCTGTCGATGTAACTTTTACTTTGCTGTCCGCTGCCTGGACGTTGGGCGTCACGCCCAGTCCGAGCAGCGCTACCACGAACGGTAGGCTTCGCAACAGCCTCATCTTGAACGAATCGTTCACCCGCTGGCCGCCAGATTTCGTGGGGTGGTATTAACCGGAAGTTGTGTTTTCGGAGGGTGTATATTTAATACTATGATGGAAAAAAGATATGGAAAGCTTCCCCCGATGCTCTTCTAAGATGAGATAGAGGATGGATGAGAAGGCTATATGCAGGGTGAACGGGGGGGAGTATCGATAAAGTTGTTAGTGTGTCGTGTTCGTAATGCACCCGACACAGTGTCCGTCGCCTTCTCTCGCTAAGCTTTTTCTCTACCGCCACAAACGGGAAATATCGAGATGCAAGCTGAGCGAACGAGTGGAGCGGGATAAAGAGGGTTAAAAACGTGACCGTTGAGAGGTGTATCCAAACCTCAAGATACCACGGATTTTAGATGTTGATGCAAGAGAAATGATTGAAATCATGAAAAAAAAAATATTTTTCTCTCTTCCGAACTTGAATATCTCTTAGGAAGGATTCGATTTGAAGGAATTGTATGAGTCGGCAAATGGAATGGGGACAAGGTGGTTACGTGTGTGATGCAGTTGTGGCCCGCTCTCACACAGCCAGCCTGATCGGTCCAGGCAGAGTGGTACGCAACACGGTTTCGTAAACGTTATCTCAGTAGTCGCTTGTACTGGTTGGGGGTATTAGCATTTAAAGTGACCGATTTAGAGGTATTTCCAATTTCGTTTTCGATCTGAAAGGCATACCGCGTCATTCGCATGCAGAGAGGCAAAAATATAATGAGAGATGCAAAGTGTCAAGAAAAATTAACAAAAAGTATAAAGAGTATAGGTACACGCAAGGGGGAGGGATATCTCTATTGATATCTATAAACATATGAGGCTCGGAGAAATATTATCTTATGACCATCTGGCCTATACCCCTCGCAAAATATACTTAATTATTCTAGACATAACGGCTGCTACTAAGCACAAGCGCTCTGGCAAATCCCATTAATTTCCTTATAACCATAGTACAACCCTGTTGGAAGGAGTTGCTTCTCATAATTTAAAGGTGACCGCTTTCTCTCGGTTTGGTATACATCTTTTCTTGGTGGGAATTTGCTGGACGTATCGTGCAACCAACAGTTCGGGTCTTCATTCCCTATCGTCTGCGATGTGCAAAACCCACCGGGGCGTGCATTCTGGGACGGGATCGGTTGCGGCTAACGTCTCACCCTCCTAGACTTGGAAAAGTTCCCTAATTTGATTCGATCCTGTAGGTCTTTGCGGGCGCAACTAACCCATGGCCCATGTTGGACCTTTTGCTTTGTTCCATGGCACAGCTATATATAGCAGACAGCGCATGCCTAACGCAGAAGTATAGAAATATCTGGCATTTCAAACTTTTTGTTGGACTGGCTAGCGAAGTATTGGTATGGATGCTGCGATATCGTGTTGGCTGGGGCAGCATAGATTCATTCATGTGGTACATGCTTTCAGTCTAGATTCAAGAAAACATCTCAATGTGACACGCCGGGTCGGGACTGTGCATTCCCAAGGTGAATACTGAATACGTCGCTACCAGTAGCTCGAAATATCCTACCGCTCAAGTTAAAGACCCTGTCTCGTACTTAGGTCTTGCTACACTTCGAAGTGATGGGTCTGTGAAAGGAGATAACTCCCACGCAGGATAGCCTGCATGCACTAAATTAACTTAACCTTGGTGTTCCGAGATTCCACTTCTAGGCTACTCGCCAGCGTCCATCCATACCAATCAAAGGGTTGATAAAATTGTGGGTATCATATATATTACATATTGTCGTTGTCAAGTAAAGGTCCGGACTGGAAGGTAAAAAAAATACACCATACCGGGTGAGAGGAGATGTCGAACAAGAATGACTGAACGCCGTCATACATAAGAGATAAAGCTGTATGCAAAAGTATGGGGTAGAAAGTTTGGGAGCTTATTGATATCTCATAAAGTCTTACTTAATCTTGTAACATCACCAGCGAGATATCTGTTACGGCTGTTAGTATAGCATCGTTGACTCTCAGAATGCCGGAGGACTTACAAGCTCCCAGCTATCACAATTGGACCTTCGCATCCAACTTCAGCACTCCACTGCACAGCACCCCTCAAGTCATCCCCCCAGCTTCTCACCAAACCTTTGGGTCCAACGATCTTTTCTGCATCCTTTGCAAGGGTAGCAGATTCCGTAGGCTTAACCCATGGCATGCCATCGACTGGCCCAAAAGCAACTGTGCTTACCACATCGCCTTCTCTCAGGAACCGGCCAAGAATATTCTTCGCATCTTTCCCATGGCTGATACCAACGACCCATGTCACCCTCTTCTGCGTGGTTCTTAGAGTCTCATCCACAAACTGACCTAAAGCCTCTGCTGCCTCCGGGTTATGCGCTCCGTCAATAATCATATCCTGCTTCCTTCCTATCGAAGATTTAACCGTAATCCACTGTAGTCTTCCGGGGTTCTTCGCTTCCGAAACTCCCTTCTTGACCGTCTCCGCCGTGATTTGCGGGTATAGTTTTGAGGCTATGGATAGCGCATTAACCGCACATGCTAGGTTGTAATGTTGGTATTTACCTAGCAGCGATGGCGTGTAAGACTGTAATCCGAAGGCTGGGGTCTTGATGTTAACAATCCCTGGCTTCGTTGATGTAGGTAACGGCTGATCTTCCATGATCTCTGTTCCTGCGGTCTCCGGACTAGCCAATGTCAATTCTCCAGCGCCAATTTCTTCTTTCACGCTCTTGATAACTTCTAGAGTGCTCTCATGGTTTGATGCGTCCACCACGCATGGAGCACCCGGTTTCATTATCCCCGCCTTCTCCCTTGCGATTTTTTCAATCGTATCCCCCAGAAACTCCGTATGATCCATCCCAATCTTGGTCAACACCGTCACCACGGGATCTTTAATGATATTTGTCGCATCGAGCCTTCCTCCCAACCCCACCTCCACAACCGCCAACTCCACCTTCTCCTTGCTGAATATTTCAAAAGCGGTAGCGGTGAGCAGTTCAAATTCCGTCGCTCCTATGTTGCCATCCTGATTCCTTTTCTTCACGAGCGCTTCGGTTTCATGGAAAAGTGTTGAGTCGACAATTCTTTCGTTGAGGACTATAGAGTCCCAGCGGTCGAGAAGATGTGGGGAGGTGAAGCGACCAGTACGAATACCGCTGGAGGAAAGGGCGGCGGAAAGATAGGCGCACACGGAACCCTTGCCGTTGGTACCGGCGACATGGAGGGCGCGCCAAGTGAAGGTGGAGGCGGGGAGGAGTTTGAGGATGCGAGAGAGGGCGAGGTCGATACCCATTGTGTAGAATTAGAGGCTATAGGTAGCCTAAAAGCGATTGGGAAACCTGCGAGGGTTTGAGCGGGAGGGGTTGTCGCGTGGTTGGTGGGGTGGTTAGTTAAACGGGGTGGGTTAAATTTGCGGAACGATGCCGTACGGTGGATTTTGCATTTCTGGATGTTCCTGAATGTAACCTTGATGAGACTAACGAGGTGGGATTCGGAATTGATTCAACGAATCTCTCTTGGGCCTTCTTCGAGGTTATGCGTTCAGAATCAATTGATCTAGATTAGAGGTGAAAAATTTAGAGGGTTGTTGTCGTGTGATAAAGGGATTCAGATTGTGTACGCTAGAAGTGGCGGGTGCTGTTATCAAGCCAAAGACACATCCCTGTAGCGTATCTCGTCATGGGTGGTGGGGCATCGGTTAGCTACGAATTACTCGTGATGATTATAATATACGGTGTCTTGGGAAATTGCTGGCAAATCTCAAGAAATTGATAAGATAAGTTTTTTTTTTGGTATTGATTTAAAGCCGTCATCTACTCGAATAGCTAAAGAACTGGTCTGATAATATGACAACGTCAAGTTCAAAATCTCTCTAGCCATGCAGTTTTCCAGGTGCCTGCCCAGGTTCTCGAGTCTCTTGGCAATATTTTATTAGCCTCCTCAAGGTGCTTCTTGAATACTTCATATATGACCTGAGGTAAGTATATTATTTCAATGTCACCTAGAGCATCTATTTCTTTTGCTGTAAGCAAACTTTGGTAGTATATCTTTAAGACCCTGGTCGGAACTGGCTTTCTTGCTGTTGTGATAAGAGTGCTTGGATTGAAAACCCAAATGTGTAACCCTTCTGCAACTTCTTCAGCTCTCCGACCGGATCCGTCTAAATGCCCCTGCGATAGGATGCTCGCCCCTGGCTTCACGAGGAATTTTCGCTGTCCAGTATTGTCCACTAGCGACAGGAAATGGGCAGATAGCCACTGGAAAATAGTATAGCTCTCAAACTCCCTGGTAAGTTCCGGAGTTCCTGAGGAATCCCGACTTATGGACAGAGACCACTTCATCAGTCTGATACCATCAGACTTTGAGTCGACAATTCCAAGTGGCGAGTTGCAGGAACTGCAGGTTACAGTAGCCGCTTCATGGGATCCTGTTTCTTCCTGTTTTTTCGATCAGCTGTGACTCTTGAACGAAAAGTATTTGATCGGAAACGCGTATATGTGTCCCGCATCATATAGGGTCCTCTGGCAAATTTCAATAGTTGAGAGAGGCGAAACAGGATACGGTCGTCCGAGGCTTCCACCAAGATCAGGGAGCAACCATCGTCCGGCCTTCTTTTACCAGAACCACTACAGGAGGGTTCCAGTATCCGAGAGCCAGGGCGGCAGCTGCTTTGGTCAAGGTGTATATGAGACACGGTACGATGGGTCCATCTGGGACGGATGTATCGGTGATGTAAAGCATTGGAAGTATACGAAAGAGTTGTATGACTTGACCACCTTCTTGCCGTCCCCATGAGTGTTTCGATTGGGGAATGGAGTATCTCACCTCGCTAATATTCTCACAGTCATCCGGACACAGTAGGAAATACATCGGATCGACTAACCCGATCTCCTTGGTAGCGATAATTCTCCCTACACCGGCGTACTTGCCTCCTTCGTGTCCATTCTCATCGTGGGGTTTGTGGCAGTGCCATAGATCCATGAGATCCGCCCAGAATTCCGAAGGTAAGTTCTTCCATTCCTTAACGCTCCCTGGCGGAACAATCCTTGTGGTACATGTTGTACAATGGATTGAGAGCTCCTTGGTTAAGGACGCAGCATCCCAAGGGACAGGTGGGGACTCCAATATATGTTCGAATGATTTAGGGGAGAGGATTGATTGAGCAACTGGGAGCCTGTACGACGTCGAGGGAGTAATAAACTTTGACGCGTGATCCACTGGAATTGGTAGGATTAGATGCGATGTCTGGTTGCCTAAGGTAATTGTTAATGCACGTCGCGAGGGGTGCAGAGAGACGGATGTTGGAGTAGTTTGAGCATCCTGTGTATCGATGCTGACAGAGACCTGTTTGATATTTGACAACAGCTCGCAAAAGAAGAGGATATCTGGCATCAAGGAAATATCTCGAGATGGTAGTTGATGCTTCACGATATCGATGGAAGATGAACTTGGTGTTCACTTGGATCTCTACTTTAAATGGGAAGATAAAAAAAAAAGGTTGAACAAGCCTGAGTTAGTTAGCCAAATTTGGCTAGTGTTTGTTGAGTTCCCCAGATTTTCAGCCAACCGTGTGTTGGGGTACTTTGATCACGGAGCGTGTCCGAGTCTGCCTCTTAACTCTGGATTCTATTCACGATTGAAGTCTGCGAATTATATCGACAGGATAATATATGTAGCCCAAATTGTATTCAATGGGAAGATTTTCCGTGGTATGCTATTATCACGAAGACCCTGCGTGGAAACATTCCTTAGCTAAGTCCGCTTATATCCGCCATATGACTTCCTTTCGGGTGCCTACAAGGGAATGGAAAATGCTATATAAAGTATTACGGCAGCTTGGATTTCAAGCATGAAGAAGGTAAAATTTATTGCGATGATGATATAATTACTTCATCACATCTAAACAAAAAAAATTTACGCCGAAAGTCCGTAAATAATTCTCCTGTGAAGGTTTAACCTGGATCCGGCAAACCGAGCCGCTGATGCTCAAAATTTTGGCTTGCCGCAGTTGGGGTAACATCTTACTACGTCAACGAACACCCAGAGCTGCTGGCTCTTCGGGCATACAGCTATCAACTTTCCAAATCACCACCCAAAAGATAATGATCTTCCGTATCCCGTATATACTACTTCACCTACCTGTTCTCCAGCTAGCCGCGTGCTTTCATACGACAATTGCTGGAAATTCTGATCATTCAAACCCAGTTGCGACACCGGATCCAATTCCCAACAATCAAGAGTTTCTAGAAATGGGTGCCAGCTGGTCTAACCCTGCCCACAATGGGCAACAAATTATAAAACCTGTCGAGTCCGTTAATGTAGACTCCCAGAAGGACCCGAGGTCTCGAAGATTGACGCATTTACTGAAGGCGAATCATATCAACCATGCGATCAATTATCATGAACTGCGTTTCCATAATCACATGGCACATGTTAGTTTGTGTTGCCACTTAACCAATTGATCTGTCCAATAAATTTCTAGCATATTGACTCGTAGTATACAGATTCTGGGTTCGGCATACTTTTTGGAATCGAGCCCTGAGCATCTTACTGAAATCTACGATGAGGAGTCGAAAGAATTGGAGCCGTGGACAGATTCGCCTGGAGAAATTGCACCGCATGACTGGAGAAATCACCTCGGAGACAGACGGTACGATACCCCAAGATCTGGAAATACGAACATAGTGCTAATCATTAGTTCGGATGTAAAGGTATCAGCGGGCATATCTTGACTTTTTTGAGGACGAGATGGTAAATCGAAGTTATGACTGGAAGGGAACAGTCATGCATTTCCTTCTAGAAGGAGACAAGCCACTATTGCATGGGCTGGTAGACGGCTGTAAGGTTCAAGCCACTATGCACCTAGTTTCTAGCACTGACGCAAAACATAGTCGGTCACCCTTTAATCCACCTTGGCTACGCTTTCGAAATGGAGAATCGTGAGGTCGCAATGGAGGCTCTCGCTATGGCCGCAACCGCCTACAATAACATTCACGAATTCAGTGATAATCCAAACCCGCCTCTGCCGTACGTTACGTACAATAACATCCTTAACCTCCTTGCCAATATCCGCGAGGACTTTCGACTCGATGGCGAATTTCGACACGCTGCACCAGAGAACGCAGAAAAGGTCCTCGGAGAGATGGTGATGCAATTGTGGGAAAGAGCGAATTCTTTCGTGTTCACGATTGAAGAACTATCATCGGTGTATGAGAGGCAGGTAGATGCGGCGGTTTTAATATTTCTTACGGGGCATAAGAAAGGAGATCCGCAGTACGACTTCTTTTTGGCACATTTGGTTACTACTGCCCATGCATTGAGGATTGTGTTACCATTATTGAGCTTTCAACAAGCATGGCATGTGATAAAGAGTCATGTAGTCTTGACTGTAGTGGTCTATATATCGCAGTGTAGACCGCTAATCAAGAAAGAACTCCTAAATGAGGTTAGTACGGAAGGGAAAGGGTGGGACTATATCAACAGGAAGGCTTTGGAGGGCGATGCAAGATTCGATGCCCATTACGTTAAAGGTATGCCCCTATTTTATAGCGAAAAACCTTAGTGGCGATGACGGCTGACTGATTTGGCTTTTCCTAGCTCTACGGGCGTTCCACGAATTCGAGAAATTATTTGGTGAGAAGGATGGTTTCTATTTGAAAGCAGCTGTGAAATTCGCAGATGAATTTGTGCACTGGACTGGATTTGGAGCAGGAAATCCTGAGCTTGATATCAAGAAATAATATCTTAACGGAGATCGTGCGGCAGGCGAAGAGGGTCAAGGCAAAAGTGTTCTTTGTTACATAGCATTTGTCGGGCGTTTTATCTCTCAGAATATTCCGGACTCGCTGTATACTAGGATAAGAGTTTAGCAGATGTTAGTTTCGAGCCGAAAATGAAGCCTCGTAACCTGAAAATGTTGCCGATTACCACTTGGTGACTGTATAACTCTAGTTGGATACTGCCGTCAACTACTAGTTGAGAAACCATGATACCTACTGCAGTATTAAGCGAAGCAGATGTGGAATTTGATGGGCCTCTTTTTCTTCCTTTTTTTTTTTTTTTGCCCAAGATGCAACTTTTGGTGGTTTGGCCGAATGATTATAATTTAAGCGGAGCTAAAAGGGCGCGAAGTGTGCATTTTTAGGTCACTGAGGTATTAGGATAATACGGATGGCCGCTAAGAGATAATGTTGGCGTATGAATAATCTGTGGGTCTACAGTTACATAGGTCACACACCGTAGATGGGCCGATGGGGGCATGCTGTTGGAAACCTTCAACACGATAGCTCTTGCTAGGTCCTGGACAAACATGTTGCAGATTGCGTGTTGGTAGTAAACCTTTGCAAAGCTTGCGAATGAGGAAAATCGCGAATCAACCTCCCTTTTCATGTGCACGTTACCGGGAAGGATTTAAGTATCAGGCCAGCAATGGTCTAGAACGTATATACTCGGTATCTATACGTATTTGTTCAATATCCCAGTCTGTTAACTCCATGCGACGGGTGCCATTTCCCAGTTCCCTAGAGGAAATATCGATACCTCCCCCAGGCCGAGCTCTGCCTCACAAAATAAGGGAGTTGACGACCCCGCAAAGCATCTCAGGTGTTCTACAAAAATTGCAATGAGGGTTAGTCTTTATTTAGACGCTGATAGGTGTCTAGACGATACGGAATGGCATGATATAGAACTTATGAAAGTGACCGGGTTCAGCAGCTGCCAATTCCGAGGTTAAAGATTCACACCCGAAAGGTTTTTCATAGGGAATAATTGTTGTGCCACTGCAAGAAAAAAAGGAAAGAACGAAACAAGCTTCTCCAGATTTTTGCAGCTTCCCCACAACAATCGTGCTCAGTGAAGATACAAGCATGGCCTCCACATTTCGATCTGCGGTTCGCTCTAGTAGTAGGAGGGGCGTCTCCCTCACCAGAAGCTTTTCTGTTGCTTCAAAACGCAACTTTTCGACTGGGGAGGCATATCAAGCTTCTCGGTCACAAAAGATCGAACCGCAACGAACAAACCAATTTACGAGTTCGTCAATCCGACAAGCATCAACTGCAGCCAATTCGTATGGAGCCCAAAAGCCTGCCGAAACTGAACAAGAAGAATTGGACAGAATTGATATTCCTGTCTTCCAATTCAAGGATATTCTCGCTGATGGTGTCTTGCCACCAACCAAGACTCTCAAACTAAATGTCGACGGCAAGTCGTTTTCGTTTGATAATGTCTTCCTGCGAGACTCCTGCACCTGTCCAACTTGCGTAGACCCCGACACTCAACAAAAGCTGTTTACTACTTCCGACATCAACTTAGATATCTATCCCCGTCGGGCAAGGGTTGCCAATGGCAGGCTTAAGATCGAATGGAGTCACCAACTCGAAAGGAGCGCAGTACCTGAGGCAAATGTTGACGGCCGCCATTGGAGCTATTACGAGCCGGAGTTCTTAGCAAATTCGATGTCAAATATTAAAAGCGTGAAAACGACAATGTCGGATTGGAGGAGGATAACTTGGGATAGGAGCATTATGGAGAGAGACGTGATGTGGGTTAATTATAAGGATTACATGGAGGATGATCTAGCATTGGCAAAGGCGTTGAAGCACTTGAGTCTGTATGGATTACTATTCATACGTGGTGTTCCAGACGGTAGAACAGTGGATCAGATGCCATCCCTCGCCGAAAGGATCGGGAACTTGAAGAGGACGTTCTACGGCGATACTTGGACTGTCAAGTCTGTTCCGAATTCCAAAAACATTGCGTAAGTTAATATTACCACTTTACTATGTAAAACCGATAACACTAACTTCTTAAAGTTATACAAGCTTAGACCTTGGTCTCCACATGGATCTTCTATACTTCGAGTCACCTCCTGGCCTCCAATTCCTTCACTGCGTCGAAAATTCGGTTACTGGAGGAGAATCATATTTCACTGATGCGTTCCGTGCCGCAAATATTCTTCGCCAATCAAGCCCTATAGTGTTTGATCTTCTTACCAGATACCCGGTCAATTTTCACTACCATAACGACTCACGCCATTATCGCTTCTCGCGACCGATAATTGTTATGAAACCGCAAAACGAGACTTATCATCCGGAAGGTGGGATCGACCATATCAACTGGGCGCCTCCATTCCAAGCACCTTTCACCATGGACCATTCTGGACAGATGGTTTCGAAGAGCGCTCAGTGGAGGTCATTCTTGAAAGGAATGGCAGACTTGAACAAGCTTTTTGAGAGCCCTCAGAATCAATATGAGCTTTTGCTCAAGGAAGGCGACTGTGTTGTGTTCTTCAATAGAAGGGTTCTACATGCTAGGAGGGCGTTCGATGCGCAGAGCGGGAATAGGCGCTTGACTGGTGGATATATTGATATTGATGCATTTGAGAGCGCATGCAGAGTTTTGGCAGAGAGATATCCAGAGACTGATGCTAGAAAGGCAGAGGAACCTGGATATGAGTATCTCGCAAACGCCAGGTTCGGGAGCCACCAGTGGACGTAGATGCACTACTATTTCCATACTCTGCGCTATTTAAAGAATATACTTATTGAGATGCAATCCAAGGAATTGATTATGAAATACACAAGCTTGGCCGTATTCCAGTAAAATATAAAGGACCCACTTCATGAGCAAAGATGCTCAACGGGGCCTCGTAAATGTGGCTCTGACAGCCAACCAAGTTTTTGCTTATAACCAGGAACTGGTCCCTCGTGGCGCATGTCGTCAGGCTGACGTTTGCCCTCCATCCGGGCACAAAATTCAAATTTGAGAAACGAGGGCACAAAGCTTCTTTTTCTCATGCCGAATACATGCACGGCGTAGGTTGGCCTTGCCTCCGCTTGTTTGACAACTCACCTTGCCGGGCACCAAATTACTTGGACTTTCCCTCCAGAAGCATCAACAGGAACAGCTACTATACCCGTAAAGTACATGGCCTGAGGCTTTTATTGCTCTTGCCCTCAGATATCCACAGCGGCAGTTTAGTAAACTTCGGGGAGTTGCCCCTACTCTCGAACAAAATCCCGGTCGGTGCCAATAAGTTTCCAGCAAGGGTCTCACATATCTCAAGACATTTCTGTGAGGTTAATCTACCCCCTTCGGAGAGCTTGGAGACCTTGCTGAGTAACGCTTTATATACGTAGCAAAAAGTGGATGTCACCAAGACCACTTAGCCATCTGCACTGATTTGCCCTTTTACTGGGTGGCATTTTTCGTTTTAGCGGCATGCATGTGTTTTTCGACCAGGCCCTGTTTTTCTTTTTTGCTGAAGAAGTTTGCAGATTTCTTTTGCATACCTCCAACCAGGTGCAAGATATATTTCGGAGTAGAAAAATTTAGAACTAGAGACAGGAGAAAGAAGAAAAATTTAGACAATCGACATTCGTCCGGTAAACTTATCCTCGCCCAAATCTACACGTCTGTCTGAGCTGTCCCGGCAGGAAAGACCTATCCTTTTGTAAGCTTTAGAAAGCTTCCTTGTTTGGTTGGAGAATCAGAAGGAAACTTCAGTTGTCCCGAAATTTTTCGGTTATTTTTTTACTATCTTGTTCCCCTTGGGTTTTTTTCTCTCGAAGCTTAGAGCCAAAGACAAAAAAAAAAGAGTAGCTTAACTTCTCGATCATCCCCTCAAGGAGAGAAAAACTTTCAATCTCAAATCTCTTTCGCTCTGCCCGCGCGTCTCCATCTTGAAGGTTAATCGGACCCTCGAAATAAACGGCATACGAAATACTCTCACTATCCACATTCCTTCACCCCGCGACGTCTGTACAACATGGCAGCTCTTGGAGAAGAGTTGCTTACCACCGTTAATCGGCTACAGGTATCTCCGACACCCTCAACTCATTATCATATCAGAAGAGTCGGACAAAACAGATAGAACTGACCCTCAGAAAACAGGACCTCGTCTTCAACACTATTGGCAATGATTCGCTGGATCTTCCACAAATTGTGCGTATATCGTGTTATCCTTACCCGGGTTTTAGAGACCCTGGTCGATACGGCCAAAATTGCGTGTCGTTCCCCAGAGCATGTAACTGATGAAGATTATTCGACACACAGGTCGTTGTAGGCAGTCAATCTAGCGGTAAAAGTTCGGTACTGGAAAATATCGTCGGCAGAGATTTCTTACCTCGCGGTGCTGGTATCGTTACCCGAAGACCGTTGGTCCTTCAGCTTATCAACGTCGCTACCGATGAGGCGATCGAACCACACACACCGGCAGCGGTTTCTGGTTCGGGGGAATGGTAGGTGTCCACCACGAGAAACATTCCTCTATTGGTGGCTAATAATTGTTTGGTTTGGTATAGGGCCGAATTTCACCACATACCCGGACGTCAATACTACGATTTCACAGAAGTGAGGAAGGAGATCGAGAATGAGACGGCTAGGATAGCAGGAAACAATAAGGGAATCAACAGGCAACCTATCAACCTTAAGATATATTCGCCCCACGTTCTTAGTTTGACGTTGGTCGACTTGCCGGGTTTGACAAAGGTGCCGATTGGTGACCAGCCTACCGATATTGAGAAGCAGACCAGGAGCTTGATTTTGGAATATATTGCAAAGCCAAACAGGTATTGAATGACCCTTTGTGTCTTATACATCTGTAGGAATCAGAGCTGAGAATCTCCGCCGTCTAGTATTATCCTCGCCGTCAGTCCCGCCAATGTCGATCTCGTCAATTCAGAAGCCCTCAAGCTTTCGCGACAGGTCGACGCGCAAGGCAAGAGGACAATTGGTGTCCTTACGAAACTTGACTTGATGGACCACGGTACAAACGCCTTGGATATTCTGTCCGGCCGTGTTTATCCTTTAAAATTAGGGTTTATCGGTGTTGTGAACCGAAGTCAGCAAGATATCATGGGCAACAAGAGCTTGCAGGATGCATTGGCTGCAGAACAAGATTTCTTTAGGCATCACCCTGCGTATAGAAATATGGCGCACAGATGCGGAACCCAGTTTTTGGCGCGATCTCTTAATACAGTATGTTTCGGCGTCTTGTGAATGAGAATACCCACATACTAACAGGCTTATGCAGACCTTGATGGGTCATATTAGAGAAAGGCTCCCAGATATCAAAGCGAGACTAAATACCCTTATGGGTCAGACACAACAGGAGCTTGCTTCTTATGGCGATATGCAGTTTAGCGGAAAGGAACACAGAGTAAGGCTTAACGTGTCCACTGGCCTACGCCACGATGTGCTAACTTTGCCATAGGGGTCTTTAATCCTACAATTGATGACCAAGTTTGCAGGTAGCTTCATCTCGTCGATTGACGGTACCTCGTCGGAAATCTCGACCAAGGAGCTTTGCGGTGGTGCACGAATCTATTACATCTTCAACAATGTGTTTGGCGGTTCCCTCGAGTCTATTGATCCTACGACTAATCTCTCCTCATCCGACATCCGAACGGCAATCCGAAACTCAACTGGCCCTCGCCCTTCACTTTTCGTTCCTGAGCTTGCCTTCGATCTTCTCGTCAAGCCCCAGATCAGATTACTTGAAGGTCCAAGCCAGAGATGTGTGGAATTGGTGTATGAGGAATTGATTAAAATCTGCCATACCTGCGGAGGAAACGAACTTTCAAGATTTCCACGCTTACAGGCGAAATTGATCGAGGTTGTATCGGACTTGCTGAGAGAAAGGCTGGGCCCTGCTTCCACCTATGTTGAGAGCCTCATCGCGATACAACGAGCATATATCAACACCAATCATCCAAATTTCCTTGGCGCCGCTGGTGCTATGTCTTCCGTGATCTCGAGCAAGCAAGAGAAGGAGAAATCTGCAGCAATTGCCGCTCGGAGGGAGAAGAGGGTTGCTGACAAGAGAAGGGTATGCTAGCTCTTATAAACATATTTACGACCGTTTGCTGACTAAACATCAATAGCCAAATTCACTGCTAGCCCCACAAGTCAACGGAACCGAGTCACCAGAGATGGAAGAGGTTAACGGGGACGTCCCTCACCGCGGCCTCTCCCCTGTTGCCCAACAGATGGAATCGATAACGAGTCTAGCTAGATCACATAGTCGGCCCCGGTCTCCTTCGACTGCTTCACACGCAGGCAGCCTCGGCCAGAAGGACTCATTCCTAACCTATTTCTTCGGCGGAAAGGAAGGTCCCCCAGGGTTCCAGGGCCAGGTACCACCACGAAACTCGCCGAGTGGCCTGGCACAGGCTATGAGACAACAAGAAGCGTCAAACGCTATGATGCCTCAGCACGTCACATCAGCAGCATTTGCCGCTCCTCCACAGCCACCCCCGCAACAATATGAACGCCCTATTCCTGACTACGATGCTCCCCCAAGTTTTGTAAGTCCCCTAACTCCCACAGGTAGTTTTGTGGAGATGCTAACATATATATAAAGGAGGAGCCTGCGCTCTCTGAGAGGGAACAGATGGAAACCGAACTCATCCGCAAGTTAATATCATCATATTTCAACATTGTAAGGGAAATGATTGCAGACCAGGTCCCTAAAGCCATCATGCACCTCCTCGTCAACCACAGCAAGGATGTTGTGCAGAATAGACTAGTATCGGAGTTGTACAGGGAAGAGTTCTTTGAGGATTTATTGTACGAGGACGACAATATTAAGAACGAGAGGACGAAATGCGAGAGGCTGCTATCGACATACAAGGAAGCAGCGAAGATTATCAGCGAGGTTCTGTAGAGGCTGTAATACAAGGCTCTGAGTGTGAATGTAACGGGGTACTGTACAGCTGGGCGGGGCTGGAGAAGGCTTTTGCGGTGCCTCTTGCCTTTGTCTTTGAAATTATCGATCATCTTTCTTTTTTTGGCTTTTGGCTGCACTTCGTGTATAAAATGGATAGGGACAGCTTTTTTTGATTTCGATCTTTTTTTTATTCCCCTTTACTTTCTTTGCTTCTTGCATTCCTTACCATTGGGGTTACACCGAATCTCTCTTCTCTACGATGGAAAAAGAAAAATTCAACGGAGGGGGCATTTGTGATATCTGCATATACGGGGTGGCCTTTTTTCGCTCTGATGACCGTTACGAATCTTCTATACATTTTTTTGTTATCTCCTGTTCACGAAATCCGATAGACTATATACTGGCTTGAGCCTTCTTCATTTTGAGATAGCGAAGGAAGAAGAACAAAAAGACAGTTAATTCCGAAGCGTCGTTTCCAAAATCGTTTAAAATGTTCTGTTCCGTTCCGTTCGAGTGTCAGGCCATATCAAAGATGTACGACGTCCGGATAAGTGATCGACAAATTTGACGACCAATCTTGGGCATCACAACGCAACAGCCCTTGCATGCATGATATTCCAACAACTTTTTTTTCTTGTCAATGCGACTACACAACCTTCAAAATCCTAAAGACAGAGAAAGAGAAAGAGAGAATCCGTTTCTCTTATCGTGCCGCGCCCGAGTTTTCTCGTTTATTGTTTTTCTTAAGTCCGGAAAGAGAGAAAAAGTGGTCTGCTCTGTCACTACTCGAGGTATCACTTGTCCCTTTTTTTCTACATGATATCCACACCGTACGCGCGAAATCCCGAAATACATCGGAAGGGTAGAATAGACGCTAGTGCCCTCTCTTTGATCCGTTCCGTTCAGGGTTCAGCTTACCGTAATCAGGAGGCAGACCTTGTAGATCCGGGAGATCGTCTACCACGTTTGAAACGATTGTTGATCCAGATTCCGCAGACTGGTTTTCGGATCTGCGGCAAATACAAGCTATTCAGGAGCTGAGCTGAGGCCGGAATAAAAAAAATGCGGGAAAAGGTAAATTGTGGGGGAATAGAAGTGAGAGGTAAAAGGTCCTCGTGATGGGAGTGTTGATGAGGAAGGTTTTTGGTGATGCATTGGAGATTGCGGGTTGCTACGTTTGAGGGGTAAATTGGGAACTCGCAGTGTCTTCGTAGGTTTTACGAATCTTTCTTCTCTCTCTCTATCTCTTTTCTACTATATATTGATGGAGTTAAGACGTCTTTTTGGAAGATTTTCTTGTGAGATTGCGAAGGAGTTTAATTTGGTTCGGGGACCTCGAATTTTTGATATTAAGAGGGTGATTGCTCGGGTTGGATCGGTTCTTCTTTGAAAAAAATTCAGGTGAGTGTTGGACCTCTTTTTTTCCCCTTCCATACGATTATCGAGGGCATCCCGACGGGAGCAAATTTCCTTTAGTCGAGCATTCCTTGTTCTCGTCTGCCGTCTCGTTTTCCCCCGTCCTTATTGTTAATTAGAGCTCTTTGCGGTAATTATCCATGATGCTGCCTTGTTGCATCTGATAGTTGACATCTTACGCAAGCCCGAGTTCGTGTCAAATGTCAATGTTAAATTTCTAACCATGTGTTTTGTTTACAGGGTCGGGTTCTGCGGGCTTCAAAATCGATATTTCTAAAGAAAACCTCGCTAGCTGGGGTTGCTGCCACAATCAGATTATACTATATCTCGGACAGGCTAAACTAGGAACCCAAAGTTCAAACCTTCTCCAGATTTTCGATCAGACAGATTTATCCAAACGGTCTAACGAAAACCCGTTAAAAACGTGGAATATTTTCTCTCTTCCCTGCTTGGTCCGATTGCTGGCTAGCTAGCCTAAACGCTAAGTTTGGATTGGCGATGAGGGTGGGAGCCGACGACATCCTTTCATTTCCTGGTTTAAATTGAGGCTCCACAGATTCAATACATGCTGATACAGTCTTTCCGATCAAAATGGTATGATACCACCACCCAAGACGAAAACAAAAAATCCAACAAATTGTTTTTCTCATGAAATTGGCTGACCCGATTGCAATTTACGAAAGGGCCTTGTGAAACGTTTAAAAGATACTTCGATTCAGGTGTGTTGGAGAGAAAAAAGACAGAAAAGCGGTGCGTCCAATGGGAAATTAAATGTCGCAATTTATTATTGCTAGTTAGTTTTCCTTCGGTCATAGCGGGTGTTGATGGATGCCCTTGCTTCGTGGTTGGCAGAGCAGGGCCGAAAATGCCATGCCAGGAGGTTCCTCCGTCCGCCGGTCGCAAAGCCTGTGAATGAGAATTCCGGCGCTCAGTTCTCCTGTGGTGGCTGCGGAAATCCTTTTAGCTCTACGCATGCGAAAGAAAAAAAGAGTATACATACTTTTCTGCTGGTGGGCTCTCAGACACCTCCTTGGATTTTTACCGGTGATCGACCCATGATCCTCATTAGAGGGGGGTATTTCTGGTAGGCTTCTGCGACCCTCAAACTATAGGCCAGCTTCTTATATAAGCTAACGGGACGAGATAGAACGGCCATGTCAGCTGCCCGTTCGTGGGGAAAACCGCGAAAATCCTCACCGGTAAAAAACGTGTTGCTTGGCCTCAAGAAGGTTCCCCCGCTCGAGCTCGCGCCTGTCTGATATTTGGGGCAATGAGGATGAATGGAATTGCTTATTCCTTGTGTGCACTCATGCCGGTGGGACGCGAGCTGGGATTTGTGATCTTTTTCGGCTTTCTCGCTGCAACTTCCCACAATCCTTATCCACACCTGCCAGTCGCTTAATATTCTAAATAAGGGATTGTGATTTGACGGGGAATGCACTCACATGCACACTAGCACTGGGCGGACCTAGTGAACCAGAAAATGGGAGAGGGTGCGCAGAGAGCTTTGATCAATGAACTAAACTCTCTACCATGTTTAGCAATTTTGGAGGGCCTCGGATTTGCAGTTCCCCACCGGCTCACTAAATTCCCTCTTTCCTTCAAGAAAGAAAATTTTTTTATTATTCTTGGAGGGCTCCGACAACAAGGAAAACCCGTCGGCAGTCATGACAGTGGTCTGCTGGTTGGTGGAAATGATGATTGGAAGATCTCATTTCCTTCAATTTTTGGTTTAGTCCCGAGGCCCAAGGGAATAATTTTTCTTTTGTTTTCTTTCGCTCGCCTCCTCGCTTTGGTGATTTTTTTTGGCTTCTCGAGCTTCCCTGGAACTGGAAATTGGGGAATGCAAAGTGATTCAAGTCAGCCCAGCCCACCCTCGCGGCGTCTCCTCTTTTTTGTTTTTCGCCAGCTCGCATCCCTCCGCGCTGCTGCGCTCCCCATCACCTCTCGTGAGCACCAAGAAGCTCCAAAGATATCACATCCCAACCGAAGGGGCTCCATATTTTTGATTTTTCTTACTTTTTTTTTTCTGAAAGCAAGTCCGGTCCCCGCCGAAAGAGCTAGAACCACTAAGACCCGGTCTTAACGGTGGACGGCATATGCGGCGGAGAAAGTGAGGAGTACCCGAACGAAGGAGACGAAAAGCCAACAGGATCTCAGCTGCCCTTTTCTGAAGCCTTTGACGAAATCGATAATGGGAGCGATACCATCCGAAACCAAGTTTCTCCCACACGAATGGATGGCCTCCCGCCCGGCGTGCTCTGCAGACAAATGATAAGACTTGATTTTTGGGATTGAAGCGAGACGTCAATTTTAAGCTTTTACCGCTGGACATTTTGGGTCTAATTTCCTCTAACCATATTTTTGAGAAAAGTGTGTGGGAAGGCTCTTTTCTTTCTCTCTTATTCTCCTCTGACTTGCCTTTTGTCATTTGTAATATATCATCCAAACAAGGACCCTTTCCCAGTGGCTTTCTTATTTTTTACCTTTCCCACTATTTTAAAATTTATTTTATTTTTTTGTGCGTTCCTCGGTCACTGGATATCGGTATAAGCTCATTTTCTTCACCAATTAATAAAGCCGACAAAATTGTCGACGAGGGAGTATTGTGGGCATGCCGTGGTCGATTAGCGAAGGTGGAATTTTGGACCCGGTCAAGATGTTCCCGAGATCGAGAGACAGAGATGGTTCTTCAGGTGGAGCATCAACTTCTTCAGTAGACTCGATAGCATCAACTACAACAACGTCGACAAGTGGGAAACGGGACAGCACAGGGTCGCAATCGACGGCACCTTCAAGGAAAACGTCATTAAAGACAATAAAATCGCCGGAGAAGGAAAGCGCAAGGGAAATGGCAAGGAGTTTTTTCAGCAGGAAATCCAGCCGCAGCCGGTCTAGCACGCCGACATTGCAGCTGGTGGATGAGGGGGAATTGATAGGACCGCTGGAAAGAGTGAACAGCTATTCTTCCACAACATCCTCGAAAAACATCCCGACTTTCTCAATGAAACCGGGTTTTCTGAGCGGTTCGTCACGAAAAGATTCGATGGGTCATAGCAGAGATAGTTCTTGGGTTGAAGGTAGGCCACCCCGAATTAATGCAACACTTCTCAACCCAGTAAATGCACCCGACCTAGACGCTGCGCTGTTGCAAAATCCGCAGGATGAAACTCGGAGCCTAGAATCCTATCAAAGGCTTTGACCTCAAAACATCAGATTTGTTTGAAAGCTGGGCAGTTCAACGGAGTTACTCGCTAACGTGACCTGTTACAGATAAAATCAATGTTCGAACAAGCTCTAAATCCGCGGTCACCATCAACACCAATGTCACAGCTCCTTTGAATGAGGCAGAGCTTAAACAAAGGATACTACAAGCCGCCAAAGACACGAGGTACGACTCTGATTTGTCAAGCCATTAAACGTGAGATTAGCCAAAGTCCTAAAGACCGGGTATTACAGATGCGAAAGTCCATTATCACCTGCGCAAGCACCTCCAACTCCGGATACACCAGTCATGAGGAGACCTGAAATACCGCCCCTTCCAAAATTGGTGCCTGTGATGCATAAGAAACCCCTCGGTCCGCGGCAAAATGCTGACTGGGACCTTGATCCAATAACACCAAATGTTGCGACGATTGAGGAGGAAGACGAGTTATTAGACGGCCTGTCCTGGATTGATACTGACACCGGTTCGAAAAGAGTTTCTTCAAACGACACAATATCGGAGCCTTTAACCATTCACAGCGGACAAAACTCTGCGACCAGCAGCACAGCGGAAATACCTCTTATATTAGATCACAGCTGTCTAGGACCAGACGGACTTCCTCGAGTAGACGGAATGAATTTGGTTGAATCAGTTCCAATTTTACTAGACATCAAAGATCCTACACCTCAACTACCGACCATGCCACCCTCAGACTTTTTGCTAGAACTGGAAAAGATGGAGCGGGCGGGACTGCGTGCGATTTGCGAAAATCTTTGCGAGACTCCGGAAGTCCCGCAAGAGTCGCCGCTATTTTTCGAAAAGCGCTTATGGGCGCTGATGGCCTGTCAATGGTTGACTTTTGGCAAGCAGTTGCAAAGCCCGGCGCACGATTCACTTTTTTACGCTCGACCCGACGATGCTAGGAAAGTTTTACATTTACACGGCCCCGCTGCGGATGGATGGGTGTTGGCGGCAAAGTACCCTAACGCAACATTCTACAGCGTGGCTTCGCAGGATGTAGCTCATCCAAATGGTGCTTACGCCATGCCTCCTAACCATCACCACCTCTTTACGCCTGCGGTATCATCTCCGATACCGTTTCCAGACAACTATTTCGACGTTGTTGTCACACGGACGCTTTCGTCGGTTCTAAAATGGGATGAACTGGAGTCCGTTCTCAGAGAATCGCTGCGGATATTAAAACCCGGTGGCTGGCTAGAGTTGCATACCATAGACCCAACGCTAACGAGAGCTGGAAACATCACAAAACACTGGATAGAGTCCCGCGTTCTCGCACCCATGGAAAATGACTTTTTCAGCGCCAAACCCTCGGATAGGATTATACACCTTATGAACGAGCTTGGATATCACAAGGTCAAGAACGCAAGAATTGCCTTACCAACCTTTGCAACGGCAAACACGAGACCTGTTTCTATGGCTGTTGGCGCGGGCGGAGAGTCTGATGCACAAAAAGTTATGGTTCATTTGGGACGGCACTTTTACGAAGAGCTATACGGACAATTTCTAAGAGCAGGGCATATCGGAGAGGGAAAACCAACGTGGTGGTGGGATAGCGTGGCGGTCAGGCAGGAGTGTGAGAGGGAGAACACGTGTTTCGGACTGACGATATCCTTTGGGAGGAAATCGACGAGATTGTAGATGCTTTTTTATTTTGTTTTTCTCTTACATTTGGTTTCACAGTTCAGGGTTTCATAGTTTGGTTTGGTCTTACATTGGTCTTTTTTTTTCTGATATCTTGGGGTCCGCATTTTCCTCTTTGATTGTTTCATTTTTACTTGTTATGAGGTCCTTTGCTTCTTCGGAGTTCTTATCATATTACGGATTAGCCAGCGAATGTTTCTTTGTTCAAATTCTTTTTTTTGTTTTCCCTCTTTCTCCATCTACATCCTCCCTCGATTCCATCTGCATGTTCCAATCCACTTCCTCTCACCTTTTCTTCTTGTTAAAGTCTTTGATGATAAAGCTATTCCCTATTCTACATGACCGTCTATGCATTGTACAGGAAAACCAAAATACTGCTGCCTGTTGTTTATCGCATGTACTTTTTTTTTTTTTTGCTTTTGCCCACTTGGTGTTTGTCTACACATATGTCGACAGTTGTCTTGCTTCTTACCTCCGGTGGCTGCCATGTTTTCTTCTTACGCCTCTCAAAATTACTTTTAGTATTACCACATGGCCACCCATACCAATCTACAGTGTTCCATTGATACCTAACCGTTCCCTTTTACCACCATCTTCCAAACGTCTCGCCCCTCCTTACCTCTCCCCCTTCAATTACTCACGTTATTGCTGAATCCGAATCAAAACCATGTGAATGCAGCGGCCTGTGACGGGAAAACCGCCCGAGGGTTGTTTTAAATTCAGATCTCCATTTTACAAAAAAAAAAAAAAAAAAAAAAAAAAAAAAAAAAAAAAAAAAAAAAAAAAAAAAAAAAAAAAAAAAAAAAAAATTTTTTTTTTTTTTTTTTTTTTTTTTTTTTTTTTTTTTTTTTTTTTTTTTTTTTTTTTTTTTTTTTTTTTTTTTTTTTTTTTTTTTTTTTTTTTTTTTTTTTTTTTTTTTTTTTTTTTTTTTTTTTTTTTTTTTTTTTTTTTTTTTTTTTTTTTTTTTTTTTTTTTTTTTTTTTTTTTTTTTTTTTTTTTTTTTTTTTTTTTTTTTTTTTTTTTTTTTTTTTTTTTTTTTTTTTTTTTTTTTTTTTTTTTTTTTTTTTTTTTTTTTTTTTTTTTTTTTTTTTTTTTTTTTTTTTTTTTTTTTTTTTTTTAAAAAAAAAAAAAAAAAAAAAAAAAAAAAAAAAAAAAAAAAAAAAAAAAAAAAAAAAAAAAAAAAAAAAAAAAAAAAAAAAAAAAAAAAAAAAAAAAAAAAAAAAAAAAAAAAAAAAAAAAAAAAAAAAAAAAAAAAAAAAAAAAAAAAAAAAAAAAAAAAAAAAAAAAAAGTATTGAAATGTCCCCGCAAATCTCTCTTCCGGTGTTTTGAGCACATGCTCTCACAACACCACGAATCCATACACGACAGTGAACAAAAAGTCTCCCCACAGACCCTGCATACGATCTCTTTTTTGGAGCATTTCTTGCATGTTGTTACATTCCGACTGGCAGCTGAGACAGTTTTGCTTTTACCTGTATTTCTATAATTACTAGTGGTTTTGTTTTTTCGTGAGGTATATTTACCTGGAATGCAATGAAAAAAAAGTCGTGTGCCAGATGTTGCGAACGCGCGATGGGAAATGTGAACTCGTTTCGATTCTGAATATAGCTGAAATAGAAAGCCACCCTCTCGTAAACGGTGCATAGGAAGACCACAAGAAATGGTAACTTTTAAGCCTTACCAGTATTTCTATAGCAAGCCACACGTAGCTGAGAAACACAAAGCCGGCCAGCCCAGGAATGCTTCTTCCCGGGCCTAGGACGCACATTGCAAATCCTCAAATAGTCAGAAACATAGCAAATCATATTAGCCGGAAACCTTCTCCCCTCCGTTCCTCGGACTTTTCGATTACACAATTAAATTTTTTTTCGGCTTCGGGACGTCTGCTGCGACAGTCACAAGGGATGACATTCTTTTCCAAGGTTTTTGTTTTTCAAGCGGGCAGTCAATTGCGGAGGACCCACTTTCGTCCAGCAACATGTCGTAGCCTAGTTTTGCGCCTCTGGTGCTAGCGAGCTTCTTGCCTCCTCTCACAGTTTTTTTTTATTTTCTCCGGATAGATACGTCCAGCAGAAGCAATGTAGGTCATCGCCGTTATATTTCCAAATATATATCGATATCCCGAGCTTGCTAAGAGAATCTATGTCTCCACTTTTTGCGGTCTACCGTCTCAAAATGATAAAAATCTATTGTGGTACAAAGTAAGCGAGTAAACCTTGAATGATCAACGAGGGTATATTATCGTTTGCTTGAATAAAGTTAGTCTATAATAGAAGCCCCCCCGCTTTCAGGCCTTCGGCCGTCACTACCAAGATCAAAGACCATCCCTCGGTATAATATTGATATCATATCTATAGTACCGACTCGGCGTCGTGCGGTCTTTTGGTATTTGAGCAACAAACCGAAAAGCCTCACTTTAGCCTTACTTGCAGGGTACGGTTAAGGCAGAGAGGACGTTGAAAGGGCTACAAAGTGAACAAGGTGCAGGCTTTTTTTTTCTCGCTTCGACTTCCGACCAAAGTAATGGATCCTCGCTTCGCAGCACCAGGGAATATACCCATGGTCTTTCGTCGGGTTCTGGTGTCACCACAAACCTTTTGTGGGGGGCGTTTTTGCCGGCTTGCTGGTGTGTTACGTCGACTGGCCTTTTTTTGATTCGGGTCGGATATACTGGATCTGTGCATGTGGCTTCGGCCTTTTTATATCTATCCTTTTTATAGAAGCCGGGATTAAATAGGAAGGGTTTTGGTTCTGTACTGCGTTCCGAATTAACTGAGTTATGAAGCTATCTTCTCTTTAACTGGAGATACAAGAGCTTAAGAGGGAACACGATGTAGCTCCACAGTCACGCTCTCACAAACTAGGCCTAGAAGCTCTCTCGTGACGAAATACCACAGTCCCAACACGGAAGCTCCCTTTGCTTATATCTCTCATGCGATTTAAGGTTAACACAGCTATCCCGATGGTGATAACAGGAACTAGGAAGGTAGTTAGACTCAACAACTAAGTTTATACAAGGGTATTTCCTGCGAGCTCGGTAATAAGCGAATGAGTTTATTTGTGATCCCGCAGTCTTAAACTATAAGTGGCACGTGTGTCAACCGTCCCGATCAGAGGGTCTCTCGAATCTTCTTAAATGCATCTAACCTGCCACTTTGTGTTCGCAATTTTTTCTTAATTAATCTAAGATAAGCTCTCGTCCATTTCTCACCCAGGATCAACCTGTCAAGAATTGTCATCCGCATCCATCACATTGCATAAGTATCTCCCCGTCGGGAGATATGATACTAGCTTCACAAGATGGCTTATGGAGTCTCGTATTTCAGGATTCTGTCCCTCCGTCCTATGGTTATATCATTGACACTGCTACAAAAGATTGCCATCTATGCCACTAGAACTAATTTACTCAAAAAAAAAAAAAAAAAAAAAGCACAACTTGCCCGAGGTGCACATGCAGGCCAATTTCGACTCACCTAGAATCACAGCTTTGTATCTTAGGATTTGCTTTAAAGGTTATGTCGGGAGGAGGAGGAAGGAGGCGTGAAGATAGCGGCATTGCATTAGAGCTATAGAGAGGTTGCAAAAAGAGGTTCGCAGTGATACTTTTGTTTCTCGCAGTGTGTAACCTCAGTTAGCCTACAACACAACACGGTCTCCCCACCAAGTCGGAATAATAAAAAAAAACTGAGACGTACACAATGGCTACTATAGGCTGGTAGACATGAATTAAATTGTAAAGTCTAACTACTTCTACTAGCCAGAACGGAATCCCGTGATTAGCTTACTCCGAGTACGTTTAAACAGTAATCTGACTGTATACAGCAACGATATATGTAGAAAAAGTAGAAAATATATATATACAAGAGCTTTGATAGGAGACCAGAATTGAGACCATCCTAGGTGATTCGAGGACTATATTCTGGTTAGGAGCACAAATATGTCTTTCCTCCTCCATTAGAGGCTACAACCTCACTATATCTTCGTTTTCCCCTCGATCCAGAAATCAAGTGGGTAGAGGCACTTGAAACTTTTAATTCGATTTCCAACAATTGGGTCGACACGCTCCGCTTCCACCATTTCAAGCCCACCAGCGGTGGCAGAAGCTTCTCCCGCGCAATCAGGATTATCGTAAAAGAGGCATGATGACCCCCCTACCTTGAGACTCCTTACGTGCCCCGCCACATCGTCGTTAATTTTCCAACATTGGCCATATATCGTACTATCGAAGGATAAGTCCTGCGATGCCCCGCCGTAGCCGTACTCGGTGTACACCCCGATGAAACTGCCAGATGGAGGCCTACACCTCCAGCTACTGATATTATTCCGATGCTCCTTTGGATTCCCGCTCTCCCCGAGATCGTAATCTGCACGATTCACTCCGGTGAAAAGCCCATTCTGACATCCCAGGTCCGCGAAAAACTCGCAGTTGCAAGCGCCGCCTACTTGGAACGCGGCTATTTTGTCGACGAGGGGTGCGGCGTTGGGGCTTTCCGGGGTGACGTCGACGCATCTACTGAACCCGAAGCCGTCCCGAAAAGGGAAGACTTTGTACCCTTTGCATGCTGGTGTGTTGCATCTCCGAGGGTCGTGGTTCCACAGTGCAAGGGTGCATTCGCCGTTGTGGTCGGGGAATTCTAAATTGTATACGTCCTCTGGCGCTGCGAATGTTGGATCGGCCGGTTGGCGCTTAATCATCGTCGGCGAGGCATTTGCTTGGAGAGCAAGTAGAAGAATCGGTAGAAGAGTAGGCAACATTAGAGCGACGACGTTAAATTACGACCTCAGGGATTTAAAAGGTATTTAGTTTCCGATTTCAGAACTAGGTGCTAGTAACTTTCGCAAGATGGATATTATGTGAAAGAAGTTTGGATATTAAGTCGGCTTATATTGGCTATTTTCTGAAGTGAATAGGTCAGTTCCCTCTACCTCGAGCTAGAATGGGGATTGTAAATTTATATTTGACAACCGCGCCGGCAACTCGAGCGACTTGCCATTTAGAGGGCCACGTTGTGATTCTCTCATGACTTGACCCTCACAATGTCATTTCCTGTCAAATGTAACCTACAAGACCGCCCAGGGTTTCATTTTGAATCTTGGATGGTTGTATAAGTAAAGCGTAATGTAAACCTGCTATAGGAAATCTACGAGCATTTATGAAGCCAAGTTGATTGTCTTCTCTTGACCTCTTGTCCCTAGACTTTGCCGTTAACAAACGGTTTCTTATAGAAAGTCGAAACGTTATTATTGAGAAGCCGAACTTCTGTCGGCGTTGTTGACCGAAGTCGGCACGGTCATAACTATATTTAGTTTAGACTTGTGGGAGATGGGGAAATTCTAATAATTTTGAAACTGCATATTTAAAGTTGGACCGGTGTAGTTCTAGATGCCAATCAGAGAGCAAAGTTCCTGAGATTAAAAAGTCCGCAGTCCTAGTTGTGCAGGAGTATTATTTATCGCATATGGCACCAAAATATCCGTCTATGTATCTTATATTGTAATAAAATTCCATTTTATCTCTAGAAATTAATCCTCCATCACTGAGCCCCCATCTTGGCGAGTTTTTTCCACAGCCTGTGATTTCTTTATAGTCAAAATGCGGACAGGACAACTTTTTTCTATTTGTGTAATAGATATGGATTTAGACACATTTAGAATCGGACAACAATAGCGTTTGGTAGTAACTTATTGGGCATACGAAACCCGAGGGAGATCGAACCAACAATGTGGGAATGTAGAATGGCTATATCACAAACTTGAAAGCAACAACTTTGCAACTTGACAATCTGTCGAGTTCTCTTGTTACAGGGCGGGTGGTGCGGCAACTGTACCCAAGAAAAAATTCGGAGAAGAAAATAAGTAAATACACTGGTAGCTGCTAACTAGCAGCCAAGTCCTTAATAATATTGAATTGGGTCGAGAATAAGCCCTGCGTGGTTAAGCAGCCTATCGAAAGGAGACTCCTTCTTCAGTGGAATTGGTGGCTCGCAGTTGAAGCTCTTTACGCGATCCCCATACTCCGGAGCTGCTTGGTAGTGGTCCCATGGGTCAGCTCCAAATTGAATAATTGGTTTCCCATTGCAGGATTTGGTCGGATAGAAGCGGCATCTGGCCTTCTGGGCTGAAGCGCTGCGTAATTTTCCGACAACCGCTGGGTTCTTTTCACCTAGGTCGAAGCATTTCCCTGTGGATAGCTCAGGGCTAATGTATTCCTCGCATACTTTCGGGTCGTACTCGTCACCGCCAATGTTTGGATCCGAACAAATGGTAACCTTGGGGGAGAAGGTGGGACCAAATTCTTTATGAGGTTTGCACTTGAAGCTGCTAATAGAGTTGTCTCGTCCCTCACCGCGGCTAGGGTCTCCGAGGCTATAGTCACCTCTGCTATAGGCATCAAAGATGAAATCTTTGCAATCATTATCTTTAAAGAATTCGCACATGCAATGCCCCTGGACTTGGTAAGCCGAGATAGTATCATCGCCGATTCCTTTAAGCTTTGATACGTCGATACAGGCATTTGGCTTCGGTCCGCGGAGAGGAAGTCCCTCCCAGGATCCTTTTTCTTTTGATCCCCATTCGTCCCACAGGCCAAGTTGACATTCTTTGCCAACGAATTTAAGAGTGCCCGGTGCAGCGCTTTGAGGCAGAGCTGAGCCTGACCCAGTAGATTCGGCAGGAAGAGCAAGACCGTGGGTAATTAGGGAAACGGCGATAATTGCAAGGCTTTGGCCTTGGTTGAAGGCCTTCATGGAACCTCTCATTTTGAGTCTCTCCCAAAAAGCAGCCGAGTCGTTTAGCAACTAAGATATAGATATAATAATAATAAGACTATGATAACCCAGAAAAATTCTGTTTTTTCGTGGGTTACCAAATCAATATGCTGGCCTTCAAGGGCAAGTCGATGTCGTCTTATATATCCCTAGGCTGATATGCACTACTAAAAGAATCTATCTACACTAGATTCTAAATAAAGGTTCTGACGGGGGAATTGCTGATACACGGCACAGGCTTCCTCATCGGACTGAAGCCATGCGTCATTTATTTAGGATCTGCTGTGCAATCTTAACAGAAAACATTGACATGTTAGACGTAGGCGGAGCTTGAACGCTGACTGAGGAGGTTTTCAAAGGCACGGAGTGCAGATCTGTTGGAATTCAGCATATTCGAAGGCCTTACTGAGTATGCGTTCTTCCAAATAGAAGATTCCTCGACGACCGAATATTTGATCATCAGGTCCTTGGGACCTAGGCAGAGCCCTGCGCATTTCACTAGGTGGCGAAGTGGTATTTGCAACGTTGTGATAATATTAATCTCTAGGTTGCCCTCAAGAATAATATATATGCTAGATGCGCAGGCATAGTCAGGCAAAGGTGATATGTTCTAAGCCATGGGCATATAACATATTACCAGTTGGAGTTGATTTGGTTGCCTCTATGGGGTACCACGATCAACTTGGTGTGAGCCTGCGTGTTGAACGTTTACGATGAGGCATATAGCTCTACGCTATGTGGCATAGGAACGAACTGTTTCAACCTAGCTAGGGTCCTCACCGTAAACTTAAATTCCTTATCATATAGCACTGCAGTGAAGGAGACCATGTCATAGCCCTTCGATATGCTAGTTCTCTATATTGAGGGCTGGGGCACGTTCGCTGCCAACGCGTAAAGCCTCGGAGCGCGGCCAACACGTTGTCAGTGGCATGTCCGATCACCAACCCGACTCGATATATTTACAAATTTCAATTTCGCTGTTACATGTTCCGATTATGTTGGACGCTGACTCCACTCCGCCAGAATTGCGGCCAAGGTAGGCACAACCGTCTAGCCTACCGGCCTGTGCGAAGGGGGATACATGGATTGATTAAACTGTAAAAGCATGAAAGCGAATAAAATCCACAACTCAGTATAGCTAGCTCTATAGATCTACCTATGTTCAAAAGCTCCAAAACCCATTTACAACGGGGAACGTTATAGCCCCGCCATGGCCAACAGGGCTAAAACCGTCTACGGCTCTCATACCATCAGTTGCCCTGCATCATATAACGCTATCGCAAAGTAGTCGTCCCGCTCCCGGGGGGCGTCCGTGATCCAGTACGGCAGCTGGCACCTATAACTTGAAATAATCGAATGTGCTTCCCTAACTCGCGTACCTGTATGCCCAAAGTTTAAAATATCGGTACCAGTAGCACAATTTGCTCCCCCAAAAAATTCACAGTTACACCCACTTACTTCGACGGTCAAGCCCTCTCTTGGCTCTAGGCCGGCGTTGACATACTCCGGAACCTCCTTGCAAACTCCCTCACGCTCATAGGGGCCGAAAGGCACGCCAAAATCCTTCTGCCCGTAAATGCCCACATACCTTAACTTACTAAGGCCATCTTCCTGAGTCTCACTCATCTGTATACTGCAAATTTTGAACGAAATTTTCCGGGAGCACCTAAAGCTGCTGATTTCGTTATCCTGGCCTGGACCTCTGTCGTATAGGGTGTGATCTTTGCGGTTAAAAGCAGAGAAGAGGCTTTCCTGACATTCTTTGTGTTTGAAAAATTCGCATTCGCACACTCCGGCGACTCTGAATCCCGTGATTTGGTCTTCTAGGGCTGAATTTAGGTCGGCTACATTGATGCAAGTATCCGGCGGGAATGGTTTTTCTTCCGTCCCGAAAGGTCTGCCCCACCATATGGCTCCCACGTCGTCCTGATCGTCTATTTTGTTCTGCCAAAACCCAATTTGGCATTCTTTACTTGTGAAATTTATTCCGCTGGATCCCTCAGTCCAAGGATCACCACCAGGAGGAATTAGGGGCATCAAGTCTGCCGAAGTGCCTGTAGATTCAATGTGTTAAAGATATCCTTGGCTAAGCTATGGCACTGGTATGAGGGAAATATGGTTACCTTCTGTTGGGAGAGCATCACATACGAGGCTCTTTGAAGTACCAAGGAGAAAGAGTAGGCCAAAAGCATGGTAGTATACTGCGAAGCCCATTGTGCTTGAATATTTTTGGCTCGCCGGTGGAGAGAGCATAAAGGGACCGAAGGTCTCCTAGTTTGGCCTTGCTCGAACTCTAAAATCGATATATAGTTAATGTAGATGCATATAATGCAACTCTATATAAAAGTAAACTGTAATTGAAAATGAGCGAGGCCGGTTGGCTGGGAATATCTATAGAGAGGGGTCTCAGTCCTTTAAACCTTTGAGTTCAGAAATCGTATGCGTATGCCACATCATTGACAATCTATTTTGTAGATGGATATACAAGTCTCTCTGCGTCTCCCGATTCTAGTCCTGGTTTGAGCCGCAATAGATACACAGCCGGTGTTATTGCGCAGCACCTCTGGTCTCCCATCTGATAATTATAAGCCACCCTGAGATCGGGGTGGCTATTCGCCAACCGTTATATTGGATTAGTATTCGCTAGTTAAATTTACATTTATAGCCGAATCGAGGGGTTTCATCATATACGGTACCCAATTACGCTAGCCGTTAACATTTCTGTTTCAAGTCCATTCGCTCAAAGCAATTCTCGAGTAACCGGCCTCGTAAAATGGACCGCAATGCAACTTCAGTTTCAAACTAGGGGTACAGTCACTGTTGGTAGCGAGCCACGTAGGATAACAAGCCCCTCCAAAAGCGGACGAGAAGCAGGTCCAGGATTCCTTTCCTCCGACATCGCCCGTTCAAATCTAACAAACCCCAGCTTAATAGTTGTAATTGGTCTATCTTCGGAATTTGCGGGCTAACTTTAGCCGATTATGGTGTTAGCACGATTCACCGGAGTTCTGATACGTTTCGATACTATACTGGGCATAAGCCCCTGTGTATGGCCATGCTGTTGGATTTCGGGGATGCCCATTCTGGAAATATTCCAACTGATATACAAGCACGTTTGCCATGTTTCAATGGCCGGGAGGCGATTCGAAGGCCAAAAATATTAGGGCAGTTTCCAGACAGGCAAGAAGAATACCAGTTCAATCGAGCAATACTCTAATGTGAAATTCCAATCAAGAATTATATTCGAGTATATCCATAAAAGGCTAAAAAATCAAGTCATAACATCTACCGAGCCGAAGACCATTTCTGTGAATCTTCAGCTACAGGATAGCCTGATAAAATCATCTCTTAGCGCCTGCAGACAATATCTTAAAAACCAGATAGGGTAACATGCTATGCACTAAGCAAAAAAAAAAAAGTCGTAAGGGATTCAGAAATTCGCCCTATCGCACCTACTTACCCATCCCAGGTAGATAATGGCACTTGTAGCTCAAAACATCATCAAATAGAGGGAAGGTATCATTCATCTTCCCATGGTGCATATCCTCCATAAATCCAGGCTCCGTACAATCCGTGGTCTTGTAGAAATCGCACTGGCAGTTCTGCAACCTATAACCGGCCAGTTTGCCCCTCAACTCCTCAGGAACCGTCCAACAAGTTCCTGGCACCGTGTGAAACAAGGGATCCTCCGTGATAGCCGGCGCCCCAGCGCCTTCCTCGTAGAATTGAACCCTACAAGAAGCGCCAGGAATCTTGGTGCACCTCCAGCTGCTAATCTTGTTATTGTTCATCCCGTGACTCTTGAGCGAATGATCCCCGCGATTGAACGCGTCAAAGAGCTTGCTTTGGCATTCGCGCTGGTCGAAGAACTCGCAGAGGCAGTCGCCGCCGACTCTATAGCTGTCGATGCGATCCGACCACCAGCGGGATTCCGGGGTGACGCATTCGCCCAGTGGGGGTTGCATTTCCCAGAAGTCCCCGTGCCAGCGGTTTTCGGATTGGAAGTTTTCCAGATCGTAGATGCCGAGCCAGCAATCGGTGGACTCCCATTTGTCCATGCTGGCAGCCTGGCGGGCGTAGGCGAGAAGGAAAGCGATGAAGGTGAGGGATCGGGTGAGAGTGTACATCTTGTGCATTTGATAGCTGAGTATCTTGGTTCCGAAGTGTGACAACCTGAAGTACCTTGCAGTAGAAGAGGACTGTATGCCTATGGATATCCGGTATCGAATCTATACATATACTACGATTAGCACATACCCTTCCTGAAGGGTTGGCCGTGCTTAGGACTCTACCTCGTATGATACGAATCAATAAAGGTAAAGCTTAGATTACTCGCGGTAATTGCCTAGTATGTAGTCCGACTCGATGGTTCCTGAGGAAGCAAGAAGAACTCAAAGTCAGGACATGCAGAATAATAGCCACCTTTATATGCACATAACCTTATCTACCAACTCGCATGGCAATTATGATTCGGCCTTTCCGACCTCCGGACGGAGCAAATGAAATGCTTCCGATAAATTCCTATACGTCTATGCCTCGACGGGGAGATTAGGGCGTTATCGCAATATCCCGATTCAATTAAGCTCACATTGTCCAACACGTGGTGCACGAAAATACACCGCAGAGCCACAACTGCAGGCCAACATTGTCGATAATCATCAGTCTCCTATAGCTTATTACCCCCACAGACAAGGGTTTATCGTCTATTAGCTATTACTGACAACCAGCTCAAGCATCGTCGACACTTCAGAATAGAGTTTAAGTTGGACAGCTGCGATAGATTGCGTTATACATTAGCCAATCATCACCTAATATTTCGTAATATATTAGCTATTAAACCACCAGATAAGAAAGCCGTTCAACAACGGTCAGGTGTTTGAGATTCGAGGCAGCCATCTAGAAAGTCGTGAAAGTTGGTGTTGTGTTGGATTTTTGTATGGGAGCCTAGTCTCAGAGCCTGTTGACAATGCTGATGCTCCACTCCCCTGGCCGGAAATCATGGATTATATATCTGAACTTCAGACGTTTTCCAGGATCAAGCAGGAAGAGTATACGGGATTATAACCTCCGTGCCTCCTATTATCGGACTACTCCACCGTTCTAGTATATAGATAAGAAAGCCGAATGCTACAGTTTCATGTTCATCCCAGCCTCGATAGTTTACATTGTCCCAATGAACTGGACCCCAGGGTCACGAGGCCAGCATTTCGACCAAGCCCATGTTATTAGATAGATAACTTAGGGAGATACTCCATGCTCTAACTCAAGGAATAGGTACACAAGGGTATCATTTATAGATCTGATTCAGAAACACTTATACTCGAGGGAAGAAACAACAAAAGCCCTTACACCTTAACTCCGTCAATGCTGAGTGCGAGTTTATGAACTAATGCTGCAAAAGGAATAACGTTTGCAATTGAATGGAGGTAGGTCATGAGGCAGTAGAAGCAAGATCCAATTCACATCTCGATGACTACTGTTCCACCAGCGTCAATCCACTTCAATCCAAGCTCACTTATTATACGATCGCTTATAGCGTATAATATGACCCAAATCTAGGCTCCAAATCCGATTAGCAACTCTCTCCGCCTTAATTGGGGGCTGTCAGAGATAGATATCTACTCACATGGACCGCAACCTCTCCATAGCAATACAACCTCAAGATGTCTCCAACCTGTTCGCCAGCCCCTTCACTCTCCGACTCAAAGTATAGTCGGGTCTCCCCCAACTTCCCATCCCTCACATACCCACCCAATCTACTCCAAAATTCGTGTTTCCTTTCTGCAGTGCTTTTAACAGGCACCCCACCGTTTTCCTTTATGACTCTCGGCCGGGGCCATCTACTTAGATCCAATCTCCAAAATCCACGTTCCCTCTTTCGCATTTCCCGCGAAACATCCCTAGGGCGATAATACTTGTCAAGCTTGGCTCTCGTGTAAAGCTTCTCCATCAATGGCGTAATTTGTTTAGGGTTGCTGTCCACAGCCGGAGCTGGGGAGGATATGTTATACTCGCTAAGTTGGCGGAGCTCCAGGAAGCGATTTATCTGCTGCTTGTCCACGTTATAACGATCCTTCTCTAATAATGCCCTATCCACGGAATCCAAATCCTTTTCAAGCATGTAGGCGAGCAGAGAACGTGGAGATACTGGTTGGCCAGTAAATAGCGGAAACCTTTTTGGAAGCTTATCTGGAGAAGTAAGTGTCTCCGGGATTGAATGTTGCAACGGAGATACGGGTGATAGGGAGGAGAGTTTCGGAGGCGGGGGATGGATCTGTATGACCCTCCGCGGATTGGGTGTTATTTTATCGGCAGCTACGGGTGAGACCTCGATGATAGATGCTATCGTGGCATCCTGCACCACAGCTACCGCCTCCGTAGCCGGAACCTCCACAACCGGTTCCCCACTAATATCCTTCTCCTTCTCGAAGGCCGCAATACCAGCAGTGTGAACTTTAGTCTGTGCGAGACGCTGTAAGAATGACATTTGACGATTATCAATCTGTCGCTTTCCACCAGCCTCGATAGCCACTGGCGGTGACTGCGACACGTGCGTAGTATTAGTACGATCCGATGGGTTAGACGGACTTGACCGATCAACCGCCACCCAAACGATCCCTTTTCCTTTCGGACGTGTAGGCTGTGAGTCTGGGATCTCAAGCGGCGAATCATCGTATTCGATCGGACTTGATTGTTGCGAGTCGCCAAGCTGGGGTTTCGGACACCCCGGCCGTAGAATAGTTTCGGGAATAACAGAAATGTTGGTAGGCCGGGGTGTAGTAGGGTTCGCAGGATCCAGGTTGAAGCTTTTCTGAAAATGCTGCTCTACCTCGCATTCAAACGTGCATGGAATCTCATCGATTGATTCGTCATACTGGATGGGGCTTGATAGCTGTCTCGTAGCCAACGGTGACGTCTGGCTGGCAGGCCGCAGAATTGTCTCTGGTACTACCGACAAATTCGGCATCTGTGGTGTTATCGGCTCCAAAGTGAACGCCTGTTGAAACCCTGGTTCGCAGACAAAGGTTGATGCCTCTATCGCCGAAGATCGGATGACCGATGGCGACAGGGAGTACGCTAGTGGGGGCTCAGAAAGTCCTTCAAAGGTACTCATGGGAATATACACTATCAAGAACACTTAGCAAAAGTGCAAAATTATATCTCTCACTGTCAATACAGAGATAGTCTCTCACCTGGTGAATTGTCCGTATGGGCAGCAGACTGAGAATCGACAAGAGCTCGTTTCCTTGGTCTTCTAGTAGTTTGCTCCTCTTCTTCCTGCGAACTATGGAACGATAGCGGTCGCTTCTGAGCTTTACCTGCCTCCTCTTCAATCCCCTCCATCAATTCCTCACTGGTTATGGCTTCAACATCTTCAGTTAGAGGATTTTCGAGATCGATTCGTCTCCCAGCAAAACTTTGGTGAGCAAGCGCCTGCTCCCGATACATAGCATCCGCTTTGGCATTTGTTGTCGCATTATTGTGGACCAATATCAATATATGTGGGTCTTGTCCCTCCATGGCTGTCAGGGTTCTGGAAGGAAGGCGGATAGTGTTGTCGAAACCAGCTGCAGTTTTGTAGCTAAGACCATGATGAAAGATCTTAGCAAGAACAAAACATCTGCACCAGAGGGCTTTTCTAGTCTCTTCCTATGAAGCGAAGCCCAGGTGTGAGCTATTGCTACGCAGCTGTATAGCTAGCTATCCCAGGCGTAGTAGTCGGCACAGCGCAAGGCTTTGAAGCGAAAACAAAGTTGAGTCCAGGAACGCGACACTTCGAGCTAAATGTTTGTCTCAGATGACTTGCATACTACGCAAGTAGTCCAGTTCCAAAAATGCAACATATTCAACAAATTAAACGCCATCGGGTCAATATCTCTTCTACAGAAGCACCCGTGAGAGAAACGGTTGACCCGCAGTCCCATAGGAATCCCCAATAGATGCACATAACTTAGTATCAGCAAGCATTCACCTGTTATCAGAAAATTCTGAAAGAAAAGTCTGGGATTGTTGTAAAGAGCCACCTCAATGCAGTGGTTTACGAGACAACCAATGCAGGTTGATTGAAGTCTTTATTCCTCACTCTAGGTTAATTTCAATGAGAATCATAGTAACTTTTATATCCTAATTAACTCTCGTTCCTATTCTGCTACCCAGGGTCTAGACTGCTCACTTTGCTGCCATGTCCCCTCGCCCTAAAAATGCCAAATCCGTAATGTAGGCAATGTAATAGATTCCGGAAGAGTTCTATAGATCTGTATATTTATGCCAGTCTATTGAGATATCTCTAGCCAGCAATCGCAAGCCTATAATATCATCATCTAAACTCTCTTTATTCTCATCCCACCTCTATATTCTAATCCTCCCTCCCCTCCCACCACCTCAAAGCCTCCACCGTTCTCCCATAAGTCCACATTGTCACCGCACTCGCCGGCGCCGCCTTCACCAAACTCACAGTCAACCCCCTATATATCCCCCTCCAGCCTTCCCTTTTCACAACCTCCACCCCGCACCTCACAATCCCCTCATAAACCGGAATATCCCCAGAAACATACAACCCCCTTGTCGGCCCCTGAACCTGCAACCTCTTCCGAATAGTATCCAAGGGGAACACCCCCGTTTTCGCGATTATTCCACCAAGAATGCCAGACACAACGTCTATACTCCCGGTACTGAACAGGTATGGGTGAAGGGCGGCTAGGTCGCCGAGGAGAGGAAGAGAGGCGGTTAGCCCTGTTTTGATGCCTTCGTAAGAACCAAAGAAGAGGGCCATGTATGGCACTATCTGGACGATTGCTGCGAATCCACCTCTATAGAACCCTTTTATCCCTTCGTCTCTATAGATCCCCTTAACTGCATGCGCTAATCCTGTATAAACACCCCGTTGAAACCCTCTTGCCTTCGACGCCGCGAACCTGGTACGTAGAAGATCAAGAGGGTAAGTTATCGACGTTGCCAGTCCGCCCGCCATTCCACCCGCAGCGGTTTTTACCATCGACGAGGGCACATGTATGGGGAAATCAGGGGAAGAGAGCAGTTCCTGGCACTGGGTATATGCAAAGAATTGGGTGGCGCCGTAGGTTAGGTAGAGGAGTTCCGCGGGGATGTTTCCTTTCCATAGTGCCTGTCAGAGTTGAGACGTAAGAAGCTGTACCCATGATAAAAACCCCGACATAAAAACTCAAAAGGAGACGTACAGTTACTCCTTCATCCTTCGCAATATCTCTCAAAGTCCCAAAGGCTCCATTGTATTTTATTGCCGCGGAGGCATCCGGCCCTGCTATAGCGGGAGCAACAACTCGTGGTTGGAGCTGCAATCGAATCTTAACAACATCGAGTGGCGCTATACAGAATCTAACTCCCCAAAAAGCTCAGCAAAACCCTCCGAATTCACGAACTCCGAACAAACTCCAAGTCTCATACCTTGATGTGACACCAGCGACCGCACCAGCAATTATAGGTTCGGCATTCGAGTGCTGTTATCCCCGTCAGTTAAGCTCCTTCGCATGCTCCTTCACTAGAACGCATTACCTTCCAGTGTACCCCCTCGGCGGTCTTTTGCGAAGTCATCGATATCCAATCTTGAAATTACAGATATTAAACAACAATATCTGCCTCCGTTCTAGGGTACGGATGATCATGATCACTCCTTTCTCGTATCCAATACCAGCCTTTAATATCGTATCTCGACTCCTTAGCTGTTATCTTTGAAGGAAAAGTGAAGAAAGAAAGAGAGGTAAGAAGCCGGCAATGAGCATCGGAATAGATGTTAAAAAAAGAGGTGTCAGGCGGATCCAACAGTTATGGTTCCTTGTTCGGACATCAGGTAGCCAGTCGGGTCGAGGGAAAAGGGTGCAGAAAAGTGATATCAGCACCATTCTGGCAGCCGGGGCTAAGCGATTACCTTGGCCTTAAGATGAGAGCATTATCACACGACCCCAACGCATTCTTCGAGCAGGACTTAAAAGGTAACTGTACGAGTTCTTCCCTATCACGTCTATAGCATACATAATACCACCACAAAAATCAGAAGAAATTAAAAACGACGGCAATGAAGAAGGCAAGACCTTAAGAACACTCAAAATAATGAGATGCAAAGATCTCAGAAAATAGAATGAAGGAACAGGTATAAGGGTATTTTATCAGCAACTCCCATACACTAATTAATCCCAGAATCTCTAGGGACGTCCACTATAATCCTTCGATCGCTCTATCTCGAGGTACTCCTCATCATACACTATAATAAGGCTTGAAAAGCAAGAAATCAAACAGATAAGGTAAACCAACAAACGAAACCAAGGAAATAATACGCTTAAATGTACAATGTTAATATAAACATGAATGAATTTGAATCGAACAGAAAGCTAAAGCCAACTAGCCCAGAATGAAATATGGGGAAAGAAACAGATTCACCTTACGGATCTCATATCCGCAAAGTAACTATGATCAATGGCCACAATCCAATCCACTTTCTCTTTCTCCGTCCTTGTCGCAAATCGATAGCTATTATGCGGAGCGTATATCGCAAACACGTTTTCTTTAGCCATAAGCTCCGCAATACTCGGTTCGTAGTCAAGCGTGCAATCCGTCAGGTTCACCGCCATTATTTCGTCTCCAGTTCCTGCGTTGTGAATATGTAGATATGGTTTCCGCAGTTCGAGATATTGCTTTTCCCACTTCTTGGTGGTCTCATTGGGCCGGAAGACATAGCCGGAGCGTTGGAGTTTCGGGCTGCATCCGGGGTATATTAGCAACACAACTCAATCAGTCGAATCAGAGGGATAGCTCACTTCTTCGGTATATGAATCGCCTCAGCGACCAGTTTTGGCGGCTCGACATCTGCAGGCTCCGCAAACGAAGCTCCATTCTGCGGCGGCTCATAGTTTTGCTTCGACAGGATCTTTTCAAACGGATCACTTCCTGTTGGCCACAGTTTCAGAAACTTCTCCAGAACCTCTTTCTTTTCAGCCACCAAATCGCCAGCTTCTTCATCCTGGGTATCCGGTATAGCGTGCCCATTCGTAGTTGTGGGCTTGAACGCTAGCATCTCAGGACTCAAGAACGGCTTGATCGCCTCGACCTCCGCAACCCTCATTCTCCTCTTCCTCGCGGCAAGATAGTCTTTAATTATTGAAATACCCCTCGGAGTCCATCCTCTCAGCACCTCTTCTCCCTTAACATACCTCTGACCAGAGTTCATCCTCCAGAGGTCTCCCGCCCGTCTTGCCACCGCTGGCTTGATGGTAACTTGGAACGCTCCCGCAACAGCGTGAACTGTTCTAGTTGCGCTAATCATCTGCAGGAACTTCGACGGACTCCTAACCAGCCTGGACCGAATCTCCAGAGCAACGTTGTGGCTAAATGTAACCGGTTCTGATAATCTCTCACTGATAAGGTCCCAACAAAGCGTGATTTGCACCCGGTATTTCGGCGCTGTCATCCTGTCCAGCAGGACAGAGTTGTGCGCACTAGTATCCCACTGTGCCACTACTCCAATCGTACAACTTCCATCCGGATTCTTCCTGATGCTCGGGCCCTTCACAATTCTCAACGCGACCTCCTTTGTCGAACTTGGGTCCTTCGATTGCCCACTCTCCTCAACCAAGCAAACATTCTTTACCAAGACATTCGCAATATCTTTAACCGGAAGAGCATCTCCGGAGCTGTGCGTCAACAAAATTTGTATCCGCCTCTGAACACCATGGTGCAGTTGGAAACTTCCCTGGTCCGACTCATTCAATTGTAGGACCTCAACAGAAGTATAATCTCCAGATTCTTGAAGCTCCAGCATCTGCACCTTGCCAAATATATCGTGTTTCTCCTCAGTATAAAACTCACTCTCGTGCAGCCTCATACCCTTCCTATGTTGATCCGGCTGGTCTCTCATCTCGTCCCAGCTCATCAACCTCTCCAAATGCATCTCCGTAATCTGTCCAAAAATTCCAATCCTCAACATTGGCGCTTTTATTCTTGCATTTAACGGTGCGGTTAACGGATGGGTGCTCTCGAACTTCACAGGCCCTTCATCGAAACCCCTTATCGGATTTGTCGCTGGTGCATTATTCAGCCACGGTAGGAACAGCTGTGCGTGAATCTGAGTCGCCTCTCTCTCCGAGATACCCAGGAATTGGTGGATTATCACATTGAATCCGATATTTCCCTTTGGCACCTCCATAGTCGACGGCTCCAAAGTTACCCTAACAATGCCAATAACGCTACATGTATGCGGCGATATAACCTCCAAGTCCATCTGTTGTCGCTTCGATTGAAATATTGCCGCGAGAGGAACATCGGAATCCCCTAGTAAGGTATAATCCGGCTGTATCGGCTCTGTGAACGGGTCATTTCCTTTGACGTGTTGTAGATAATCAGGCCGTAACAAATATTGATAAATCTGCTTCATCTGTCGAATCCGGTGCAGCAGCTTTTCAATTGACCAAAGGTGTATCAGCTTGTTGTTGAAATCCATAACCCTGACGGCAATACACGGCTTCGGTGTCACCTCCAAAGCCTCGTCATCGTCCGCGTTAACGCCATTCAAAAGCATATCGTAGGTCGACATAGAGGTATGTCCAACATCGACGATCGTAAATTGGAAGAACACCCCCTTCTCCATCTCGTTGCTCATAATCTGGGCCTCCTTTAATGTCGCTGCATGTTGTAGCACATACTCAGCCATCCTGACATAGTTGCTTCGTTTCCACAATGCGGCCGCCGCCTTTGCCAGGTTCTTCTCTCGTTTCGACAACAAATCTTGAGGCGGTGGGTCGCGGCTCCGTACTAACGGTGATAGTGACATTTCCTCCAACCGTAGTTCCATCTCCTGCTGCTTCTTCTGAAACTCTTTCTTCTGCTCCTCCAGTTTTTTCTCCATCTCCACTTTAACCGCCTTGAACTCCTCCTCCATCTTTTCCTTTTCTGCCCGGATCTCCTCGACCTCCACATTATTCTCCTCCGCAACCTTCAGTCTCTCCTGGTACTCTTCTTTCTGTACCTCCAACTGTGTTTGAAGCTCCTCTTTCAACTGCCTGTATTTATCCTCCTCTTCTTCCCCCCTCTGAGGTGTGCCGGGGACTGTTAGGCTTGTGTCTAGTGAAAAATTGTCAATCGTCCCACTACTAGTATATCGCTCCCGAGGACCAGAAAATGACGCCACTGAATCCGCATCATCATCCTCTAGCCTCCCCTTTCTCACGTTTATAGCCTTCTGAACCCCCAGCAACAACGCACTCAGCTCCTCATCACTCATATTGCTAATCTTCATCGGATCCAGCCCTTGGGCCATCAACGCCTCCCTCTGGGCGAACGACCAATCGATCTCTTTACTTGTCGGTGGTACCAAAGCTGGAGAATCAGGTCTACTGCTCTCAGCATCGGAACCTTCCATGAACCCATTGCTGTTGGTATGTCTGTGCTCCGCGATCGAACCTGCCAGGGATTGTCGATGTAGCTTGTCTCTCTCCGCTCTAGCTTCGTTGGGGTGATTGAAACGAAATATGTGAAAGTCACCCAATATAACGCGATATCCGGTTCGTAGTCTCTTCGGACCTTCTATTCGTAAACCATTGACCATAACTGCAGCACCTTCGCTTGGTATCAATGTGACAACATCGTTCACGTTTTCGAATCGGCAATGATCGGGTAATATCTTGGAGCCATTGAGTTTTATCTGTGCCGCTGTAGCCAATTCACCGTTTCCCACCGTCGTGTCACCAGGTTTAATATTATAGACCAAGCACTCCGCAAGCAGAGGATCGTCACTTATAGGCACCAGTCATTAGCTACAACAAATGTTGACTGAAATTTGAGAGCAAATTTCACTCACCTCAGGTTAACTAAATGCGGTATTCGCTTCGGCATGCTCATTCCAATGAAGTCCTTCTCGATACTGATACCCAACTCTTCCAATGCTGCTTCTCTCTCCTTTTGTATCTGCTGGGTCATTTCGAGTCTCTCCTCCCAGGTTTGGTTCATCTCCTTTAGGAGCTTTTCGCTTGCACCTAATTGCTCTGCAATTTCCGCCTTAGAAACTTTCCTGACTGAACCATCCGTCGCCGTAATCGTGACAATCTGTTTCTCTAGCGGAACGCTCGCATCATAGCTTTCTTCCTCACTCGCTCCACCACCAGAAAGCTTCTGCCGTAGCTGCGCAAGTTCCTCCTTGAGTTCGCGAATCATTCTAGCATTTGGATCCTCATTGACAACAGCATGGTTCTTGATACGTTTCGCAGAGTCAGCGTATCTTAGTGTCGACAATGTTTCGTCCCAATTGATATCTGCCGGCGATATCGCTGCAATCATTGCCGTCATGCTGTTTCCCCCTAGTGAATCCTTCAATAGCCACGTTAAGACGGAATCTCTGTATGGTACCAGTGTGTCTTTCTTTTTCTTCCCAGAACTCAGGTCTGCAAGAGCTGCAATGACGCGACCTAGCGTCGACAACGAACGATTGATTTCTGCTCCTTCTTTCAATCTTGCACCAGTAGCCCCAGTCGATGTTGCTCTTTCGGAACCAGCCAAATCAACCAAACTTATCCTCGAGACCTTCTCTGTGTCGAATCCAGTTTCAACGTCATGTCGTTTCTGGCTAAGAATTAAAGTAAATACCGCATGCGAACGACTTGAAGTTTCGTTCATGTTGGTCGCTGCTACTGTCCGTGCCTGTGCCGCCTTAGTATTTTCCCAAATGCATGTAACGGGTAGGGTTATGGACCTTGTTTCCTTCGTCCATAAGATTCTCAATCTCGCGGAAGGATGTGACTATTAGTTTCGCTAGATCCTCAACGTAGGGCCCTAGCGACGGGTGCTCTCGGACTTTGAGGGCGCCTTTGCTCGAAGGGTTTAACAGATCTCGGACTTTCTCTGTATATTGGAAAGTATGTTAGCAAATGTCGCATCGGGTGTAAGCGAAGCCGAGCGTACCGTTATAGATTTCAAGGTATGAGACTTCTACTGTAGAAATTATATTTGGATCTTTCTCGGCTCCTCTAGAAAACCACAACTGAAGTATTAGTCCAAAACAGCTCCAGGACAGCTTCTAGCAAGGGCTACTTGAGCTTCCTCTAACTCCAGGATGGTTAGAAGAGCCGCCACCTACATTCTCTCAAAAATATTCTGACAAATTCTCGGAATAATACCGTACTCCTCGCCGTACCCCATCTACCAACCGCCATATCGTTAGCATTCCCATACCACCAGCCACAGTAACAACCACAACCTCCCTAGAATGCCCAGAATCCATCACAAACTTACCATCGAATAACTTTTCCCACTTCCTGTCTGACCGTACGCAAAAATACAATTGTTGTACCCCTGAAACGCATTATCCAGCAAAGGCCCACCCAAATCCTTAAAAAGGTCGTCCTGCCCCGCGTAATGCGAATCGCCACGATCGAAACTCCAGTACGATCTGTCGAAATTAAACACCTTTGGGCCGTCGCCTTTCGCTATCGTGGCGCCTTTTCGAGGAGTAGAGGTGTCGGACATGCCGGGAGGAGGGGTTAAGATTGTCTGACTGTCTTTCATTTGGACGATACATTTTGCTCCGCGATCCTTCTCTATTGATTTATAAGGAAGGGAGTTAGCTAGGTCGGGCGAATAGCTATAAGGGAGGTAGGGAGTGCCTCCAAAGCTTTTTGGGAATGGGCGGAGGGGTACCTCGAGAGTTGAACGGTCGCACACGGACCACGACCTTGATATTGCCGGCGGACATGGCGGCGAGGGTGTGAAATGAACGCGGAGGCTACAGTTGGTGCGAAACGAGAGCTATCCCTGAGCTTTGATGTTTCCACCCAAAGCTTGGGATTAGTCGGAAAGAGAGCGTTGAAAGCTTGGCTGTAGGCGATTAAGTAGTCTGTGTTCCGTCTACGTTATAGCTTGTTCAATAGAGAACAAGGAATCGGGTTAGGATCGCAGCGATCCTTCGAGAAATTATGGATTAAGGCTACGGTTACGGTATTGTTTATGCTCGGTATAGATCATCCAGTGTTTGTTTGTAGAGAAAATGGTAAGATTAGAAACGTTGAGAATCCGACATGACAAACGCGAAAAGAAGAATCATTGCCCAGCAAGGAAAATTAAAATAGAAAGCGGAGGTCTATGATCTATTGTAGGAGAGTGTGCGCGAGGGGGAGAGGGAGCGAACGGGGTAGATGTGAGTGTCTACTGTGGTGTGTATGGCAGAGGATAGGGATGGATAAGGAGAGATAGAAGATAGCAAAGACTCGAACTGGGGTAGCTTCTCCTGCTAACAACAAAAAGGGTGGTGGAATGGAATGAACGGGGAAAAACTGTTGGCTGACTGGCTGGCGGGCGGGCCTGTTGGTGTTTTGCTGTTGAGCTGTTTGTTTTCGGCAGCTCTGAGAGCCGCCCGCAGAAATCAATAACGAGAGGCGAGTAACGCAAGTTGGAGCAGGGACACGCAGGAAGGCTGCTGCAGGAATGCCGGTCAGAGTTTATGCAATGCCCTGCTTTGAAACGTCTTTCCCTTCTTTTTCCATGCCTTTCGTCGGAAAATCTAATCCTCTGCAAGCGTTCATGTGAGGCTGCGTCTGAATGACAAGAAAGTCACGGCCGTTTGACACCGGGGCGTTGTATATATGTGAGGTACAAGGTACATGGCGGATTCGTGCCGAGGCACATGACGAACTAGATGCATTACGTCTACACTAGCTTACAACGATACAGCTTCTATTCGTCGAGATATTTGTGCCCACAGCTAAGTATTCATTCACCTTAGGTCAAACGATCTCAATATCATTCGAGGAATGTCTTTCCCGTCCTCGAATGCTTATATGGTATTGTGTTGCGCTCAGCCCTCTTTATGGCTACCGTGGAATGATAGTAAAGAATATTAGGGAACCCTTACCCTCTATCTAGCTCCAATTCATACATGTATCGAGAAGTATTGCAACGAGGAAGAGTACCATGTCAACAGCTCACTACGCTGTGTCCATCTTGTCGTCGTCATCCTTCTTCTTCTGACTGCTTCCCTCCCCAGATTTTGGTAGCAGGGGTGCACTCTCGTCATCGTCCTTCTTCTCTTCCTCTACAGTCCCCAGGGAAGCCGCGGCTGCGGCTGCCTTTTCCTTTTCTTCCTTCTCCTTCCTTTCCCTTTCCTGCCTTGAATTCTCTTCCTCCAAACTCATTCTCAATGCCAAGGCAAGTTCGGGATCTAGATGCGGATCGACGCCAAAATCAAATCCGCCAGCTCCTCCAGAGCCACCACCGGCCCCGCTATCACCAACCCCACCGCCTCCTCCCAGGCCACTATCGTCACCTAATATAGCCGTGGTCACCAACTGGTCACTAAGCAGATGGGGACCGGGAGGGATGGTTGCTAGATGGGAGTTGTCGGATGCATTCACGTTGGAGATGAATGCTTCGAGCTTGGTGGTATTCTCGGATTCCTCGCCAAAGTTAACAAAGTCGATAGCGATCTGGTTCTTCTTCATTTTCTTCGCCAGTCTGACAAGGGTCTTTTCATCTTCTGCAATTGGAGATCCGACGAAGGCTATTATTCGCTGCCTCTGTAGCTTGTTTTGGCGGTGCTTTAACACGAGCTATATGGATGCAAATTGCCATGTTAGTAATCAGTGCCTAGCTAATTTTAGGCGTTCCCAAGGCCTCATGATGACGTACCCCAGCAACCTGGATACCTGTCGCTAGGTGGCAGCTTCCATGTATCTTCGTAGAATGTAAACCAGACAGTATCTTTCCGAAATCCGTCGTTAATGTCGTGAGAACCTCCGGTCCTTTCCCACCCATAGACATCAATCCGACAGACGATTCGGGGTTGGCTTGGGTCTTTGCGGAGAATATGAGGGAAACGGCGTCGACCTGAGCTTCGAAACGGGTGGGACTATCATCACGAGATGTTAGTATTATACAAACGAGTGGAGGGCAGGAGGTATGCCTTACGTGTAATCGCCATTTCGACAGCTCTCGCTGTTATCGACTCTGTTGGCCAGTGTAAGTAAGTCTCGTGGTGGCTTGGTTTCAGAAGTGCTGGAAGGCTTACATGATCATAGTCGCTTCCAACACCATCTTGACAGTCTAGTATGATCTTAGGGAAATACGTTCGATAAGGTAGGATGATTGCTGAAGATGTAAGCACTCGTAGAAACGCGGTTGATGATGAAGGAGTTACTGACAGGACGGGGTTGGAAGGGTTGGAAGGTTGCACGAAGTGGGAGAGCTCCAGAACGGTCGGCGGGAATGAGAACAAGGATTACCAAAGCGAGCCAGCTAATGTGTCCTCGCAACACAAGCCTAAATGGTATAGTATTGGACCAAGCATCACATATACGTATATACGGACTGTCTTGTCTCAGCTCAGGGCCGATATAATTATAAACCACCATTCAAGCACAACTTGCTACTCTCGCCATTCAGTTACGAAGTTGCCTTGCGAGCTTGATCTTCAATATTTCCGTGGCGGGTCAGATACTGGTGCCAATTAACTGCACACTTCTTAAGTACATGTACTCAAGTGTGCACACTAACATGCATGTACATGATGAAACTCCCTTATAGTTATCCAGCAAGCCGAAGCAATAAAATATCACAAATTTCTTCTAGCTTCTTATTTGCCAGCTTGTTCACGCCGCTGCCTTTCGAATATGGAAATTTTCATATTCCTAACTTGAAAATCAAAAAATACTCATCTCAGCAGCTTGAAATAATACTCTCGATCAAACTAGACCTTTTTGACTTCTATTAGCAAATCCTAATTTGAGAATATCATAAATCGATCGTTGGGCCATCCAAATGCCTCTCCCACTTCGCCTCCTCAGGAGCAACCGGTGTCGTGGCTGGCGCAGCACAAGACGCAGCAGAGCTCGCTAAGGACGTTCGCGAGTATCGTAAAGAACACGGAACCGATAGCAATGGCAGAAAAGTCGTACGGGAATCCCCACGGTCCCCGGAGCCCTCAAAATCGGCGCCGTCGCCGTCACGGCCCTATTTGGAGGGCTACAGCGAAGAAGAAGTCAAATAAACAACCGAGTTTACCATCAACATGGTTACGAACGTTACCATGTCGACGGCTCAGTCAAAGCCGATATCGATTTGGTTGATACCTGCGATAAATGCGATTGCCTGGATTATGATGACATCCTACAATCAGAGGCTTCCTATTCAGCAGCTGAGCGCATGTGCTACTGCGGGCACGGGTACTACAACCACACGAGGTGCTTTCAAACAGAGCGGCTTTTCAAAGAATGTGCAGAGACATGTTACCCTGGCTTCGGGCATGTTGACTATTCGGGAGAGTTGAGAACAAAACTTGATCAAATTGACGAGTACGATAGGTGCGATTGCTTTGACTTTCGCAAGGTGGTTGATGGCCTTTGTGACTATGGGCACCAGTATAGCAGTATTACCAGCATACTCAGCGTGCAGCGGCCAGAAAAGCGGCATTGGGTCGTGGAGGCTGCTTCCGTCGGCGCGGCTGAGTTGCTTCAAGAGAATGATTAGATATCGCTACTCAGTAAACGACTATTTGCTCCCTTCTCTCTTCCCGCCTCTTAACCATCTTTCTACTCTAACTTTTTTACCTAATTTTGTTCGCATGGGGTTTGGATATGCATTTCAATGGAGGTTAGCATCTGGTAGAATATCGAATAAGTGTTGACTGTTGCAGAAACCGCCACCGAAAACTATTGGGCCGCGTAATGGAGAGCCCTTGTATGCTCCGACCCAGAACTATTCAATATCATGTCAAATGTCGTTCATGATGAGAACGCGTGAGAGAAGTTTCAACACCCAACATCCGTGAAGAATCTTATTCTTGTAGTTTTCTCGCCATGTTCTCCTTCAACGATATACATGGGCAGCCACATCGAAAGGTATGCGCGGCTTAAAATGGGGCTAATAATATTCATGCGATGCATGCAACACATATTTTTTCCGATTTTTGGCTTTGTTTTGATTTTCAGTTTTGGCATAACAACAACACCCGTCGTATCCCCTTCGACAGCAACAACATCATCACCGATACCATTCCATCCGTCGAATCTGTTTCCCCACGCGTCAATAATTGCAGAAATCTAATTTCCCTTGGCTACATAGATACATTGGCGTGAATACACTTCCCTAGAATCCCACATTCACATCAAATATCCAACAATCTGAAAACGGAATGCCTCCAATCCGTCGCAAAAAGAAAGGCGAAGACGATTCATCCGAATCCAGCCAACCTTCAAGGACAGCCTCCAAATCCACCATAACCTCAAAAGCAATGTCCTCGAGAACGAACCCCCTAGGCAACAAAGCCGGCCGACCGGCGAAATCTAGAAATATCCCGGATGACCAAGAATCCTCACGGCCTACCACAAAACCTCCAATTCCCCGACACAATCCCGTAAAGCCTCCTGTAACGAAACACCAACCAAACCCGTCGAAAGTAGTCGCGGTTGTGCCGCAACCCAGACGTTCTCCGACTCCCGTATCGCCTGTATCTCCAATAGCTCACGAGTACAACCAGTTATCTATACGGGAACCCACACCTCCGAGTGCGGATGAGATGGCAATTGAGCTTCGCGAGTCGGAAGACGAGCAACGCGAGATGGTAGTGCGAACGCCAACTTCTACCATGAAGCGGAAAAAGGCAATGCGAAAAATCTCTCAATTTGAGAAGGACCGGATAATTGAGAATATAAAATACGAAGGTATACCTATTCCTTACTTAGGATACGCCTAAGCGTGTGCTAACCGCGGCTTCACTATAACCAGCTGAACGGAGAGCCAAAGCCCTGAGGCAGCGGTATACCCTCCAGGCCGACATGCTCCGACAATCAATAGAATTACGTGTTGGAAGAATACCCTACAAAATGCGCAACATGACAATGGGAGAACTATATGATCAGAGTATAGCTATCGCCGGTTCTACTAAGGAGAAGGAGAACCGACTAGAGGCACAGCGGACAGTGAAGGAACTTGAAGACGTTCGGCGGTTGAGTAACCCAAACAACGTTGAGCCCCAGCTCAAAGTCACAAAGAAGCGTGCCGTGTCGCCTGTCCCTCTAAAGACTGTTAAATGTAAGACTCGGACCCCGATTGAAATTGACACAAAGGACAATGCTAATTCACCAAACCCCATTGTAGCTGCGATCCCGACTGCTCTCAAATCCCCAGTCACTGCAACAGCCGAGATTCTTCAACCTCCAAAGCAAGAACCCCCGCATGCGTTATCGCCAGCAAAACCTCCTAGTTTCACTCAGAAAACTGTCGCTACCATTAAAAACAAGCTCGCGCCTAAGAAGCCGACTACTACCGCAGCTGCTTCACGAACTGCAGCTAAAACAAACGCTGCAACTGCTGCTGCTGCCGCCGCCGCAAAGACCGCGAAGGGAACCAAAGTTCCAAAAGGCAAGACCACTGGTACAACAGCCACGGCTGGGAAGACTGGTGGTAGAGCTCTAAGGTCTAGGAAGTAATGCCCTACGATTATCGCCTGTTGTTTGTAAGGCTATGTTGTCAAGTTTTAACGTATGCGTAATGAGGTATTTGAGTTCTCGAGTATACATGAGTTCAATGCCCATATGTGAGAAAGGCATGCACGGATTAATACGCGTGAATGAGCGTGTTGGGGGTTTGCGGATTGGAGGCAAGGGTATCATTCCAAGGCGTTTACGACGGCGTTGTGTTCTTTTCGGGCTGTACAGTATTCCCGTCATGGTGTTTAACGATTCCAGCTAGGCTGCTAGTTTTGTTCTGTGTTTGGTGTACTTGTATATATTAGCGACGACCAATTTACTTGTCCTTAGAAAGGCCTATATTTACAAGTGTTCTATCGCATGAGTTTAATAGCCTATCAGATGTCTAGATCCTGTGATACCATGTTGGATTTTTGAAAACGACATGAGTTGCGCATGCCCAAAACCACACAGTCCCGGAACGGCATTCGAGCAACATGAACAGGTTTTCCAACGATCCAGCTCGATCCTATCATACGGACTCCCAGGGCAAGCGTGATGGGTGTTTCCCCAACCTCGGCTTTTCTGATAAACTAGAATAGTTCCGATGAAAAGCGATACCGATAAGACACGCATTTTCATGCAGGGAAGGTGCGGGACGCCCTGATGCAACGGGACGGAGAAATGGCGTGCGAATCGTTTACTGATAATCGATCAGAGATTCGTGCATCTTGCAACCCCCATCAGCATGGGGGTTTACCGTTTCGCGCAACGTCAACCGGCTGGATACGGGATATGATTAATCTCGGACGGTGGTGCCGGTGAATTAGATGTATAAAATTATCTAGTTATAACTTTTTAATATTCAGTTTACTTTCTTTCGCGTCTAAAGCACCAGCAATCTGTTGATCTTGAGATGGGTTGATTAAACGGCGTCCGAAGTAAAGCTATAGATTAGACGTCTACGATTTACACCCTAAGGGCTTTTACCAAAAAAAATCCGGACTGGCTTTTCACCCAAATTCTCAAGATTCAATAGAAACCAGTCACCATGCCTTCGTACGACTCCACAGAAACCTCCCCTCTCCTCCCTCCCCCTTCCCCAGACCCCTCACCCCCAAAACCAACCCCAGAAGGAGACACAACCCTCCCCACCGACTCCCCCCTCGGCCGCACCCTCGACTGGCCATCCGCCTACATCCTCTCCCTCTCCCGCGTCCTCGGCAGCGGCATCTTCGCCGTCCCGGGCGTTCTCCTCAAATCCGTCGGCAGCGTAGGTCTCTCACTAACCCTCTGGCTCGTCGGCGCGGTCGTCGTATCCTGCGGTCTCGCAGTCTCCCTAGAATACGGCTGCATGCTCCCCCGCAGCGGCGGAGATAAAGTCTACCTCGAGTACACGTATCAAAAACCGAAATACCTGGCGTCGGTGATGATTGCTACGCAGGCGGTGTTTTTGGGGTTCACGGCTAGTAATAGTATTGTTTTTAGTCAGTACGTGCATTGGGCGTTGGGGTTTGAGGAGGCGGAAGGGTGGACGAGGAAGGCGTTGGCGGTGGGGTTGGTGTCGACGGTGACGGTGGTGCATGGGGTTTGGTATAGAGCCGGGGTGAGGATACAGAATTTTTTGGGATGGGTGAAGGTTGGGTTGATTGTGTTTATGGTGGTGGCGGCGGTTTATGTGGTTGGGTTTAGAAGGGAGGTTGGGAGTCGAGGGTATCGTCCTGTGATTGCTGTCGATAAGGGAGAGGCGAAGGGGTTGACGTGGGATGGGATATGGGAAGGGAGTGATTGGGGGTTTGGGACGATTTCGACATCGCTGTTTAAAGTGTTCTATTGCTATGCTGGGTTGGATAATCTGAACAAGGTGCTGAACGAGGTTAAGAATCCGGTGAAGACGTTGAGGTCTGTATCCATCACAGCTCTGATAACGGCATGCTTGTTATACATCCTCGCAAACCTAGCATACCTCGCTGTCGTACCATTGGACGAGATTAAATCCAGCGGACAGCTAGTCGCAGCATTGTTCTTCGAACGAACATTTGGTGCCACACTCGGGAAAAGATTCCTATCATTGGCCGTCGCTTTATCAGCTGCTGGGAACGTCATGGTGGTGGCTTTTGCTCATGTAAGTGTTATCTTCCAATATATACAACAGCTGTCTATAATACCAAACGAACTAACACCTGCACTAAAAGGCTCGCCTCAACCAAGAAATCGCCAAACAAGGTTTCCTCCCATTCTCTCGGATCTTTGCTTCGTCCAAGCCCTTCGGCACCCCGCTCGGTGGCTTGATAGTAATCTACATCCCCACCGTGCTGGTTATCACCCTCCCTCCATCAAAGGAGGTCTACTCCTTCATCCTTGAAGTAGAAGGATATCCGGCACAAGTATACGCAGCTGCAATATCAATTGGCCTAATTTGGTTAAGGTACAAGAAACCGGACTTGAACCGGCCATTTAGGGCTTGGATTCCGGCGGTGGTTTTTAGAATTGTACTATGTTTCGCGCTGCTGGCGGCGCCGTTCTTCCCGCCGAAGGATAGGAGGGCAGGTGGACTGTGGTATGCAACGTATGCGGTCGTAGGAGTTGCCATGTAAGTTCCTTTAATAGTTCTTATGATTAATATTTGATGTAATCACTATACTGATTCGGTGATATAGACTATTGCTAGGAGTTTTGTATTGGCTAATCTGGACCGTCGTACTGCCAAAGTTGGGAAATTACCAATTGGTGGAGAAGCAGGATATTCTGGACGATGGGACTCCCATTACTGTTCTTGAGAAAGTGCCTAACGATGAACTCGTCCGGTAGCTGGTTTGCTTAGCTAGAGAGGTATATATCGTATAGGAGTTTTGGATTGTAGAGTTTTGGGCCTATAGGAAACGGATTCTAGGATAGTATTGATTGATCTAACATTGGATACGGGGCATATAGCTATAGTAGTACTAATTGGTTCAGGGTACTTGGGTTGGCTACGTGAGGAGACATAAGTTTTGCCTTAGATTTAATCACAAGGATGCCAGACTCGGGTTATGCGAAGCTTCGTGGTGATTTCCTGACGAGGGTGTTTTGAACTAGGTCTAGGACGTGAGTTATATTGCACTATAGACAAGTTCAAAATGGTATATAACATCTAGCCAGTGTTCGAATGGTCATTGAAATCCAACTTTTGTAATCTATATCATAGTCGCCTTTTTATGTCATCGAGCTTCTAGATCATACATTTCACCATGTATATAGGCTAAATCACTACAAACATGCTAGGCAGATATTAATTTATATTAGGTACGCAATCATGCATAAGCTTAAGACGAGACGAAATTGGACTACTAATAACATGCAAGTTAGTCAAGCTTGCAAGGCTTATTGTCGTTGCTTGCATGCAAATGGCGATGTATTTCGGTTTGAGCATGAATAGGGATATCAGCTCATACACTTTCATATATGATGATATACACGCCTGCACAAGTCTGGGCCTATATCTACCAGCCATAAGGGATTGTGGCCATCATGCATATGCTAAGGCGCCATCGTCCACTCTAGATCTAGAACATGGGCGTTCGATATATTTGGAAGCGACAAACTCTATCTCAAACGATAACCATCTTGTGGGAGATGAAATTAAGTGGCTGAATCACCTCTATCAGTAGCTCTAGTTGCCTAGGTATAGAACCTCATCTGGTATCTAGAGCTAGCACGCTATCAGCTAGAATTATAGCACCATCTGCCAAAAAAATACTATACCTACCCGCATCCAGATCTATAAAAACTCGATATTGAAAAGCCCAGCTACGAGGCTGAAACGTTCGAAACTGTCAAAGTTCACACGAGTTGCGTTCAGCTTCAAAGGACCCTTCTAGACTTAAGCCTCCAGCTACGAGTCAGGTTGGAGCTAATTAAAAAAAAAAAAAACCGCCCCCTTACATGATATCCCAAGGAAAGTCGACACGGACCCGAACCCGTACCGGCTAACGTCAACTTAGCTAGCGGCTAGCTAGCTCCAGGAGATCGATCACATTTCTTTTCTAGCATTTGAACCCCGATCCCCGATTCGATTCTATCACATTGTTCACGCGATCCCCTAACATTAGATCTTTCATACATGTGCATATACATTTTGCACGCTACGGCACGGAACATGCCTTCCATGCGACTCTCTCGTAACCCGGTGAACTCGCTGAAAAGGCGAAAGCAAAATGCAAAGTAGACCCAGGAGAAAAGAATGTTCAGCAGGGAAGAAGGCAAGCCAGGAATGTAGACTAGCGAAATCCTTCCCCACCAGGTCGTTGGGTTTTCTCGCGCGAGAAAGGCCTAGGGCGAAACCTAGGGCGGAAGGGAGAATAAGAAAATATGAATATTACAATTTTCTACAACTTCCAACATGCAACATACACCCACCCTATCCATCGTGAGAAAAAAAGTAAAATTCAGCCCTTCGCGCGCGTGTGGAGTAATCAGGTCAACTGTTTTTGGTCTTTCGGCTCATGTCCATGTCTGCACAGACATGGCATCGCATTGTCTTTCCCCCTTCGAAATGAACGGAACACTGGTGGAGAAACAAATAAACACACCACTATTTTGCATTTAGATTCGGGTCGGTGGTGGGCTACCCGCAAAAAGAACCCAAGGCGCTACCATGGATCTATCCTTTTCTCGTTCCGTCTCGATCGAGATAAAATAACAAAAATAAAAACACGTAACAATACGACATGTATAAATTGTCATTTTAAAGAGAAAGTTTGCGCTTGGACCTTTTTCGTTGCGACGGAGATATGGCATGACATGATCACTTTATTTTTGCGAAACGTCGATGCCGACGGGTCAACTTTTTGCGGACTTTTCGTACGAATCAGTCAGTCATTGCGAGGGATAAAAAATTTTTGCCTCACAAAATTCGGGAATTCCGTGGAATGTAATTCTTGGGATAGATTAAAATCGACATCGCGATTCAAAGGGCGAGTTTCCCATTGAGTTATATTGTCTGCTAAAGGTCAATTTACGAGGATTACTGCGGGATGGTCCACGTCTACCTATGTATGCACCCCACGTCGGCCGCCGCCTATATCCTAGGCAGGCTATAATCTTCAGTAAACATACGTGGTAACTTATATTAATATTGAAACGGTCAAAGAATAATCTGCACTGCATATATTATATTACCCAGGCGCCGTGCATAGACGTCACACAAGAGCTGAAAAAAAAAAACCGCAAATGGAGAGGCATTATACGAAAAGAAGACTCCAAGTATCGGATGAGCGAGGGAGCTCAGTTGTGCAGAAGCGAAAAAATTTTCCCTTCTTCTTCATTCAAGTTTCAAGGATTGTTCTTTTCAGCTTCATCTCAAATTTACCGTCGATTTCCAAAATGTAATTACACCAAGCGTCTCCATGAATTGGAAACCTCATGGATTCAATGATCGCATGATCTATTTTTCTGTGTTTTTCTAGCCACTCAGCTTCATGTTTGATATTTGGTCCACACAACGTCAGTGCGCTTGCATATCGGCAGGACGGATGATGCATGAAAGGGAAGGGTTAGAAGAAAAAAGAATGCGAGCCTAACCAAAAAAAAGGGTAACAGCTACCCGCTCTTGCATGTTGCATGGCCCCAAAATTCCACCCCGAAGAAACCTATTCATGTTTAATTTTCTTCCTTGACTCAGCAAGGAAAAGAAAAGAAAAACAGTGCTAGCATTGAATTGGGAATAACTTCCAAACCGGTATTCGGAAGTGTTATGCGGACCGAGAAAATGTTGTACTTTCTCGTTAAATTTTTTGGTGTAGATTGCACGCACGGTACGGGTAGGCTTGCTTGCTTCCGTGGCAAAAAAGAAAAACAAGGCGAGCGATATTTATGCGAGCTCTCGCATCTGCGGCTGCAAGCTGCAATGAAGATCACTTTTTTTGTCGATATCAAAGATGAAGTTTAAAATTTTTTTTTACAAAAAGTCAAAAAGATAGTTCCGATTGAGACAAGGCTGGCTTGCAGGGACAGGCTATGAATGGATCGTGTCACGATGCGAAAGGGTCTAATTGCCTGAATGCAGAACGGAATTGTTCAGGCCGTGAAGAATATTCTATTCTTTGCAACCATAATCTTTTCGAAGGCGTGGTGTTACAACAGCCGCTATTGTTCAACATTGATGATCATGCACTCGATTATCACGACGGTAAACGTTGCCAGTATTGTCCCAAATGGCAAAATGACGGTGAATAGGTCAGATCGCTCACTTGCAAATCTTGAAATCAAAATAAGTTCTATCCGTAGCCTCAAGATGCTAGATCTTAAGGGCCCTTAAGATCTAAGGATGCTAGGAATAACCTTGGAGCATCCGGGGCGGCAAGAACGCCAAAAAACTTATTTTTTGACATCTTGCGTATTCCGTAATCACTAGTCATCCGGAGAAGTTGCCTTCTTGAATGAAATGTTATTTTAGATTGGATTTGAATCTCTTCGAGGACAACCACTCACGTGAAACTCTCATCGCAATGGATATTACCCCACAAACCCCTCATTTATCCTTTCGTATCCTGATGGTGATGGAAGAAACGATACGGGTCACGTTATTCGTTGGATTGGCTCTCCAGATATTACCTTCATGGATGAATTCATTCTTGGTCGGCATGTCCGAATTTGGATATTATCCTGTGGGAGTCAGGAAGATTTTTGCATTGACTGATAATATTGTCAACGGTTGTCGGCCGTGTCAGTCTTACCCCACATATTATTTGAGAGGTGAGGAAACCTGTCATTCTGAAGGAAAGAAAATGGTGAACGGTGGCGATAATAAAATCCTGAGTTAAGGCCGTCAACCCCGAAGATGGTGTGCAGCCATTTGAAAGAAAAATTCACGTTCAATGTTTCAGAAACATTTCGAATATTTTCAGTATTTTCCTGTAGAGCCTCAGAGAGTTTGCATGTCCGTACCTGCGCATGCACACGCGAAAAGGAAAGAAAAGGAATCATTCTGTTGTCGCCCTCGTTTAATCAAATCGACACCCTGCCGCATTCGCAATGCAAGGTGGGGACAACCCTCTTCAAGGATCTTCGTGAAGGTGGGATGGTCCAGACCACCCTTTTCAAGGGAGGGGACAGGGAGCGTGCAGTTTGAGAACTCATGCTTCGTGCTGACAGTGCCTTCAATTCCAAAAAAAAAAAAAAATGAGAGGCAACAGGATGCAAGGGCGGTTTCGAGGCGTCCAATATCGATTAGGCGGGCAAAGACGATTTTTCTTACCCCGCGGTGAGCAACTCATTCGCATCATATTCACCGATCTACCGACCGCACCGTCGCATTGCCGTCGCAGCTTTGTTCGTATCCACCGAGATTATTGGTATAAAAGCCATTCGTTAAACTTTACCGTTAGGAGTGGATCCCCATCGCACACGGGATATCGCAATTGGCGGCCGGTTTGGATATGGTGATGTAAACGGTGGAGAATGAGCAAAGAAGGGGTGGCTATTGGCACCTGATCTGCCTGAACATTGTGGTGGCTCCGGGCGCCAATGATGGGCGAACCGTTCACACCCATTCGCGAAGATGGATTGTATTTCGTTCAACCCGCGGGGCTATGAGCCATAATGTATTATGAAACGTCCCGTGTCTATCGTCGATTGAGACATCTTGGGGGGTGGTGCACTTGTTGAATATCGAATCGTTCGTGCGACGCCGGAGGGCCAAGATGAACGCCTTCGGAGATCGAGTGGTGGTGGTTTGAAGTTAAGAAATGCATGGCGAGAGAGAGGGTATAGAAAAAACAAAACAGAAGGGGGAGGAAAGGAAAAGGGCCCCGGGAATACGACGACACCTCTTTTTCTTTTTCTTTTCTCTTATTTTTGTTCATATTCCCCCTCAACTTTTTTGTGAAGGAGGGGTTGTGTGGTATTTTGGCGGTCAAGGGTTGATCATCAATTAAAAAGAATCGTGCGATATCCAAAGCGTTTAACGCTGTCTCGTGATTTGTTAAAACTGCCACACCCACCAAGACTTTAATATTTCAATACCGAAACAAATTTCAAGATTGAGAGCGTAGGGTAAGCATTAGCATGTTAAAAAGGGCACTATGAAACTCTTTAGGCACTTTAGATACCCGAATCTTCGGAGATCTTGCAGGATTGTTTCGATACTGCTAGCTAGATATGGGAGGAGGAGTTCGATATCATATGCCGCGCGGGGAGGGGTTGATGAGACATTTCGATAGGAGGGGAAAAGAGAAAAAAAGGAAACAAGGAAGAAGGCATGTTGTTTTGCGTTGACCATGTGGTTTTTTGGTATCAGATCCAACAGGTACAAGGCGCATCGCTCCGCGGTCGCATTTGGTTAATCGAAGAGATTGTCGCCGAGGCTTGAGGAGAATTTTCCTGCTTGAGAAGCGGAACAAAATCCGAGTTTGATGAGGGTATCAAAACCTGGTTACCAGCCACCCCTGGGGTCAATTTTGTGGCTGGTGGGGTTTTTTCTCAAGATGGTGTTCTGGCTCTT
>LDUD01000048.1:566919-600383 GCA_012184295.1 Dactylella cylindrospora
GCTTCGCCTACGACAATTATCCGCGAGTTCCCCATCATCGCAAAATATCCAAATCTGGCAAGGTCTCTATTTTATCCAGCTTGCCTAGTGGAGCTGCAGCTCGCGAGATTTGGAGTGCAGCAGCAGCAGCATCCATTGCTTGCATTTCGCTCCTTGGTCGAGTAACCGTCACTCAACCAAGACGAGATTTGCCCTCGGGGCACCACTCGAAATTGTACGGGCCTTGTAACACCAGCCCAAATATAATTGAGCGAATACCCAGCGCCGTTGATTTATTTTTCTCCATCAAGGCGAATAACAACCTTGACCAAGAAGAAGAAACCTTCCCCCCCAAGCGTGCAAGGGTAACCCTCTTGAACTGGGCGTTGACTGGCTACCATTCGTTGTTAAAACACGAATCAAAGTTCCCAGGACTCGGCTCTCATCCTATCGGTTCACGCAGCTGGGTCCCACGTTGGAAAGGGAGCCAGAACACACACAGACACACACCATACTATATCCTCCTGCTCCTCCTCGGACGCTAGTGCCTGCGTCCAGTACAGGAAAAAGTAAAAGGTACATTTAGGGACCTTCTGCACCTCCTGGTCATCATCTGCATATCTTGCTGTACCCTCCCCACTCCCCACCCGTCACTTGCCCTAGGTGTGCTGCCAAAAAAGAAGCCTCTTTTACTTTTTGGGTGTCATCGCCTGCATCATTTTCGAACCTTCCATCCAATATACACTTCATCACAACGTCCCTTCGAAGCCTTCTTTCTCCAAAACATCCCGTTTCCCCAGAATCACGCCCCCCCAAAACCGCTTTGCACGCTTGCATCACTGCGTCGATCCTACTAGAACCTATTCATATCCGTCCCGGGGTCTCTCCTCTATTAACGCTTTATTTATTTTTGCTGGCAGGATACTATCTCCTTTGTGGACAACTCATCACGTCGAGCCGCGGGTCAGCTGAATCGCCCGGCACATAGAAAGAAACTATAGCACCCAGAGGGTACTGTCCTTTGATATACAACAAACCGGGTCTGTTTGTAGAAACAAAAGCAATCCGGATCTATATCAAACGAGTAGTACATCTCGCAGATTTGACTGGTCTCTCAATAAAGTCCACAAAATAGTGGTCAGAGAGGGAGAAAGAAAAAAAAAAAAGCCCCCAGGCTTTAAGCACCTATTTTCCCGTTAAACGAGGGGACTAAGTAGTGGATTAATCTCAAAGCCTGCCTATCCCGCTCTCTGCTTGTGGATTGCCATATTACCACACGATTGGCGATAACAAGAGATCGGTAACCTAGCAAAATCTCGCCATTTGCTCTCAAGTACTCAACGCCCGCCTATTACTGGACTGCCCGTCCCACCTCAGCAAGGTAACCCATATTACTTTGAGACAACTATTTCATTTTGTAAGTCTTTGCGTGTTTTCCTTATTCTATTAGAACGCTCGAGTATTATTACTTGCAAAGCCCCCCTCTTCGCCCTACTAAAAGTAAAACGGCACCGGGCTAACGAATGGCCGCCACTCTCTTTCCATGATTCAGCTCATAGGACCTGATACCATCTGATCACTCCGGAGCGAAACGATCAGCAAGTAAAAAGACGAAGGCTCATCTAAAGTCTCCCGAGGCAAATATCGGAGACTGGTAGTGGCCCTTCGTCTGCTCTTTCAAAAGTTGGTAAGTTTCAATATCATTATCGTTAATATATTCCCATGACTTCTCCAACCTGTTCCGATTTTTGCTGTTCGTTGTCTCATAACATTGCGTTATCGGTTCTGTTTTTATCACTCCTGCAACTCGCACCACCAGATCCTCAGGCCCACGTATCCATATAACTAACACTGCATGCTATATCTTGCAGGTATAGCTTTCCGTACTTCCTATGGATTACGCTCAGCCCTTCCATCAACAACAGGTCCCAGGTCAACAGCATCACGGCAGCAGTCAACCTCAAAATCCCGTCTTTCCCACCTCAACCTCCATCACGTCTCCTCAATCAGCAACCCATCCTTCTCAACATCAACAATCTCCCGTTCTCCCCTCATCACATTCCAATATGCTTTCTCACCAGCAAGCCTATCAGACTCCCGCCCCTCACCACTACGCGGCAGCGTTGGCTGCCGCAACGGGTTCTGGAGGATACCCTTCCTACATGCCTCAGCCTGATAACCAAATGCAAAATCAGATGGGAAAGCCCGCTGCCGCGCCTAGATCTGGTGGTGCAAAGGTAAAACAAGAACGATCCTCGCAGGTTCAGAGATCACCTCAAACCATGCAAGGAAATCAGCCTCCGTCTGGACAACCTCCTATGGCTGGAATGCAACCTGGTATGCCACAACCTAGCCAGGCTCCGGTCGGAGCACCACGACCAGGAGGCCCAGTTGGCAGAAGAATGTCAACCCAACAATCTCCGACTGGCACCGTCCCGCCTAACCAGATGCAGGGACGTATGTCTATGCCAGTCCAAGGGCAACCTCCTATGCAGCAAGTGATGCAACATCAACCGATGCAGGCTCCTCCTCCTCCTATGCCTCCACAGCAGCCTCCTCCGGAGATCGCACCAGCTGAGGATGCTCCTCTATATGTCAACGCAAAGCAGTTCCACAGGATTCTCAAGAGGAGAATAGCAAGACAAAAGCTAGACGAACAACTTAGGCTAACTTCAAAGGGTCGTAAGCCTTATCTTCATGAGTCTAGACACAACCATGCTATGCGAAGGCCAAGAGGACCAGGTGGAAGATTCTTGACAGCAGATGAGGTTGCAGAGATCGAGAGGAAGAAGAAGGAGGAAGCCGGAGAGCTCGTGGGGGATGAGGAAATCCCAAAGGATAAGAGCAAGGGAGATCAGCCAACATCAACTCCCATCCGACCACCCAACGCCGCTCCAGCCGGTTCCTTGAAGAGAAAGGCCGGTGATAGCGGAGAAGGAGGCTCCGCAAAGAAATCGAAGGCTGCTTCCGGTGCTTCTGTGGATCGCAAGATTGCCAACCTCCCAAAGAGGAGCCAACCTCAGCCGGCAGCACCTGCTTACGACAGTGAAGGCTCTCACGATGACGATGATGTTGAAGGGGACGATGATTGACTTTCACTGGAGGGCTTGTCTCTCGCCAACCAGAGGAATCGAGACTCTTGATTTTTAAATCCGGAACTCACGACTCCCCATGGCAATCCTCTCCTAGCATTAATACATCTCGGTCCCAAAGCATCCTAATCATCAAGCAAATTTAGCAATCCCTTCGTTCAAGTCGTCGTCAGACCCCGCAAATCCACTGCTCCGCCGGTTCTTCGCCCGCTCGACTCCTGTTTCATTAAACCATTCTTGTATCAAATATTTGCTTTATGACGGTTCACGAAATTACGATTCTTTGGCACAGTACGGAAACTGATCTGGCCATCTGTTACGACACCAAAAATCACAACATAACCAACAAAAAAGAACAGCTGCTCACCGCAAATTTTCCTTGGTCCTTTCGTTTTATATTGTCGTCATTTATTGCCTTTCCGCAACTCAGCCATACACAGGTGCCATCGCACGAATAACCTTCTCCTCTGTGGAATATTCAACCATTTTTCTTTCTTTTCGGGATTTTTCCTATGTCTTTGGGCTCATACCACGATCACTGAGGAACAGGTTCGGGTCTTTATTCAGGGCAAAGATTATCGAGATTTAACAAGGGGGTTTTCTTTTTTCTTATTTTTCTTTCAGTTTCTATATCTTGGGAAAATTACAAGAAAGGGAAATCAATCCTCATATTTTATTAGCATAGCATGGAATTGTGGGTCTTTTGAAGTTTTTTTTTTTTTTGTCTGTGTGGTTCCTTTGTTTCGAGTCGCTCTTGTTCTCTGGTTTCCTTTCTGTGAATGGGACACTTTCTGAGATTGTATTACTTTTTTATTTGATTTATTTTGATAGCATCGCAAGCGTGTTAGTTTTGCTTCCGTTGGCTATTTGATTTTTATTCTATTCTTTTTATTTCCTATGTTTGCGACATCTTGGAGAGTCTGGTCGGGAAAACATCTTCACTCAGAAACCTCATTTTTCCTTTATCTATACTATATTATCCTTCGGTTTCTTTTCTTCGATTTCCTTTTTTATTTTTCCTTTCCATTTTTCTCCCGTGTCCTTATTATTTGTGGATCTTTTGGTAAATTCAGCGTGGCCTTTTGATTTTCTCGTTCACTATTTCCTTTTTTATCTACTTAACTTTGTAGTTTTTCTACTATAACATACTTAAACCATATAACTTACAAATTTATACCTTATATCTCATTTTTCTTTTTTCTTTTTCTTTTCCTATCATTGCGCGCGCTTTCCTTTTTTCTTCCTTTGAAGCTTTGGTTTATTTGCATCTAAGGGTGAAAATGGGGCACGCACAAACAGGCAGATATTTACTGGCCGTGGGACGATATCTGCCTGGATAATTTTTGGCATTGTTTTGTTCTTTTGTTTCATTTACCATTGGTATAGCTATCACTTCAGGAGGTTATTCAAGGATTCATCTTTTTTTTTGTTTACATGCAGGCGGCTTTGGTCATAATTTGGTGGAAACCTTTTTCTTCTTCTTATCTATGGTGTTCATCTCGACTATAACTTTCTTATTTTTACCTTATTTATCCACTTGTAAGATTTATAAACGTACCCCGTTTCCTGCATTAGTACGCAGGCTTGCATTCTGTTTCTCTGATTCCACCTAAGCATAGGGTTTTGATATCCGGTTCAGCACTTTGAAAGAAAGAAAAAAAAATTTATAAAAGGGTTCCTTGCATGCTATAGCAGTTTAAGATAGCTAGCTCGCAGATGATAAAACCATTCAAGGTGAGGCGGAAAACGGTGCTGGCATGGCATGGCATAACATGGCATAGCATACTCGAGCACGGCCAGGCTAGCTACGCTTGAGCAATATCTGCGGAGAGATTTGAAAAATTTTCCCACGCAGATATAATGACCTGATCTTTTTTTTAATTCACATCTCCGCGTTTTCTTTGAAGCTCTTTTTTTCAAAGTTTTAATTTACTTGAGAGGAATGTGAATAGAGTTGAAGGCTTTGCCTTTAGTTGTCATTTGCCAATACGGTGAAGACACGATATCATCTTTTTTTTTTTTTTTTTTTTTTTCTTGGTGTGTGGTGTTCATTCACCCTTCCTGTTTTGAGGTATGAGCTCGCTCTAAATGCAACTTCTCGCACTTGGGCGCTCGCGCTCTCGCGCTCTCGTGGGGGACATGCAAAAAATTTTCTTACAACCAGTGTTGAAAATTAAAAACACATCGTTGAAAGCGATATCCGGAGTTCATGGGAAGGGCTAGACACGGGATAGGAGATCTAAAAACTAAAGAAGAAAAAGAGGCTGCTCTTTAAATCTTGGAAGGGACTAGGTATATCCTCGTTGAGGAATTGCCACATTCAACTCTTTTTTGGTGTTTTCCCTGACTTTTTTTTTCTTGGTGTTAAAAGCAATTGATATCAAGTTTATGCGGTCTAGGCCGTTGATGATGAAGAAATTTTAGGAACAAGGCATAGGTGAAGGACCCTTGAAGCTGTTTCTAATTATTCTAGGTTTGCGACCGGCGAGGCTTGATGAACTCTCTTCAAACAGGGAATCTGGTAAAAAGCGAGTATCAGATAAACGGGCTGCACAGCATATATCTATTGGGGTAGGGATTCGGCCGTAGATGCGCGATAGATGCGAGGGTCTACTGAGCGCATTTTTCCCCAAGACTCAGGTCGAGGCTTGGGATGTGTGATTCGTGATTTTTATATGCATATAGAAAGACACGCTTTTGGCCGGTAAACGTTTAGCTGGCTAGATTGTGATAATGCAAGAGCATTTGCTATATGCACGCGCACCTTGATAGAGAAAAACGCAGGAATGCAAGCCAGACCGCAGGGCAGGATAGTGAAACGGTGTTTCTCAAAACAAGGCCTTCTCTCTCCAACTTGTTACTGTTTTGTTTTTTCTTTGAAAAACAAAAGAAATACAAGCTATCCATGGGACCGGGAACCTTTGTGAATTGGCATTTGCTACCTATTTCCGCCTGTTCCCAGATTACTCGGGTCACCATGGGCGGAATTCGCAGAATGTTGACTAGTTGACGGATCGCGGCGGTTGGAGAGTGCAGTTTGTGATTATCTGTCTATAAGGCATCTGCACACAATAACAACATCGCGTATATACATATACCTCCAAATTGATCTTCAAAGTTAGGCTCCAGATCACTCTATGACTGAAGATAGAGTTTGGTGTACACGTATCCCGACAGAGCAGCGTATGTGATTCTAAATTAATTTTGCTATTACTGTCTTGAATAAACCTGCCAGCTGCGGCACACAGTCGCAGATATCCCTCTATCGATACCCTCGTGTCACCTAGACCGACAACAAATCCTCCAACGAGTCAGGTTGTCTCAAAAACACCTTTGGTTCCGCGGTAATGGTAAATACCGGCAGCCTATCCTCTGACTGACTCATGAAAACGGGAGACGTAGAGGTAACTTACGAGTAGGCTGCAAAAGCAAAGGCTGAAAAATGCAAAGTGATATTCGGATCAACAGGCATCAGGAGAGAGAAGAGTAGGGTTATCCAAAGAAATTTGGCGAATATGAAAAAACAAGTATTCCGACTTACACAACATGACTGTCGTCACGCGCATTTCGCTTCCAAAATTACCAGAGCGTAGGTATGATCATATGAATACATAAGGGGTAGGACTTGAAGCCGATCCAATTGACACTTAGGGATAATCCATCGAGCTTCCTGGCTATATATACCGGGGGGACCCGTTGCCGAGGTTGTATTACAGCTCTGTCCTCAATTTCGTTTAATAACCTATATTTTCCTCTCTATCTGGCGAACGTAGGGAACCAACGAGGTTACGTGTATTCGGTAAGTTGTGTAATTATGTAAGCTTTGGGTAATTTGTAGATGTAACTTGAGGTTCATGTATATCAAACTCTGTGGTACGAATGGCGCTGGCTTGGTTATGCCATATATGCTAGGGGGGGTGGTGCAGGGGCTCAGCTGGTGTGAGTTTATATCCAGTCGTGATACCTTCCTCAAAAGTTAGTTGCTTTTCCTTTTAATTAGCCACCAATAACCGTGGAATGAATCACACAATATCAAAACCAGGGCGCTTTTACAGTATCATATTCAATGAATCGTCATCATCAGGATCAGGGGGTAGAGAGGCAGAGAGATGTGGAGATTACTGAGTCGATCGCAGAGCATGTTTACAATTCGGTCGGTCGTCGGCACGCCAGCCGTTCGACATGAAAGATATAAATAAACACCTCTAAGTTATAGATAAAACGTATTCAAAACAATTGTTTATATTATGATTCAGTCCATAGTAGACGAAAAGTAAAAATGTAAATTTGACTGGCTAAGAAATCGATCGCCAGCTGTTCCGGCAACCCTCATTGGGCTTAATACGCGAATTATAATTACCCAAAAAGGCTATTTTTTCAAGTCGTACACCTCATTCGCACGTCTAGATTGCATTCGCAGCGAAAACGTTCCATCCAATAATAATTATAAATGCAAAAATTCTAGTTTGGGTGTGCTATATCTTGGGTATGCTGGTCTTAATAGCTTTTTTCGTGTCCGATTCAGAGTTGTATGGAAATCCGTGCACGAATAGCATGTGGACAAAAACCCATCCCCCAAAGAAAGGTTGATTATCGTGAACGTTGTCGGTTTGTACGCATGCAGCTGTTACACAGAGGGTATATTTCTTCCCTTCGGACGGAATTATAGTACGCCTTTTTTTACTACTAAATTGCTTTTTTGCTCTGAGTTTTCGTTACACAAAAATGTCATGGCGAAAAGTTGACTAATATTAGGGCTGGGCACTGCACCCGTTTAAAATTCCTGTTTTCAATTTTCCCTTCCTTTTTTTTTAAAAAAAAAATATAGCTATGGTGAAAGATATCTATTACTACCACATGCTAAAATCCTTAGCTTGTCAAATTTACCTATGCACGGAAACCCTACCGGATTCATATTCGGTAAAGGCCGCAAGCCGAAGACACCAAGTCTCTAGCATTGCACAGACCACTGGGGAGAAAAAGAGATACATCATGTCCACGTGCTTATGACATTATCCTTGCGGGAACAAGAAAGAAAGAAAAAAAAAAAAACTTCTCCCGCTCTCCCGCTCCTCCGGTTATTGGTCTGTGACCTCGAAGACGGCCTTATAAGTCTATTTTGGCGAACCGTCTAGTTGCATTTTAATATGGTGACACAGAGGAAAATATAAAGGTGGGGAAGGGAAAAAGGGCGGAGAAGCTAGCAATACGAGGTACAAATATCACGCCACAATGGGAAGGAGAGTATATCAGTGGAGTTCTTTCGAAGCTTTCCCTTGGAGAAATACTCTTGTACCCTTGGCTGTGATCACTCGAGACACCAGCTGGGGAGTTTTTAGCGCTCGTGTAATAAGGCTGATTCGTTAATAACCGGTTGTGGAGAAAGGCCTGGGGGAGCGGGCTGATCATATGAACCTGGGGAGAAATATGTCTCTCCCGATCTCTTGGTATTTCCCGGCGAAAGATTGGGGTGTTTTTGAAGAGCGGAGGAAGTCTTGGGGGGGTGGGAGGTGAAAGGCGTGATGTTAGCATGTTGTATTTTAGGCGGTCTTTCGTGTTGCGGTAGTAGCCTCTTGGTGGAAGGGGTGGTGTGACAAGTCCACCACAGAAGGGCTATATCATTCGTCTAGCATTTTTGAAGAATTTTTTCCTCACGACTGGGGAATTAGAGTTTGAATAGTGGAGGCTGGTGGTTTGATATCGATTGTACGAGCTCTCAGCCGTAAAACCACCCCAGATTCGGGATAGCAAGGTAAAATTTTCAACATCGGTTTCCCGGCGCGACTCCAACTGAAAAGGCTGACGTATCAAATCAGTTTCAAAATTTTTGTTGAAGCGGCTCCATCTCCACGGTTGAGGGATTTTATACCCTCCCAGATAAGTCAGCGTGGGCAGATATTCGCCTGTGTCTCGCCTGTTCCCATCCAATATGCTGTGTAACACCTCGCTACTGGCATCACATGCCCAAGGAATATTCAGGCGAGACCCGGGGGAGCATTTAGCTAGCCAATTAACTCGGGACCCTAGGACATTCGGTTCTTGGTGGTCCCGTGGATGCCGAGATTTTTCCACGGATAAGGAGTGAGCGAGGAGCCGATGTTGTTGGTTCGGGGAAAAGTCGTCGGCTTCCCATCTTGGAGCGAGCGCGGAGATGCAGCTCCCGTGTCTCAAGATCAGGAGATGTGACGTAGTAGTCGATGTGATTATGCAGGCGCATGCATGTTGCACATCAGATGTGATTATGCGGGTTGAAGCAACATTGATGTTCGATTGGCGGTGCGGTTGTAAGATGCATCTCGAGACGATGAGCAGTGAATTATGAGATGGAGGTTTTAGTCTTTGCCCCGTCGTCGAATGGAGGGTTTCTAACAGCGGATATGGCGTCGCATTATATTTTAATTCTCCATGGATTTTAATATGGAGCGGCGGGTAGTTCCGAAAGTCTCGAGTTTTAATGGCTATTTGACATTTGCCATCTATGCTGATATAAGCTTAGTCAACTTTACTTGCGATTGATACATCGCGTGATAGGTTGATTACCTATCTTAAGGCAAAGGGTGTGCATTAGGTAGAGATGTAGTCTAATACTGAATATTTGGTATGTAGTTTTATATCAGCTGTCACTAGAGCTATAGAGCTGGAGCTCGCGATTCAGTATGGTCGGTAGTGAAGAGAGCTTGATCTTGAGATGCCTGCCCAAATGACCCAAGGCCACGACATGTCATTGAATGTGCGTGATTTGCAGAAACGCAGACATGATCTGTTTCGGAATGATATCCGTTGGAAATTCAAATTGTAGTAATCGTCGCTCATACAGTTATGGACTCCTCCTCCTGATATCTCGACTAACTGCCCGCAAGAGAACAAGGTGCACGTGCCACCAGGGTCCTAGGGGAGCCCAAGGACGTCTCGATAAGTTCTATTGGTTCTGGAAGCCCACATTGTCTCCGGTTAGGCTAATTAGGAAACTATGCTTGATTATATCATATCATATCAGAGTCAGCTGCTGAAAACCCAAGTGTCAGCTCATCACGTACTTCAGTCCATTCACAGAACCTGAAACACAACATTTAGTTTCAGACAATTCTTATAGTCAGCCACGCGGTTTATCCCGTTGCTCTGTCATGCCTATTAAAAGAGGAAGTTAAAGCTTGACAGTACGCTGGAACTGGACCATTGCACTATCGTGATTCATCATGCACGTGAACCCCAACAATTATTTTAACATTGTTGCATGTTGCTTCCGCGAAAATACCCGAATAAGTTGTTGTTGGGGGCGAAACTTGATAACAGATTAGATGGGAGCTCTTATCGATTAACCGCGATTGTTGTACGTTTTAATGTTATAGATTAATCGATAATCAGGGAGCCTAGAACGTAGAAAGATATTCTATGTTGCGTGGCTGTGGTTGTATCCATAAGCGTTCACTAAGTATTTGCAGACTTTTCACGAGCTAAACTATCACCTTATTGACTTGGTTTAGGAGGATTAAGATATTAATAGTACTACGTTGAAATCAGCCGCTCCTTCCGAGACTAAGCTAGGCACCGAAGACGAAGATGCAATTTAGATACTTTCCTTATCGAGGGAAGTTTTGAAGTACGAAGTACTATACACTCAAGGGTCTAGCTAGTATATAGATGTTTCTAGCGGCAGAGACACCTTTCGTACAACTCGGACTCTAGATTACGATCGATTCTCCAACGTCCGTGCAAAACCCTTTGATCATGTGAGAATTGATCCCTCTCAGCTAGCAGCTCGAGATCAAAAGGTAAAGATAGCCGACTAAGATTCAAAGCCCTTTTCCTTCTTGGGTTCAAACTAAAGCAGGGAAGATTCAAGGTTTTTCGTTCAACAGTCCGTCATCTACGACATTGACGCATCCAAGACAGCACGAATGGGGTCGCTACGCATCAGCCATACCCGTACGTCCGAGGAGCTTGGCTGTCTCTTCTTCGTATTCGCACTTACTAAGTTCCTACTAGAGTGACCTTCGAGTGTCCCACAATTTCGACGGATACAGCGATTCCGCCAATATTTTAAGGTTTAGAGGGTATTTTAGCTGCCAAATATTTGTTTTTTTCTTTTCATGGACTTGGTAGTATGACCGCAGTTGGAGAACTTTTGGTCTAAACTTTGCCTAGCGGGTTACCCCAGTAAAAGAGAGTTGTGCATGCAGATACCGCTATGTGGATATCTTTGATCATGCCCTCTTGAGTCCAATCTAAGCTCGGAAATATCTTCCCGGATCCATTACGAACCCTTCGTTTAGCTCGAATTTCGCCTAAAGGTCGAAGACGCCTTAGCTTAGAAACGAGGAACGTGCGCATAGGCTGCATATTCGTTCTTTCAACCTTTTTGCTCTCTCTTTATTGCGGGTAGGAAAAAAATGTCATAAACAATTTCGTTTTTCGTTTGAAAGGCGAAAACGAAAAGGGAAAAAAGAAAATGAACTCGGGATTTTTACATGTAATATGCAACCGACACCGTCTTGGTAATGCAATAAATGGCCATCGCTATAGGGGCGTCGCAGTGTACATTGCGTGCTGTAGGTATATGTATATGCGTTTGAGAGCAAGCTTACCCCAGGTCCCTGCCTAGTAGTCTACTTTGTGCGAATATCCTTTCCTACGCATGCATATATGCCCATGTGAAATAAACTTGAGAAAGCCTTGGGGAATAATTGGAGAGCAGTCGGCAACCGTAACCCTCGTCCTTTATCCCCAGAAGTAACATAAGTGAGCTCGAGATTACTAGTCTAATGTGGTATTTTTTTTCTTACCACCCTCGAACAATTCCGGCTTTGTCGAATATGCATGGCGTTATCTGCATGCATGCACGGGCTGGGATGTTGGATAAAAGTTACTTAGTACGGTGATTTGGAACTATTGAGATTGTGGGGCATCCTGGTAAGAGAGGCAGGTGGTCACTTTTTCTTTTCCCATCGGGAGGGATTTAAATTATTTTTGATAACGGTTGAAAGCAGAAGGAAAAGGGAAAAAAAAATAAAGGTTGGCTGGATTGATCGAGAATCCCCGCGATAGAGAGGGAACTATCTTTAGTTTTTAGTCCCCCCTTAAGAAATTTGTGGCTTTGATCATTGTGCATTCTTGGGGGAATTCTATAGATCTCGGCGGGGAAAGCGACGTCTACCAAGCTAAGTATCCTTTTGGTGTTGTTGAGAGTTGGAATGTTTTGGCCAAGATGTCGGTTAGATGGTCCAACCAGACCCCAGCTTTCCTTCCCCAGATTTCTGTAACACTTTACTCGATTCGCTCGGCTTGTTGGAAAATGATGCGTCGGTGAAGAAAGGTGCTTATTCTAGCTTCGGATTGTAAAGGTCGATGTCTTGAAAGAGGGGGAGCTCAGGGTCGCACAAAGTTGGTGGTAATTCAAACTGGAACGACTCGAACGATATTTTTCACAGTTTAGATCAATAATCCTGCTTCACGACCCTGACCTTGGGATGAAAATTCAAAAAAAAAAAGTTATCCTTCAGTAACGCAGGTACCCCAGGAAGGATTATTCAAAGGACCCCTTTGCACAAGCAGCCGTTACATATCCTGCCATGCTTTGGGATATCGTGGGTGGGCATACAGGATTTCCTCAGACATGACTACACTGCGGCGGCACGGCCACCTCCCGGCGGGTGGACGAAAATACAACGCCCTGGCGCCGCTTGAAATAGCCACCTCGACATCGTACGAAACTTATTTTTTTTTTTTGAATCGGTCGATTGCTCGCAAAGTGTGCTTTGTATACCATCAAGTGATCTAATACAACGATCGTCTTAACGTTGTACCCTAGTGATCACGGAATAGTTGGGGTAAGTTATTGGACGAAGGGGAGGGTTGAGGAATCCCGCCTTTGAAAGGAGTTTGCGATTGAACACCATGCACGAAGGTAAGGGCGGTTACATTAGTTTGAAGGCAGTTCCCGAAGATATGTGACCTTCGAGACATCTATCGTCACCCTGGTGCAGCTACCCTCTAATGGTGAGTTGCGATCGGTTTAGATAGGTAAATGGTGTAGGAATGGCTCATGTCTATTGTTCGATTTCGGAGGTAATCTGGATCAACACGTAAGGTACGACGTATACTTCTGTCATGTTTATCGAAGAAGTGTAGACATCTCTCGGAATTCTTCCAGTGTTCTTTTTTTTTTTTTTTTTTCCTTGAGCTAAAGTTGCAACACGACAGCGGGGTCCAGAACCCAGGTAGTGGGGTTAGGATTGCGAATGAGGTCTCACTTTCCAGAAGGTAAAAAAAGGGGGGTCGGCGTTAACAGGACAGACGAATAGGATGTAGATGCTTAACCCGAACTAGGCCGAGATATCCAACTTTTGGTGTTGTGAGGCTGCCTGCCGTTCATGTCGAGCGGCTACCCGGCACATGGTCAACAACCTGCTGAGGTGTTGGCGACGAGGCATTCTCGAGCCGGAAGACCTGCCAGGCGTCAAATGAAGGATCGTGTAAACTTAATCCAACAGCTTTATACAAATCGTGACCCGGAATCCTGGTGATCCGACGATTTGTTACCTTATCATATATCTACTCTGCGTTATCAGCAACATGTATGTGAATTAACCGTGCAGTACATACGGACCGAAAGTTTGTTGGAAATGTTGGGTGAAATGCCGACAGCTCGCCGCGAGGTCTGGCAGAAAGGAAATTGAGCTTGGAATAGAATACACCAAGAAATAGCCAAGATGCGAATCCCATATATCCCCAACCGTCCGTAGATTCGGTACCCCTTCGGCTAGGACTGTCGGGGCTTGCACTAGGAGGATAAATTTAATTGTGGAGCTTGCAAAAAAAAAAAAAAAAAAAAAAAAAAAGGAAGCAGCCCGTTCGCCTGCATCTCCTATACGAAGCGTGACCACTTTTCCCCTAACACCCAGCTTGGGTTTCTGCTCGAATACCCTTGTCATGCATGCTTCTCGATGGCACATTCGTCTCAATGAGACAAGCTGAGCCGGTTTTGACAGTATGCGTTTTTGTAAGAGGCTTGCCAGGGCTTGCGATAGGCAAATGTGGGGGAGCCGAAGTTGTTCCTGAGAGAAGGTTATGTGAACATGGCGTGTTGCCTATCCACAGAACGGCCGACTTGTAAGGTTGAAATGTAATGGTCAAAAAAATTAAATCATATCATGAATGTGTGTGTATGGACATGGGGAGACTATGCATGGAGATGTCTACATTTTGCACCATTGGATTAATTTATTCGATCCCCCATCGTAGGCGTCTAATTAGTAAGGGAAAATGAACCTTCTTCTGGTCACACGGATAGCTGAAAGGAAGATCTCGAAACCTGGCCTGGCCTGGATGTCGATCTTAAACAGAGCTATAGTTTGATGGGCTGCGGTATTCTCTCAGGGACAACATGGGAAATGATAATACGATGTTTACTGGCTAATGCAGGCGCCGCTCTTCACCACCACGACCCTTTAACACCCGTCCACCAACAGGAAGCTGGGCAATCGCTATCAACCGGTACTGGTCAGACGTCAGCCTGAGCTGCACCTTAAGGCACATACTATCATACTATCGTCTTTAATAACGCGCGGTTTAGGAAAAGATAGCCTAAAGCTGCATGGAGGGCCAAATTCTCGCCAGGGACTTTTTTCGTATCCGAAAGGAAAGTGTCTATTGGATAAGGTTAGAACGTCCAGTGGTCGCCATTCTGATCGGATGCGTAGTGATCACCCGCTAAGCGTTCTGCGGACCTAGCGCTATGACGGAAGTTTGCTCACAGAGTAGGGAGCCAAGCTTACGACGAAGGCTACATGGGCGGTCTTTATCTCTCTAGCTCCCTTTTCGAATGTGGGGAATGTGGGAACGAAAGTTTAAAAAAAAGTTAGCTAACAGTTAAAAGTAAAACATAAAGGTGTACTTTTTTTCTTTTCTTCTTTTCCTCGAGGCAGACGTATCTTAAGGGAAGATGTATCTGATCAAAAAGGGTATTATTAATAGTTACACCACAGCTACACTGACAGCGGACCGGCGGTATCTGATGGATCAGGGTAGGTATTTCAACATGGTCCGGAATTTGCGTTCTAGTAGCTCGAGCGAGATTGCTTGTGAAAGATGAATCCGCCTCGTGCAGTCTCAAGCCGTAAGCGATGAAGTTGCCGCCGCTATATTTAATATAAAGTCAGAGTATGATTTTTATATATTTGTCACCAAATCGAGTAGAGTTTAGTCAAAAGATGGATACAAGGAGAGAAAAATAATGGTCAGAGGGCAATAATGCAGCAGCCAGTGGGATGTGCTTGCCTGGGTGGTCTTTGAGGTTCCCACTTTTTTCAGAAGGTAGCATGGTAATCCTCGGCGAGGAATATTCCATCACTTTTCGATTAGTTGACATGCCAGCCAGCGAAAGGCTAAACTCAACCTTCAAACTCTCCGTTCCTGATTTTTTCCATATTAACTCGTCTATCGAAAACAATATCACTGCGTCATGCTACCAGGATGCGTTTTTGAAGGAGATAGATATGAGCGAAACAGCAGTTCCAGCTTTAATTAGCGTCGAAGCAGAATGAGGGAAAGAAATGGCTCGATATTGAGCGGTATCTCCACTTTGATGTACCCACCAAAGCTAAAAAAGCAAGTCGAGGTGTGGAACCACCAATGCTGTTGAACATCATCGAGACGAACGGCTTGCATAGGATAACCTGGATACCCCCAGACCGTCGACGGCTCAATCCTTGACCAAGCGAGAGCTACACTGGCCTGTGGAAGGTCGCAAGGAGAACGGGAACCTATTGGAAATATTTTCTCCTACACCACCTCTTTTTACTTTTTTCTTGGGGTCTTCACGATGATCTTCGCCGCCCCAACTGTTTACTTAATTTCTCTCAATGATAGCTTTTTTTTTTTTTTTTTTTTAACCTCCTGTGTGGTCTGTCGCCTACGTTGAGAATTGGAAAGGTCCCACATGACCACTTTGCTAAGAAGGGACGCCAAAAATTTTATTGTGCCAGTCAGAAATGTGCAGGAGCAAACAAAAGAAAAGAGAGAACAGGAGGAAGAAAAAAAAAAAAAAAAAAAAAAAGAAAGAAAAAAACGAGCTCACCCACACTGAAAAGGTACCCGAAGCATGAGGTTTCCTGGATGGTAATGTTCCATACCTGTGGAAGGACAGAATATTTCTGGTGACATTATGGAAAAGGAAAAAATTACTTGGATTATAGGACGGAAGCCGATAATGCTAGTATTCTGTAAATAGGAACCCCGAGAGTTTGTACCCGCACATCGCGTGCTGGTCTCGCCACAGAGGTACCAAATCTCAACCAAGAAAGGGTACGCACCTGCTGCGGTGAGCAAAGACATCTTGGACCCTTGAGACTCACAGGCTATTAGCACTATCCACGAGGCAGAGATGACTTTTTTTCTCCCGTAAGGTAAGACCACTCGAGAAATGCCTCTCGCAGGCTCGATCAACTGGCTAGCTCATTCTGTGGGATCATTTGTATGATCTTTTATCTTTCTGCTTGGGCAGCTGCTTTCGTCTTACGAAAGGTTTTAACCAAAAAACTCTACAGCCACTGGCCAGGACTTGCAGTAATGGTTGCATGGCCGAAAGAGCTGGTATGATGTACCGTCTCTGACCGGGCATTCCCACGCTTGACCACACCCTTTCAATCAATATGCATCGGCTCTGCAGCGAATGAATGCTCAAGCTACGGCACCGATGCCGTGATAATTGCTACTTTCCCCCAAAATTTCGCCCATTGCCCAGCACCCTTACCTGCAGGCTAAGAAAAAAAAGATGTGGATCGATGGAGACTAAGCATGGAAATGGTCGACGTGCATACATGAGGCAGTGTTGAAGCGGTTTTGTATCTCAAATTGATCTAAAACCGTTAAAAGTATCGTGGAGCAACCCACACTTCAAGCGTCTTCTTTCCTTTTCCTTTTTCTATAGAGCCATGGCCACACAGGTTGATTTACTTCAACGCTGTTCAAATCCAATATCTATATCGTTTTGCCTCAACATCAATTTCGGTTCGCATTAATTTGGGGGGCCTTTTCTCTCTCCAATTCCTCTTTCCTGCCGAACCACCAAGCGGCGGTGCAATCGTTCAAGGAATTCGGCATCCTCCTAACCACATACAAGCAGAAAAGCAAAACGGAGTTTCCATAACATTCCGTGTTTAGCTGCACGCGGCATATACTTCCTGCAGAAGTAAAGGGTCCTCGTCCTGGCAGCTCCCGAGTCCATACTCCTACCACGGCTATTACTCGACCTTTTTTCCCTTTTTATTATTTGGTTGTGCTTTTGCAGCACGGGGGAGGGAATGGTTAAGACGGGATAAAGAGTGAGTAGCTACGGACGGGACGAGCGTTCTCGCTGGGCTCCGTCGCTCCAGACATCATTATTAAGAGATCCCCCTAATACCCCTACCTATTCAATTAATACCTCTTGAGATCTTGTCCCGTCGTGTTGTACACCCTGTATACATTCCCTTAGCATATATACCTCCTTGGACTTTATCCAGCAAGATCCCAGATTCCCATGGTTCTGGGGTTTTGAATTTTCTATAGACTAGACCGCCCCCCCAGAAGAAAAAGGAACAACATCAAAACAAATAAATACGGCGGGATTTACTCAAGATTCTGGAAATTCTTTCCCTCCAGCCTTTTAGAATCTCTTTGGGCACAATAGTGGCTGTAGGAGTAGCTGCGGAACGGCCATTATTTGTTTTTTTTGTTCTTGTTCTGTCGAGGTTCTGCTACGTTACAAGTACAATATCGCATTGTAGTTGGGAATACTTCGTAGTAGCCAGTCGTCAGCACGTAGACGGCCCGCCATTCGGGGGGTTCGATCAGGCAGTAGTGATACTGCTATTGCTTTCTTTTTCTCTTTCTCTTTTCTCTGTGTACTATATTCCATCGGCTGCCGCTGTTACCGATACACCTCGTTTCTATTGGGTTGATTGCACAAATTTCTCTTCGTAAATATTACCATATCATCTTATATTTCTATTCCGTTCCAGAAGCATAACAGCGGGTCATTATCCACAGGTTGACAGGCCGTTCCTCAAACGACGGGCTTTCGGGATTCCACAATCTTGCCGTTACCACCAGTCTAAGCAACTCGGCCTCCCACGTTCCTCCAAGTCGTCAGCCAAACGGAAGAGTTATTTTTCGGCCGTCAGACAGCCAACATCAGCAGGCAAATCAGCCAGATAGTCGGACCGCTTTCGAGTTTTTTGAAGGAAGCCGTGGATTGGGTGTCAACAATTTTTTTGTGCTGCAGCAACCCAGAAGATTCGAAGAACCAAGATACAAAGCAAGATACTGCAGGTTCCGTCCAAGTGCCTTTTTGGATCCCGTGAGACAAGACTTTTTTTTTTTTTTTAGTCCAATCAATCAACTTTGCAGACGTTTGCGGGCTATAGTAGTAAGATCAAAGGTTGGATTAGGCGTGGTCCACGTTTCGTTCCTCCTGACCTCACTCATTCTCATAACTTTTTTTTTTTTTTTTTGCCTTCTCTTAACCACTTTCCCTATTTCTCTCATTCGGCTCTTGTCAGTCCATCGACAACAACAAGAACAACAACGGCTCCCCAACTGCTGTTCCAATCGACTCGCAAGGTCCACCTCACCAAACTTCCTCCTCTCCGACCTCTCTCTCTCCGACCTCCCTCCCTTCCACCTCACTGTCCCTTTACCTCACTCACTCACCTCCCCCCTCTGCTGGACTTTCTCCGCCCATTCCCCTGCCTTTCATTCTCGCCCTTGACCCAACCACACCTTCCTTGTCCGACTTCTCAAAATTCCCGGCTCTAACATTTGTCACTGGGATTGACCTCCACGGTAACCACTGACCCGGATTCTAAACACTCTGGATTATTCTTTGGGCCTTCAAATATAACTTGGAGAAAAGTTTTTCGGGAACTATTAGCAGCTGGATTTCTCCATCACGGCTCCTCGTTGTTCACTTTACTGCTTACAGTACATCTCTGGGTCTTCTCCTTTTTCTGTCACAACCTGGACACTACAATATATACTCCCGAATAGTACCAGGAAACCGAAATAACCGTCTAGCAAATTCTAGCGGATAAACGTTATATTCGATCTGCTCTGGAGGAAGGCAGTAGAGAGCTCCAAACCGACACCCCCGAAACACCAACTAGAAAAAGCAATTATGGACTGTTGATTGGGAATTGGAAGTCGTCTGCAATCACGAACTGTCGACATTACTTATAAACCAAACGAGTTGTATATTTCGTTTATGTTTGGGGGCTACGAGCTATATCCCCGGTGTCCCATCACCAACGGATCGTTGATGTCACGGGTGGAAGAGATTTAGGAAGCTCTAGCTACTGAATCCGAAATGATACCCTCGAAAAATGTTGTTGCTTCGGGAAAGAAAGGAGATGTGGGACCGGTTGGTGGTCAGAAGGAGGCGGTTAAAGCGGACGAGGTTTCCTCGCCGACGCCGAAGAGTGGTCATCCTCACAGAGCCTCGAGCATATCCATAAAGGCTGAGAAGGATGACCTCAAGGAAGCTGCAAAGGACACATTCAATGTTATTATGGAACTCAATTTAGATGGGAATGTGAAGTGGGTTAGTTCATCGTGGCAAGATGTTGTTGGGTGCGTTCAGGAGTTTTCTATGGAATCCCCTTGAATCATGAGTTGCTGTACTAACCTGCATTCCTAGTACCCCTTGCAATACTGTCCAAGGGAAGCCGATCTCGTCCGCTCTCTATGACAACAAGGATTGTTTCCAGAAAGCTATTGAGACTATGAAGGTGGATGACTCTAAGAGCTATAAGATACGCTTTTCAGTTATTATCGGGCCTTTGTCGGCTTTTGCCCAGGACCCAGTGAAGAAGGCTATTGCTGCAGAAAACGAGGGTTTCCGACCCGAGGAAGTTGATGAAGTGAGCAGCATCCTTGATATGGAAGGCCAGGGAATCCTCATCTTTGACAGAGCTGACGGCCAGGCAAGCCATGTAAGCAACTCGGCATCACTCATATCTATGAGCGCTATGACTAACTTTGCACTAGACGATGTGGGTTCTACGGCCGTGGACCGAACCAAAGGAAATAACAATCGATCTCCCTAGCCCAATCATTGAATCTCTAGGTGTTGGCGCCGGAATGCTTGCCCAGTACCTAAACTCTTTAGCGGAGGACGATCCTGCTGGCCATCCACCGCCGCTACCTGTCCTCTGCCGCATTTGTGAAAGCCAGATCCAACCATGGTGGTTTGAGAAGCATTCAGAGCTTTGTATGCTTGAACACAAGGCTGAGAGCGAGGTTCAGATTGCACAGGAAAATCTTTCGGTCCAGCGGAACGCCATAGTCAAAGTTCTCGACGCAATGGAAAGGTCAAGCTCTTCAAGTCGTTCTTCTGAAAACAACGTCGAGTATCGTGGATTCTCGATCAAACCACCCTCAGCTTCACCTTCAGGAACCAGCTCGCCTGGTGTTGCCGCAGCCAACCGCCCTAGAGAATCTGCCGCGAGTGTCAAATCAAAGTTTGGCGTTCGTCGGCCTCAGGTCCGCATAGTCGAGCTTCTTCTGGATCTCTGTGACACCGCATTGGAAATCAGCACCCCTGCTATCAAAGAACCACTAGGTACCAGTGAAACTGGTGAATTTAGAACCCAGTCACCTGCTTCCGAAGCGCGGATTTCCCAGGTTATGCAATGGCAGTCGCCATCTACTAACACCCTTGACCAAGAGCATGGACTCGCTCTCCTTTGCTCTGATACGGAGAGCTGTTCTAAGGCCAAAGTTGAAGCGGTCTTACGGCATCGCAACACGATTGAATATTCGGAAAGGATCCGCTATGAATTTGCAACACTTGTACAAGATTGTATCGATGAGGCTCGAAACAAAGCAGCCGGTGGCTTCGACGACGATATTGATATGCACTCTGCTGAAGGTGATGTTTCGGAAGGTGAAGACATGTCAGAAAGCCAGATGTCCAGTGTCTACCAAAGCGGTCTTTCCAAGCGAGTCAGCATCGGATCTGATCTTCGTAGAGCTCGCCGATACTCGTCACCAAGTTCGAGTCCACAGGAATGCCTCACACCTCGCTCTCAGATTAGTATTGGACGTGAGGGAGGGAGACGAAGCAGGTTCAGCCTTCATGCATCGGCCATGTCAGCCATGTCATACGAGCCTGAGGGTAATGAGAGCGATGCCAGCGTCAAATCTTCTCTTAAGGGTGATATCACTCGCATTGATAGCCCTGTCAGCGAGCATGGGTCTGTTGTTTCTCGATCAAACACTCGAACCTCCGTCGACAGGAAGAGGCAGAGCCTTAATCTACTTCAGCAACATGGAACAAGGTCACCACACAGACAACCATCACCAGGAAGATCTAGTGTTGGCACGGCATCGCCGCTTAAAGCCGCCAAGCCAAGGCTCTCTGCCCTTTTCGATGGCCAGTTCCCAACGCCAATCACATCTCCATTATTATTCACGGGTGACTTCTCTCCTGCGTTAGAGCACGGCCATCGAAGGCAATCCTCTGTTGCTTCCTCTGATGCTGCCACCAAGCCGCCGCTCTCACCGAGGCTCACATCCGCACATCCCGGCCAACAAAAACCTGGAGCACCATCCATAAAGGACTTCGAAATTATCAAGCCGATTAGCAAAGGAGCATTCGGGAGTGTCTACCTATCAAAGAAGAAATCTACGGGAGATTACTATGCCATCAAAGTCCTGAAGAAGGCTGATATGATCGCTAAGAATCAGGTTACAAACGTTCGTGCTGAGCGAGCAATCATGATGGTCCAAGGCGAGAGTGACTTTGTAGCCAAGCTCTTCTGGACTTTCGCTAGCAAAGATTACCTCTATCTCGTTATGGAATATCTTAATGGTGGTGACTGTGCCGCTTTGATCAAGGCTATGGGCGGTCTGCCAGAAGATTGGGCGAAGAAATACATTGCTGAGGTTGTGCTAGGAATCGAGCATTTGCATGACCGTGGCATTGTGCACCGCGACTTGAAACCTGACAACCTGCTCATTGATCAAAAAGGTCACCTCAAGCTTACTGATTTTGGTTTGTCGAGGATGGGTCTGTTGGGTCGTCAGAAACGTGCTCTTCAAGGATCAACTGAATCGACGCCAGACCTCCTGAAGCATGGTCCATTTGTCAGATCAAGATCGCAGGCGTCATCGCGCTCCACCTCCTTCGACTTCAATCCTGGCCAATCTTCCCCATCCAATACCCCAGTGATATCCCCCGAACCAGGGTCGCAAATATCTGGTCCGTCATCATACTTCAGCCTAAGTCGCGAGCCAACCTTAAGCAGGGAGAATACTCTGAGCCGTGAGAACTCTATCCGAGAGAAAAGCAAGGCGTCGGTCACTCGGAGTGATAGTGCCGCTAGTGAGGGACTGGTTTCGATGTTGAGCGGCTTTTCGTTGAACGATCCAGCTAGTCTTAGCATGATTGCTAGACGGTCATTCTACCCTGTGGACGACGATGCTCAGAGTACGAGTAGCGCCTCCAGCGATATCAGTAACGTGCACCCATCTTCCATTCACTCTAGCTTTAGTCAAGCGCCTCCTACATCGTCGCATTCCATGATGCCACCGCAGCTTGCACTCTTCGATCCCGAGGACAGCAATCGTAAATTCGTCGGCACGCCGGACTACCTTGCTCCGGAAACCATCAACGGGTCCGGCCAAGATGAAATGAGTGACTGGTGGTCTGTTGGCTGTATCTTGTTTGAATTCCTATATGGGTACCCTCCATTTATGGCAGATACTCACGAAAAAGTCTTCGATAATATCCTAAATCGTCGCATCGACTGGCCAGACGACGAGGACTGTCCTGTTAGCGAAGCAGCTAAGGATCTCATGAACAAGCTCATGTGCACAGATCAAGAAAAACGACTCGGCGCTCGAGGTGCAGACGAGATCAAGAATCATCCATTTTTCGCTGGCATCAACTGGGAACAGATCCTTAGTGATGAGGCTTCCTTCATCCCAGCCCCGAGAGATATAGAAGATACTGAGTACTTCGATTCCCGTGGTGCTACTCTTCAAGAATTCTCTGAGGATGTTGAAGATACACACGGCTCACCATCGTCGACACCAAGCGGTGACTACACGGACCGCCCACATGATGCCGTCCCAAGAGGCAGGAGGGATCAGAGCACTGGTAAACGAGGCCTGATGCCTTTGCATATCCCACCACACGTCCGCGAAAGTGGCGGACGAGGTCGGCGCCTGAGTGAACCGCTTGCAGATAATGATTTCGGCTCCTTCCAGTTCAAGAATTTGCCAGTCTTGGACAAAGCAAATAAAGACTTGATACAAAAGCTCCGAACTGAAGCCCTCAAGAATCAGGTTCCGTCTTCTACTGCTGTATCATCTCCTTCTCAATCATCAGAAGGTAGCCCGGTCCTTGGGAAAGGAGTTTCTCGAGCTTTATCGAACAGCTCACGGAGTGGGAAAAGGGCGGTATCTCCAAGCAATTTGCATACCTCAATGGTGTCGCCACCAAGCCGAAGCTCACAACCATCTTCACCTTTGCTGGTATCATTCTCTGCGATGCCGCACCGCAAAACATCCAATGCCTCAACCACAAGTACAAGTAGCTTCGCCTTGAACCCGACAGATGTTCCAAAAATTTCTACCAAAGTTGACATTTCAGCCTCTGTCTCGGATTCTGCTGGTACCTCTCCAACACGGATTCACAACATTTCACCGATCAGGATTCACGCGCCCGCCAAGATCTTTGGTAAATCTAGCCAAGCGCCACTATCACCTCGTAAGGAACATGGATTCTCCCACAGTCGTTCTGGTAGTACTCGGGTTCGGTCACTCACAGTAGGATCTCAAGACGGCGATCATCCAGCCTTTTTAGATAGTTTGAAGCATAACAAGCGACATAGCCAGGTCTTTGACATGTCTCCTTCCTCGTCCGATAATGAAGATAATAGAAGCAGTGCTCTCCTTCGGGTTCAACGTCGCCGGCAGAGCTCTCAGAGACTGTCAACAATTAGCACTAACGAAGGGCCCGTATCACGCCCTCTGGATATTCTTGGTATGTCACCCTGTTCCGTAAAGATTTAAAATAGATTAACCTAACCAAAATTAGTATGCGAGGACCATCCCGTTTCACGTATGGTCATGGAGCGTATGCTCGAGAAGCTTCAATGCCGTTCAATGTGCGTTGAATCTGGCCCTGAGGCGGTTCGTTGTGCTATGAGTGAAGTCAAGTGTATGTGAATAGGTTCCCTCTCTGTTATCTGAGCTGGAAACTAACCTGAGTATAGTCGATTTGATTCTTACGGAGTACAAACTCCCTCAGATCAATGGTGACGACTTTGCACGTATGATCAAAACAACCAAGAATGCAAACACCACTACGCCCATTGTCGCTGTTACTGGCTACCTGTGTGAGCTCCGGGACCCACATCACTTTGACGACTTGATCGAAAAACCTGCAACCCCACCAAGACTAGTCGAGGTGATGGAACGCTTGTGCTCATGGCAGGCACCTCAAACTCCTACGAGCCGTAATTCGCCTATGGTCTTCCCAGTAGATAAGAATCGCCCGCCTGTTCCACCTCTTCCTATGAAGGGTGTCGAAGTTGAACGCCGTCCAAGCCTCGATCGTACTTATACGATGCCCTTGCCTAGAACCACTTCTCTTCTCTCGTCCTCAAAAACTTCTGCTGAGGTTTCTAGGAACCAGCCTACCGACAAACTGCCGAAGAAGAGCCACAGCGATGAAACGGTTCCCAGGATTCAAAACCGTACTGATACTTTAACGCCTCCGCCTTCATCTTTAACTGAAGAGTGGATGATGCAAAGGTCTCTGGAATTGTCGCTTCCAAAATCAGTCACCACTGAGCGAGCAAGATCTCAGCTATCCGTCTCATCTTTAGCATCGCCACCACCAACTCCTCCTCGCCCTCCACCAATTCCGGACAAGAGTGGCGATAGGACTGGTAAAGCTTCGAAAGTCATCGAGACGCCATCTTCTCCATTGAAGCAACCAGATTTCACGATGACACCAGAGATCAAGAAGCCAGTCGCGCCTGCGATAGAGGTCAAGATGCCCATCCCAACATCAGTTGCGAAGCCAATTTCGTTAGAGAAGCCTCCGAAGCCAATTGAATCGCAAGTTAAGATCGTCCCTCGACAGCCAATTATGCCAGTCGCTGCATCGACATCGACATCAACAGTGGCACCGAAAGTGGCATCGCCGAAAGTGGCATCACCAAAGGTAGTATCACCAACGGCACCAACATCGTCTGCAGCGTCAACACCGACTCCGACGCCAACACCAAAGGCGACATCAACGGTAGCATCAACGGTAGCATCAACGGTAGTACCAACGGTAGTACCAACGGTAGCGTCAACGGCCATTTCTGCCTCAAGATCTACCCTTGCACCTGGACCTCAACCTGCCCCTGCGCCAAAACCAGCAGGCGCCAAGCTGGCTGCGACTACCCCAGGGCCTGTACTTTCGACGGCCTCTACTGCTTCAACTGCTTCAACTGCTTCTACTAGACCAACCGAGACCGCTAAGAAGCCAACAGAGGTTCCTAAGAAGCCCGACCCGATTGTGGCGCCTCCTAAGAAAGCAGTAACTGATGTAGCACGGCCTCAAACGCAAGACATCTCAAAGAAGGCTCCTGAGGTGGTTAAAAAGCCTGAGCAGCCCGTAAAGGCTCCTGTGGTTGCTCCTAAAGCAGTTGCCCCTGCACCTAAGCCAGTAGAAGTAGCCAAGAAGTCTGTCGAAGCGCCAAAACAACCTCAGGTACCAAAATCGCCAGAGGCACCGAAGAAACCTGAAGTCTCGAAGAAGTCAGAGGCACCCACACAACCTGCTACTACTGTCGAGCTTACCTCAAAGCTTAAGAAAACTACGACCGGTAGCTCAACCTCCTCCTCTAGCTCGAAAGGCCCAGCCTCGCCCAAGCAAACCAGGTTCCAATCGCCACCACGGATCTCCCCGCCTGCTACATCGACAGAGCTCGCGAAAGGAGATCTGTCTCGTACAGTTGCCCCAGCGAAGGCCACATCGCAAGCATCACTGCGGAGGGCATCGGCTGTTCAAACGGAAATACCGCCAGTACCCCCAATTCCTGCAGTGCTACCTACTCCGCCATTACCTCTTCTCCCTGCGACTCCAAAGAGTCCCAAGCCCGTTGAGCCGACAACACCCAAGGCCGTCGTCAAGTCGCCAGAGCCCATAACCCCGAAAACTGTCCTTAAAGTTGCAGAAGTTTCACCGCCGAAGGCGAAGCCACAAGAGGCTACCCTTAAAACTGCGAAGGCCCCAGATTCATCTTCCTCTAGTTCGAAGGCCGCCAAGTCTCCAGAGCCTGTGACTCCAAAATCAGCAAAGCCGGCGACAAAGGTAGAAACCCCAACCACGGTTAAAGCTGTAAAGCCTGAGCAAGCAGTGAGGAAATCTCCATCCCCAGAATTGGCTACAAAGCCTAGATCATTCCGAAACCTCCTCAGTACAAAGGCTCCCGATACCGTCGACTCTGCCGACGACGAGATGAGCAGCGGTCCAAGCATCAAGAAGCCGCTCAAGTCTCCAAAGACTCCCGTGGTTAAGGAGAAGAAGAGCCGTACCATCCTTACTGGGGACTCCAAAAAATCAAAGTCGGATGACTCGAAATAGGGCTTCTTGTCTCCCACCAGGGTCCCTCGTTCAGAAGATTTAAAGCCTAATCAAAAGTGCCGAAGTAAATCTCAAAAGCTTCAAAAGTCTCAGCTAACCGGTAATAAAAGTTCGGAAAAGTCTTCTAAAGGAGTTACCCAAAAGTTCAAAAGTGCCGTCAAAAAGCTTCTATCCGCAAAACCAACTATGGAATCAGTCGGCTATTTCTTGTCCAAGTTCCCTCTGTCAAATCTGGGACAGGTTGGACCGACGACATTCCTACTTTGAAGAATGTTGAATTTCTTATCCTTTCCTTCCCTATCTTCCACCTTTGCTATGCTTCTTGTTTTCTAGTATTTTTACCATAGGCGATATTTAATGCCTACCTACCGAGAGCATGAAATTTGCAGCGTGTGTACCATACCCATGATGCAGGTTTGATTCAACTTCACAATTGTTTTATATCACATCGTTTTGAGTCGCAGAAAAATTCAAAAGAGAAAAAAAAAAGCTATCTACACATTCTCCTTCGCCCCTTTGATTTTGTGTACTGCTGTGCGTGTCCGTGTTTCCTCTGTCGTACAATACCAGAACCCGAGCGATATTCTTGCCGTGTTATCCCCCACTTGCATCCTGCTGGTCATCGGAACTGATAGCTATATATTCCACCACTTTGCATCCTTCAATTGCAACCTTTGCAACATCTGCTTTATTTCCTTTGTCAATTGTAATTGGAGCATGGCGTCTTTGTTTTATTCTGCAATCGGAGTGTACATGGAGTTTCTTTGCCTTTTGTCCCTTTTTTGGACCGACGTCAGATTTGCATCGAACCTTTCCTATTGCCGTTTTATTCATTTTGCAGAGCCGTAATGCTGTGATACCCCAGGACTTCACGAAAAGAACAACTACTAACAACCAATCTCTACGGCACTCTGCGAGCTGTGTTCCCATTGACTTGGGTATCCATTTTTTTCTTTTCATTTTATTTCTTTCTCCTATAGCTATTATCTTTTTTTATTGTATATATACCACTGCTACAGTAGCCCTTTTCCTTTCTTACTTTTTTTATACTCTTGCAGACAAAATCTTTCTTATTTTTTTCAAGGAAAAATGCACGGGGAGAACAAAAACACTACAAAAAGTTGGAGGCGGAAGGGGAGTTGAAAGGGGATTTTGTCTTTTTTAAACTGATAATATAACGAAGTTGATGACAAACGTTCAAATTGCCTTTATTTATATATAGATGTGTAATGAAATATCCTCGATCTGAAAGGAATCTTTAACCTCATATAAATGGAGAAATGTAAGAACTGAAGCATCCAGCGGACAATCCAAGCTAGTTTACTGTATAGGCAGGCCTATGCAGTCCAAGACTGCTTGTTGCCCCGTTGCATCTTTCCTGGGGTAGCTGTGTCCTCGATGCGTTGCCGCGATTAACACCTGTCCACAACTAAATGAACACCCACCTCGAAACAACGTGCCAGCTACCCGAAAGCTCGCACTTATCCTCTCACGACACGATAAACCCGCCTTTCCTTCAAACATCACCATCATCAATCGCTTCCTTTTCATTTCCTCAATTAAATTTTTACAAAAAAGGGGAAGAAAAGTAAAAGCAGAATCCAGCCATATTTTTAACAATGGCTTCAACGACAGAACCCACCAAGATCTGTCCGTATTCTATACCTGGTAAGCATCTCCCTCAACAAAGCTTCAATTAGGGTATTATATCAGCGTCGAGCTAATCCACCTCTTTACCAATCCAGACCTCAAAAACACCACCGATGACGCCGTCGGCGCTGTACGTTCCCCCCATCTTCCTTCCACATCTCCATAACCCCCCCACCGCTAACAATGCCCTCCAACAGTACCTAACCACCAAATCCTTCACCCAATCCCACCTCCTAACCGACGTCCGCCTAGCCCTCTCCCTCCTCGCCTGCCTCACCGCCGCCGCAACCTTCTACCTCGACTACACCCTCGGCTTCGACAAGACCAAATCCTTCACCCTCTACGCCTGCATCGCGTACTTTCTAATCAACACCGTTCTCACAATCTGGTTATACTTTGTCGAGTCCTCGACGATATACGTCGGTTCGCATGATCCTTCCGGCGTGAAGTTGAAGATTGAGAGCAGAGCGGGAAAGTACGAGCCGAGGTATTTTTTGAGGATCGAGCAGACGGAGAGTGTGGAGGGGAGGACGGTGGTTAGGGTTAAGGATGTGGAGGGGGCGTTTATGGGGTGGGTTGATGAGAAGGGGTTTTTTGTGAGGAGGGAGTTTGAGAAGTGGTTGGGTGGGGTTGTGCCGTGGATTGCGGAGGGGGAAGGGGTGAGGAAGGAGGGGAAGGGAGAGAAGGAGGGGGTGAGGTTGGTTAGTGGGGTTGAGGATGTGGGGAGCGGGAAGGGAAGTGTTAGGAGGAAGGGGAAGAAGACTTGATTGGAGGGGTGGTAGGTGGTGGATGGTCCCTTGGGGGTTACTGAGAGAGGCGTAAAGCTAAAAGGGTTATGTATAATTGAGATGCATAGGAATAGCTTATGAAATGCATCTTTGTTCAGTTTAATTTGGGGAGACTATCCCATCTTGTCGTAGCCCGGGTTCTTCAATGCCCAGTTGAAGTGACACTCTACTCAGGATCATCAACTCGTGCACCTACAATCGAAATACTTTTTTATATTTACTGCCAGAAATTCACGAAACACCACCCACAATGGAAAGCAGCCCTTCGAGGTATTTGTCGCCATGCATTATTCGGAACCATCTGGCCCAAATCACATCCTCCCCCTTCCTTCCTCGTCAACCAATCTATACAGTCGCCAATATCCTATCCACAATTCCATCCAGAACAAACTCATGCTGCACCATAACCTCCAAATTCTCCGCTTCCGCCGCAAACATCTTTGACGGATCCTGCCCCGGTCCGAACAGTTGTTGATTCTGCTGAGGGTTCATCTGTTGCATTTGCGCCATAGTTTGATCGGCAGCTATAGACACGTATTATTAGTACCTCGACATCGGGGAACATACTGGTCGTTGGAGCTTACCATTATCGTTTCCGAGAATGTAGGTAAAAACGGGCCTTAAACCGAATAGGCACAAAAAGTACCAAGACAGAGAAGAGACCCATCTGACGTCCATGTCTCTAGTCATCACGCCGCTTTGCAGCATGGACTTGAATCTGATCGTTAATGGAAACGGTAGTTTCACTATATTTCCTTGTTAGCACCTCTTATCCCCCCATCCATCTCCTCCTCTGCCCTAGGGCAACGGGGACGACGTACTAATCACAAACCCGCTAAAGAACGCATTAATCCACCCCATAATCACCGTCTGCGGTACAATCATCATCATATTCCCCTTCATCATGTTCATCATCTGATCCATACCCGCCGGGTCGGACATTGGATTCGGTGGAGGCTTTCCCTTTGCATCCGGGTCCTTTAGAAAGGCGCCGGATTGAAAGGCTTGCGTGAGGTAGTTTTTGCGGGTGGTGAAGGAGGAGAGTGGGATTTGGTTGGCGTTGGTGCGGGTATTGATGCCGCGGAGGTAGGATTTTCTAAAGATGGGAAGGGGAGGTTAGCTTGGGGTTTTGTGGAAGAGGGAGGGGAAGGGGAAGGGGATGTACTGTTCGCGGATAGCTTTGGCTTCGAGGGGTTTGGGGGCGGATGTTAGGAGGAGGGTGGCGTAGTGGCGGAGGATACCGGTCAAGATCTATGAATTCGAGCAGTTAGACGTGCCAACCATCTATGCGTGTATGAAATGCGCTTGTAGTACCATAACAATCGTGATTGGGAACAGAATCCAGTAGCTATATTTGTCCAAGATGGCCTGTCAGCGGCATGTCGAGCAATCGGTAGATGCTGAAGATACGTACAATAACGCAGGATCCCTAAGGATCTGCTGCCCGACTACCTGCGCCATGGTGGGAGGTAGCGTTGGAAGAAGTGAGGCAGGATTAAGGGGTGGTGAGAGTGAGGATGATGTGGAGAGGAATCGGAGAGGTGAGGTTGAAGAGGATGCCGTTGAGCTTGGGAGAGGTGTCGTTGTGATAGTCTGTCCAAACAACACACAATAATACAACAGGCATTCTTAGAGCATGAGAACGAACTACTTGGTCAAACTGGCTTCTTCAGTGCAGTGCTTCATATGCACTAATAGATTGCATCCAAGTGATTAGATGTTTTAGAATGAATGCCAGCATTATTTACCTGGATTTTCATGTTATAAGTTTGATCTTCAAAATTATCTGCTTATAATTGTCTTTAAAAGAATATGTATTATACAAGAATGCAAAACGCCGCCCAAGCAAAACAAAGGTTGAATCTAACAGGATTCTGACTAAGTATACGCCTACCTACTATATAAGTACTTATATAGTTGAATTAAAAGAATTCATCCTGCACGTTTTGCAGCGGCACCTTTATCCAATCTGCGTCCTCTTCTCCCTTCATCCTCTCGCTCTCACCGTCCAACCATTCCCTAAGTCCCTTCTCCGCCGCACATTTATCTCCATATCTCTTCTTAATCCCCTCCAAGGCGACCAAGACCTTGGCTTCGCTGTCCAAATCTCCACCGTCTTGTACATTCTCCCTTTCAACTAGATCCTTCTGAAGAATCCCGCACCACCCGCCAAGCTCGTCATTCACCTTTAGAATTCTCTGCGAGTTTGCTCCCGAAGAACCTCCGGCGACGTACATATTCACCATGTCGGAGTCGAGGAATTCGTCTTGTAAGAACGCTGCGATCTTGCCGCGGAGGGCGAGGTCGCCGGTATCTGTAAAGACTGTCTTTAAGGCGTCCAGTCCGTTCAAGGCGATAAAGTCCTCTTTACCAAGCTTGATTCTAACAGTCCTGGAGAGGGCAAACATGAGACGTCGCTCGAGAATGATGTCGTTGTCCTTGAGCAGGGTGTCAAGGATTGGTTTGATCACTACGGTCTTGACATTGTTTCCCAGAGACTTTCTGACCTTGGACAGAGCTACCGCGTTGTTTTGTAGAGAGTTTCCGAGCGTGATGGCTGCGGAAGAGCGGATCGAAGATGTATGTTCCTCCGAAGAAAGAATGGCGATGAGACGGCTCAGTGCGGTTTCGACGAGTTTGACACCGTATTCTGGTTCATGGGACAAATCGGTGAGCTTTGTTAGAGCTTCGGATAGCTCGGTGGTTCCCGACGACTTCTTCTCGAGGACCGCGACGGCGTTATTGAACGTTTCCCAGTCTGTGACGGAGAGGTGCGGGTTTGGTTTGAGAGTCTCCGGTTCGGGGATTATTTGGATTCTCGGTTGTTCGTTTGTAGAGTTATCATGGCCGCCGTTTAAGATTGAGACTTCGTCAATATCTTCATCCGGAACTATTGCTAGATCGGAGTACTCCATGACAGGAGCTGCAATGTCGACCTTCTTGTCCTTCTCAACGTAAACCGGGGTCCCTTCATCCTCATTCGGGTCAATGAGCTTAGCTTCCCGACCGCCTGTGCCGACATTCAATCTAACATGTAGACCCGGAGGGATAACTTGATCCGACTCGACGGTGACAAAAGTTGTGGTTGGGACAAAGACCTTTGGGTAACATTCTCTGCCGGGGTGGCATATCATTTCCACTTCCACCGGGGTTCCCTCTTCATCCGATTGTGGAATTTCAATCTTTATACGCTCCGAGAAGGCGCCATTGAAGAGGAGGCACAAGAGCCAGATGGCAAGGACGGTCACGCGGTGGAGGCCCTGCATATTTGTGGAAGCTAGAAACGCTGTCCCACTACAGAGCTATATAGATCCCTGTTCCACCGAGACTTAGTATAAGGCTATGGTTGTTGTTGACTGTTATTCAATACAGCTATCAACTGCGGCGGGAGTTTAGCCGAGAAACACACTGGGTAGAGACAAACTGGGTAGTAGGAGCGGCGCTGGGTGGAAATGTACGCAGGTCGGATGAGGGTAGTGCGAAGTTTAGCCTTTCCAGCAAGCTAAAAAGTAGCCAACTTATAGACGGCTCTGCTTGAGCACCACAGCTGCAAACGTTGCAAACGATATTGAAACGTGGTTATATCGATATCTATTTTGACTCACACGAGACTTAACAAATATAGAAATATAAGGAAAGTAGGAGAATCTAGATATGGCCAGCTATCCAAAATCTATCCCGTATTTTAGTCATTTCTTGCCGCAGGGCTTCCTATTTTTGTTTTCCTATTCGATTCTTGGTTGTATAATAACAACCAGCTCAACCGTGGCCAGTTCCGTTTTCTCTCAGCTGTGTTGCAACGACAAGTAGAAAAAAAGAGGCCACATTTTTGGTTTCACTCTCGCAACTGCTGTAGCCCGCATTTGGCGCCTGTGCGGCTGCCAGCATTACCAAAGAACCGCTTTTGACCGGACAGCCCTTTGGAATTAATTTTCTAGAAGGGTTCCACTGCAGCTGCATGTATCTACATGTATTTTATTGGAGAATTAATTAAAGTAGATTAAATTAGGTATATACTTAATTTAATAAGTGTAAACCGGGTCGAACATTCGAAATGTCCCTGGGATCATGAAGGTTGGCCTCACAGCCGCCGTATAGCCATCTCGGTCAGTTCATGGTGGGTAGGCCAGAACCACCATTTTGCCACGAGTAACATAGTAATTTGGACCAGCTTGCCAGCGTCGCAGGCCAGAAAGGCTAGATCTCAGAATGATGGCCGAATTGCGCGTGGAAGAAACTTTAGAGCTAACCACGGGGCACCGAATAAGCTTATTTGGCCTTGTCTCCCCCGTTTTATCCTCCCTCATCCCGGCTGGTCGGCCCACCCAC
>LDUD01000048.1:600423-633519 GCA_012184295.1 Dactylella cylindrospora
ATTTACCGCCGACCAGCGGGCATTTCCCCAATTTTCCTGTACTGTACCTGAAGGAAAAACCGGAGGGGGCAAAGGTTGAAGAAGAGAAAAGGAAGGGGGAGGCTGTCGCTGCTGCATGTAACCAACCGTGTTTAATAATTTTTAGAAATTGAAATTGTAGAAAGAAGAAGGGTCCATCGGTCCCAGATACATTCTTGGTTTGCTCCTCCCTTCACCTTTCGATGCACCTGGAAACATGAATACGTACCCAGCGGACTACCATTCTACGCCTCTTCTCCCGACAATCACACCATATGCATAAAAATAATAACACTTCTATTCTCGTCTCTTTCGCGATAATCTGATCTTTCAACGTTGGATATATCTTTTTTGTTTAATTTTTACATTTCTCGACTTGACTGCCACTGCCACTGCCACCGTCGCCTGTATCCCAACAAATGTGCCACAGCTATACGTATACGTATTAGCAGCTGCTGTTCCTCTTCTCCCTTCCTCTTTCTCTCTCTGTACATTCACCCTTTTCCTGCTAGCTCATATTCCCCAGACCTAGAATATTACCCACCTTCGACGTCTCCTTTTCTTTTTTTCGCCGTCGCCTCTGCCTTTAGAACTAATAATACCTTCGATCCCTCGAGATCCCCTGAATTGAGACGTGCTTCGCCTTTTTTTACTTCTATATCTTCTCTCCAACAGTCGATTTCCAGAAGCAGCGTTGTTACATGCGGATTATTAAACAACCCTTTCCCATTCCTAGCGCTACGAGCCTGCTCTCCTTTCCCTCTCGTTTGCATATCTGACGACATCCTACATCCCTTTCCCCAAGACAGATTCCACTCCTTACCGAAGATTCTTAAATTCCATTTTCTTGATTGCCGGGGGACCCCTCTCTCAAAATTAAAATAAAATAAAAATCACTTCAAAAAGCTTAGCATTTCCCCTCCTTCTCCGGAAAAACTTAATACCGCTCAGACCCCTTTCGAATAGAACCATGCGACGTAGCGCCAGAATAGCAAGTTCAAACGCGCTCAAATCAGAAACCAGTTCTAATTATACCGATTCCGAAACCGAATACCTCTCGAGTCCCAGCAAAAGAACGAGAACACCACGAGCGAAGCGTGCAGCTGGAGGAGGAACTCCAAAGGACTCGACGCCCGCTCCAACATCCGCTCCAAACCCGGAATTATCTACCGCTACAACCACAGGAACCAATATTCCCCACAAATCGTTGCAGGAAAATAACATGCTCTTCTCGAGTCTCGGAGACACGTTCTCCAACGGCGAGACTCGCAAGTCGGTGGACTCGGAAACGGAACTGACTAGGAGATCAGAAGAAGGAAGGAGTAGCCAGGAGCTTAACGGGAGCAGTAATGGAACGTTAAACGTGGCGGAAATCAAGTCGGTGGTAGGAGGGGCTTTGCAGAGCACGGTGCCGGAATGGGCGGGTTTAGCGATCATGATTAGTTTAATATTTGGGGGTTGCTGTTCGAATGTTTTCGCGCTGGAAGCGATAGTAAAGTGAGTTTGCTCCAATCATGCAGCTGCAGGCAGGTGAGATTATAGGATATATGCTGATGAGATTGTGCTCACAGAGAAGCACCCGACTCTGGGCATCTGATAACATTTGCTCAATTCCTCCTCGTATCGATCGAAGGCTTCATATACCACTTTGACTGGAATTCCCCAACGCTGCTGGTGAAGAACCAGATACCTTTGAAGAGATGGGGAGGCGCGATTGTTCTGTTTTTTTCCGTCAGCGTGCTGAACAACTGGGCGTTCGATTACAACATTAGCGTTCCGATTCACATAATTCTGCGAAGCGGTGGTAGCATCACGACAATGTTGATCGGCGCTTGTTTGGGAAAGAGGTTTAGCAAGGTGCAGGTTACGTCGGTGTTGATATTGACCGGAGGCATTATTCTTGCAGCTATGAGTAATGCTAAAACTATGGTATGCAACATATACCTTCTCTCCTCAAGTTTAGAGATGGAGGGAATCAATAACTAAAAATACTGCAGGGCGAATCCGAACACTCCCTCCCTCGCTTCATCACCGGTCTGACAATCCTCTTCGTCGCTCAAATTCTCTCCGCTCTAATGGGCGTCTACACCGAAAATACCTACCAAAAATACGGCTCCAACTGGCGCGAGGGACTCTTCTACACCCACGCCCTATCCCTTCCCCTCTTCATGCCCTTCGCCCAATCCATCAAGATTCAATATTATAGATTATATAGCTCGGAACCGTTACCGCTGCCCCAGCTTGTACCATTCTTCCCTGATACCCTGAAGAACATCTTAATCCCCAGCCAACTGTTCTACCTCGGAGTCAACGTCGTAACCCAATACATCTGCGTTCGGGGAGTCAACTTTTTAGCGGGAATGAGCACAGCGTTGACGGTTACGATTGTGTTGAATATTAGGAAACTGGTCAGTTTGCTTTTGAGCATTTGGTTTTTTGGGAATCAGCTCAGCGGGGGGGTTATTACGGGAGCTACGATTGTGTTTATGGGAGCGTTTGTTTATGGATTGGAGAGTCAGAGACAGGGGAGGTTGAGGAGGGAAGCGGCGAGGAGGGAGCAGGTTAGAGTTGAGGCGGTGGCGGAGGAGAGGAAGGAGATGACGGATTAATTTAGAATTCCGCGAATAGTATTGGGTGGATGCGGCGCGGACTGTATAAAGTAAACGACCTTGATGACCTTTTGTTTTTTTTACCAACTTTTTGGAGAAATGCGGATTATTTGTATTATAGCATTGGTGCATTCTTTCTTTCCCTTTTTTTTTTTACGTTTGGGTCTGCCTTTGGAAGGCTTTTGTACACTTTTTTTCCTCTTCTCTACTTGTTATTGGGGATTCAGCATGGGAGCGCGGAAAGGCTGATAGAGCTAGAGGCAGCGTTTTCTTCTTTTCTCTTTCTCTCTTCAAAACATGCTTTTGTATTAATGATGTGTAGATATAAGATAGTTAGATATAGTAGACGCTCACAGCGTTTGTTCCATAGAGATAAAAAGAATACTACCTGATACATCAGATTCGAGATTACATCCAATTCTTCTAATCGAGTCTTGATTTTCTCGAGGCGTCTGTTTCCGTATTATGGTCGTAGTACGATTAGGATGTTGTTTCGATATAGAAGACGCCGAACCAATAATCCAGCATCTTCATGAATAGAATTATCCAAAGATCTACCTACTTTGCTATAGCTATCTATTCATCTCCAAAGCTTGCTAGCTACTACCAGTGCTTCTGCCCTACCCCTACTATTGAAATTAAGCTCCAATCCGCTACCACCAATGCTATATTAATAAAGAAAGGCCAAACCGGCCGGCAACAGCGCCTCTATCCCATCATCCAGCATGATCTAACCCTCAAATCGTCGCCCTACCTAAAGCCTCCGCCAGCTCATCCACCTTACTATCCTTCTCCTGCGCAACATTCGACTCCTCCGCTCTCTCCGCATCCTTCACCACCCTCTCCCTAATCTCCTCCCTCTCCTTCTCTTCTTCCTCTTCCTCTTCTTCCTCTTCTTCATCAGTCTCCTCCTCCATATCGCTCAACTCATCCAACTCCCCCAACCCCCTCTCCTCAAAAATATCCCTAATCTCCGCGACAACATCATCATCTTCAGAAAACTTGTTCCCGTTCAGTTCCAGCAGCTCCAGCTTCTCCAGCGAAGCTTTAACCGCCCATTTTATAGCGTTGACGCCGTTGACTTCAATCTCGTTGTACTGCAGCCTTAAAATCTTCAACTCGGTGTTCTTTCCTTTTCGGAGACTTTCGGACAGCGCTTCGGCTCCTCTAGAGCTCAACAGGCAGTCGCCGACTCCGAGTTCCTTGATCGCTGTCCATTCCGTGACCACCTCTGCCAAAGCCGTCGCGCCAGCAAAGGTGAACGTGTTGTCCTGTAGATCTAGGATTTCTAGCTCCTTGCAGTGCTTGAGTCCTTCCCTGAGGAGGTGCTGAATACCCTCCGTTCGAATACCGTTCTGCAACATTCTGACCGTCTTGATTCCGCTGTTGGCGGCGTAAGCTTTCGCCCAAGCTTCCATGCTTCCGTTTTCCAATCTGTTCCTTCCGCAGACGACGGTTTCCAGCTTGATCGGTGTTCCGACTTCTTTCTTTTTGGCGGCTAGTTGGGTTAGAGCGTTGGCGATGGCGGCACCGCAGGTGGGGCCTAGACCGTTGTTGTTGAGGATGAGGTGCTGGAGAGGGGTGTGGGAGGAGAGGAAGGAGACGAGGGGGGCTTCGGTGCGTGCGCCGAAGGCATTGTCGGAGAGGTTGACGGTGGTGAGGTTTTGGTGGGGGAGGAGGGAGGAGAAGATGATGGTGAGGGAAGGGGGGATTTCTTCGATTAGACGGGTGGTGTAGATGTCGGCTAGGTTTGCGGTCTAGATGTATTGGGGGTTTTCAATGTTAGTCAGGGGTGGTTGAGCGGTATGCGGGGTGGGGGTGTGAGGGGTTGATAAAACGATAAAATGGAGGGAAAGATGGTACTTTTAGACTCGTTTTGGTCAGGAGGACTTCGGCGAGAGCTTCAGAAGCTTCAATGCCGATTGTGTTTCCTTGCAGGATGAATTCTTCAACGTCGTCGTTCGGAACCAGGTCCTTGAGGAGGGGTACAATGTCGTCCCTGGTGTCCAGCTTGAGAGCTTTGCCCTCGAGGGAAAACACTTTGGCCATGGTTGAAAGGAATTATCAATGGAGATTAAGAAGTATTGTGTACGTATTATTAATGATTGATGGAGTAGCAGCGGAGGGCTAATTGAAGCTCTCGTGATGATTGTGTTTGGAGTATAAATTTGGTTGAAGGTGGAGAGAGAAGGTGGGAGGGCAGCAAAAAGATAAACAACAAGGGGAGCTCTCCCGTGCGGGTTAGCAGCAACCGGCCAAACAAAGCGGCACCAACCAAAAGTTTAAATAATGCCAGCAGGCTGTCAAAGTGCGGTCGGTCGGTCAACAGGAGAAGCAGATGGAAGCAATAGCAGCAGCAGACCCTGAGACCTGGATCCTTGTTGCAGTTGTCGTCCAAAAAGTCGAATTGCTTGCTTGCTTTGCTGCTTGTTGCCTGTCCGTCCAATCCAATCAGCTCCAATAGCATGCAGACACTGCAAACCTTAAAAAAAAAAAAATTGGTGTAAGCGATGGCCTGACCTGAATTGAATTTGTATGCGGTGGGTGCGGCTTATAAATCGCGATATTCGTCGTTTATATTTCGTCAACAATGAAAATATATATAAAATAAAAATCAATTGGAAAAATATTCCACGATTAAACTTTAAACTTCAATTCTTCGCAACAAGCAAGCCTTTCCCTCCAATCATCCCTGATAGGTCTGCAACCACCTCCAACAGACCCAAAGCCGAGGATAGGCTGCTCTCTAGCAACCTCCAATTAACTGCATCATCTTCCTTCAATCCCACCTAGTTGGCCGACACCCCCCTCCACCCGTCGCAACAATGTTCGACTTTCTCTGGGGTTCCCAACCAAGTAATACCTTCCCCTCCATCATATCTCTCCCACTCTAGACTCTACTAAACCTCTCCAAACTCCTTGATAGAACCCGCAGCAATCCCGCCCCCCACCGAATCCGAAAAACCAAAACCCTGCTGCGTCTGCAAACCTGAAAAATCCGCAAGGGACGAATGCATGCTAAAGTCCTTCACCGATAACCCGGAGGCGGAATGTAAGGACGTCATCAAGAGTTATAAAGTGTGCATGGAGGGGTTTGGGTTTAAAGTCTAGCCCTTCGTACCTATCGGGCACAGGGGTGACGGGAGGGTCCTTAGGTGGAAGAACTACGGGTTGTACATACGACATTGTCGATAAGGATACATATGGGTGGCTTGTTTGCATTTACACGGTGTTTATCGGTCTTTTTGATTTGATTCGAGCTATGGCTATAGAGGATAGATATCTCCACTTGTACGATAACATGAGAGATCCGGACATGCTTGGTGGAGATAGTAAAGATCTGAATGAACCCACTTTCACCGCTCTCAACCAGTTAACCCAGCCAGGGCCCTCCATCTTCCCGTCTTGCAGTCGATTGATACCTTTAACGTATAGGTAAGCAAAGTGTACGGACACACCATGTGAAAAAAAAGGAGTGCAAAGGTGAAAAACAAAACCCAGGGTATCCTATAATACAATCTTCAAAAATTCTTCAAACTAAAGCTCTGCGAGGGCAAATATAACAACTACGTTCCCTCCAAGCTCGCCTTCTTGAGCTCCAACTCTGCCCTCAGCCCGTCAATAACGTTCTGTATCCTCTGCTTCACAATCTGGTTATGAACACCCTCTTTCTCCTTCGTCTTGGCGGCAATGGCCCTCTCGATATCCGCAATCTCCTCCTTAAGTTGTAGTTGCTCAGCCGTAGTTCCTGGGTCCACATCCATCTCATCCCCGTCATCGTCGTCATCATCATCATCTTCATCATCTTCGTCCTCATCGCTAGAGACCGGCGGTGCTGGAGGCTTGGCGTGCGAATGGGCTGCAGCGGCAGGTTCATCGTCCAGCATCATTGCTTCGGCAAGCTGATCTTCGAAGTCGCCCAGGTCCATTACTCCTTCATGGGCTTCTTCGCCTTCCGCCTCGGCGTCCTCGTCGCCGTCTTCATACTCCATGTCGTCAACCTCGCCCTCCGCATCTTCCTCTCCAAACTCGATGTCGACGTCCCCACTAACCACGCTCGCCTGCCTAGCCAGTTCGGCCTCGGTAAGCAAATCATAAGTGACCTTGTCCGCCTCCATATCCGCCGCGAGTAACTTCTCCACTGCTTCCTCCACCTTGTCCATGTTTCTGTTGACCACCCTCTTCCTAAATCTCCTCCTTCTAGCCCAATGCATTGGTGGTGTAATCCCATGTGGGTAGTTTGCCAGGCTCGGCGGTACGCTATTAGATAACGCCTGATCCTCAAAGATCAACCTATCACCAACCAACAGCATCTGGGAGATATCTGCCGTCTTGAAGATATGCTTTCCCTTGTCTATTGTCTTGGAGCTTTCGATGATGCAGGGTAGATCCACTAGAGTAGCGGCGTACATGTGTCCTCTAACGGAGACTATGGCTCTCCTGTCGTCTTTGAATTTGAACCAAACATCTGTGGCCTTCCCCAGTTCCTTGTTCTCGACTTCATTGCGTAGGAAATCGGCATCTTCGCCCGGCGGCATGCGAAGTATAAACTGCTCTTCGATAGAAGGGTCTTCTTCGCGGTCCGAGGCTTCGGAATCATAGCCATAGCCGATAGGGACGTGACGTTTTGTTGTGGTGGCGGGCTTGGAGGCGGCGTGCTTTAGTTTGATAACAGGAGTTTTGGGGGTTTCGGCGGCTTTGAAGCTAGTTTTTAGTCGGATTTTGGGCATTCCAGGAGTGGTGGTTGCAGTAGCGGGGGAGGCAACGTCCGGAACTTTAGTTTGGAGAGGCGGTAGGTTCGAAAGCTGAGCTGGACGAGGGGACGTGATCTGTGGTGCTTGGGTCGGAGCAGCGGTCAGAGCTTGAGAAGAGAGAGCTGCTGCTGCTTGAGCAGTAGCTGGGGTCGTAGGGGCCGCTTCTTCTGCCTTTGCCTTCTTATTAAGATTGATCTTGATTTTGATCCCCTTTGGTGCCGGAGTAGAGAGTGCATCTGCCGTTGAGGGGCCTGCAGTCGCTGCAGCCGCCGCCGCCTCGGCTTCTGCTTGAAGTTGCTTCTTAGTCTTCTTCGGTTCCTTCTTCTCCCTCGGCGGTTTGGGTTCTTTAGGCTCAGCTGGCTTCTTTTCCTTTTTCTCCTTCTTAGGTTTTTCAGGCTTGGAAGCTGGTGCTGGCTGGGAGCTTGTTGGTGCTGTCAAACCCACGATGGCCTGGAGTTTATCCACGGGAACTTTGAGCTTTACGACAAGGGATTTAGGTGGCATTTTGGCAGATTGGTGTAGTGATAGTATCTAGATGAGCTTTGGTTGCATTGGAATCCAGAATGTAGGGGAGTTTTTGTGACTGTTCGTCGGAGGGATAAAATCGCTGGAGTACAACAAGCTCATCAAAAGCAGTGCTTGGCTATCCCTACAAGCAGCTCGTCGATGCTGTTATCGATGCTTAGACGTGTAAGTTATTGAACTGAATGCTTACACAGCTTATTGAATATATATGATACATGTTTTGTGTAATCAGTGATTCTTCTCCTGGTATATTTGATGGATAAGAAGGAAAGGTTGATGGTGGGAAAGCTGGGAAGTGTCGCGTTTGATGTTGCGGGTTTGGCGTTTTAGTCAAATCGAAATGCGCCGAGCCAGTGATTTCTTAACTTCAACATCAACCTTCAATGCCTTCAACCACCATCCTGCTACAGCCACCAAAGCAGCAAAATATTACAGGGACTACAATTTAAGGAAGATATAACCCGGATAAGATCATTTGGTACCAATTCAGCTATAACTTTGGCATTACGGCGGATGCTTGCGACCATGGTTCTGCACCTACCGTGAGCAACTCGTCCTACTCCTTTCAACCAACACTCGATTCCCACATCCTAGACTCAAATTTAGCCCGGCGATTTTAGTCGCTGGGTAGATATTCTTCGTCGCAATGGACTCCTCAGAACAGTTCTTCTTTTCTCTCCTCAAAATTTCGGCAGCTCAAATGCTACGACATGCTGGCCTAGCAGGCTCCCGTCCATCCGTTCTAGACGCAGTCACAGGTAAGTTGCGTCACATTCTATCACACCCTTGCGAATTGTCTTCTAATATACCATTACATGGTTGCATAGATATGACCGCCCGATATCTCGTCCTTCTTGGAGAAACCGCCAAGACCATAACTGAATCCTCAAACCGTACTCACTCCGAACTCTCTGATGTCCTCTCAGCAATGGAGCACGTTGGCCTCCTGAAGCCTCTAACAATCTTTAATCCCGACCTCGATGATACACGTGCAATCGATAACTTTATCACCTGGGCAAAAAGTCCCGAAATCGAAGAATTACGAAAAATCGCCGGAGTTGTGACGGTTGAAGTGGATGAAACTGAGGAAGATGCAGAAGTGGAAGGGGTGCCAGATGCGACGCAGCTAGCAGCGATAGCGACAAAAGCACCAGAAAAGGCACAGGATTCGGAAACCGACATTCCCATTAAGCGCGAGAATGAAGATGACCAACCGACGCCGATGATGATGGACATTGATGGTGTTCCTCTCCTTGAAGATTCGGCGCAGACGCCAGGCCCGAATAGATCCTCATCATTAGATCCCAGTAAACCAGCAACTAGTCGTTCTAATCTATTGGGCACCTCCGGACTGGGTACATCGGTTTATCCAAGTAACAGAGCAAGCGCAACGAGAGACACGGAACCACCACCGGACGGGGAGATGGAGAATGCAAAGGCGAAGGTTAAGATAAAGCAGGTTGACTGGTTTACAGCGTTGAGGATGAAAGAGGACGCTGCCAGGTTGAAGGGCACAGTATTGGGCAAGCATGCTGAGACAAAGAACTTGGTAGTCGAGGGCGGTGACAGTGTACCAGTGCAGTTATAGGCGGAGTCACAATAATCATTTACTGTTATTCGGAGTGGAGTTAAAGGCGTTGCATGCAAAAGCACTTGGTGTTCAGTATTATCCATCCTGTTAATTGAGAAAGGCGTTAGAACGGATTTATCTTGGCTTTCAAATTTACGCAGGTCGGATTAACTGATGGGATCATCATCTTCGTCATATGTACATTAGGATATCGCTATACTCTATAATTTAAAGGGCATGGTACATCAAAAATTAATAATCTATATCGCAGTTCGCTTGGAAAACTCGTTAGACGCAGCTTTATGTCCAACCTAATAGTAAGATTTTGGGGAAAGTCGCAGTCAGCAGCAGAAGCTTGAATTTCGACCACTCTCAACACGGCCGTTGTCATTAATATATCTAAACTAAACTTCCCACCTTACTGACACTGAATAATCGAAATTTCCAAATATGTTTAAGTTGTTCGCGATTGATTGTTGATAATCCTCATCCAAGTTAATTTGTCATGAACGGAATGACCCGACCTTCTTCTACTTCTATCTATTTTGATCAATCCAATCTCCCCTCTCCCCGTAATGAAACGACTTGGCGTTTGTGAGTACTTGGAATATTCCTCCAAAGGTTCAATCGGTCGGTGTTAGCCGCCTTTTGACTTTTGTTAGTCTAACGAGACACCCATGTGTACATATGCTGACGATTCCTCAACTAAATCTTGGTACAGTTTATATTAACCTCAGAGGTGCAGATTAATATTCAGTCCACAATAGTCCTAGCTAAACCAGCGGGGCTCGCGAAACCGGTACCGAGTAGGGCGAAGTCATGCCGTTTCACGGGACGCTGATGCCAAACGTATATATACCTTTGATCGCCAAGTCACACGGTAGGTCAGTTGCTACATTGCAGTATGTGTTGTAGACGTAGTTGACAAATAGTCGAAGAAGTGTTTCAAACAGACAGAAGCTTCCCTAGCCAGCGGTTTTCATCACCCAAATTGGAGCTCAAAAGCCTCGCTAGCTCGAATATGAGTTTCGAACGTGATACAGGTTATGCTCTAGGCATATCGGCAGTGGATAGAGTTTGACCCAATCAAGGGTGCAAAATGCTTGGTTCCAATGAGGATTACGAGCTTATCCCGAGACTCGAGCTTACGCTTGCAACGATTTGCCGTATTTAGGTTTTCGTCCAGTAGCTTCGCCGCATGCCACTTCCCTCCCTACTCTTCGCGATACCAAGACATGATGCCGAGTCGCAAAAGACTGAGGACAAGCGATACACTTATGTACTGACGTCTCGGGGGTCAAGGGGTTTCTGTCCTCCAAAGGAAACCTAAAAGAGTATTTGGAAGGTTTATAACTAGTGGGAACTCCACTTTCCGAATTTTTTTCCCTTCTCACATTGACCGGGCATACGTTTTTGGAATTATTACCTGTACGTCTATTTGCGACCACAACCTGGCTTACGTATTGATTTGGACCTGCATCTACTACCGACTGGTCACCCCGCGCATCTACCAATCCTTTGTCGCGGTTCGAGTATCGTTGCATCAACAACGTAGAGCTTCCAGAACTCACCACCTTTGAATTAAGCATCGAACTCGCAACACATACGCTAGTGCGAGCTGCACCACCACTACCACCACCACCGCCTTTGCCGCATCCCCTCGCAGGATAGACATTCCCACTTTCCAATTACCTACGCAGGCCGAATCGGTAGACTCTGTGTGCGCCCCCCGCGATCCGTGCACCTATCAGGCTTGAAATTCAAGCCACATTTGCGACTCGAGCCAATTAGGGGTGGGAGGAGTGGAAGCGTGATATCTAGAGTGAAAATACCCCGCCATTACGAAATTGGTGATACTTGCGGCCCAACTGAAAGCCGCTCATTCCGCGAAGACTAGATGTCGTTCACACCGCCAAACCAATTATATCAGTCGAATCCGTATGGAAGCTCTCCTCCGCAGCGTCGGCCGTCGGGTCAGCAGCCATTACCGCAGGGCTATCAGAAGATAACAACTCCGGGTGCCCCTCATGCCGGGATACCTCAAGGACTTCCTCCTCAGGGACTTATATCTCCACCTCAAATAACTGGTGAGGAATTAAAAGAAACAGACAAGAACCCTATGCGTACCATAAATGGCCACAATTGCCCGTTTATATATATTCCACCCGGCTGACACACACACACGCACGCCCACCGCCTCCTGCCGGCTGCCCAACCTACCTGAATCATTCATGTCCTTTTTTTTCGCGTGCTCCGTAGCAGGGATCTACATGGGCGTTAGATGGTTTTTCCAACAATGCAAGCCATAAGAACCTGTGGGATTTTCCTGTCGCTGTATCCGATTCCAATAACGTTTTTTTGGTTTTCCTTCCCTCCTTTTGACCCCTCGCCTCTCCCTAGCTTTACATATATACGTCCCACCTTGCTTGCGAGCACGATAGCACAATTTCCCTCATGATTTGATAGTTCTAGACGGAGCCTTCTTTTTTTTTTTTTCGCTTTCCCTTTTCCTACTACTCTTTTGCATCCCACACCCTTCACAAATCATGGCGTATAACCCTGGCCAGAGTAATATACTGACGCCGCCTGAATCTCTTCCTGATCATGCAGGAGGGTCCGACCAGCAAGAGGATCCATCGAAACTAAGCGGGTTCTTCAAGAATATAAGTTTCGGAAACAGAACGACCAAAGGTATGTGATTTCATCTTGCATTATTGTCAAAATGTTTTGAATTTTTTTGAGGTCGAGGTTTTTTTTTTTATCTCCTGCAGCTACATTCTTAGCTACAGAATTATGCAGTTTGTAATCTGTTACATCGTCGCTGCTAGGTATGGATGGCAATTTCTGCCACTATTCCGTTCCTTGCGAATTAATTGCCCCCGAAAAAGGGACGCCATCTATATGGTCGTCATGTTTCTTCTCAGCTTCTGGTTGTTTGGAGTGGAGGGGTGTTTTCCAAATCATTGGCCTACTTTTGGAGGGTCGTAACTCAAACAGGCAAAGTGATTTGGAATCTTTGAACACCTCAAAGTAGCACCCAAGAAATCCCAGGCAGTCGAGACAACTCCACAGAATCTTAAATCAAGCTTGCCCAGACTCTAAGCGAGGGCAGGAATGAGAGAATGTTTCCCGTTCTTTTTGGAAGGGAGATGAGCTGAGATTTGATAAGCTCTTGACGAATCTGCAATCCTTCAGCCCTGGAGTCCCTATTTTTTTTTTTGTATTATTCGATTTCTATTTTTCATTCTCTCATTCTCGCTCCCTCTTGCAAATTTGGCTACGTGTAGTCCTTTTTTAGAATACTTTCCCGGCTATAATTGTAACTGACCAAAAACTTCCTTCTCTCAAAGATGGCCAACCTGCCAAGAGACGTGGGCCCAAACCAGACTCCAAGCCTGCCCAAACACGACGACAGGTATTTGATATTCCCAATTTACTAGCCTCGCCCTACCCTCTAAGCTGTGCCGTTGAGCCCCATGTTGGGATGCATCCCCCAGTCGCAGATCGGACGGCATGCCCTATTAGCTTGTGGCTTCCGTCTTCTGTTTGTTTCTTTTTCGTTTAGTCCGAAATTTTAACCCTCAAACGTTCCTTCCGGCACTTGAAGGGGGGAACCCAACCAGCCAGCGAGCCAGCGGGCAGCTTCATAATCGATTTGTCAATAAACAGAATGTTGCAATTTTGATCTGCAGGCCTTCCTCTCATGGCGGGTTTTGGCGTTTGTCTTGTACATGTGCACTCTTGATTTGAGTGAGGATTTGTTTGTTTCTTATATGTTTTGAAGTATTTGATATTTCTTTCTTTTCCTTTCTGGTCGTTCTACAGCTAATATGGGTGTCTTCCCTCTATTACAGGAACTTAATAGGTATATAGGCCCCATCCTCTTCTTTCCGACCGTAGATGCACCTACTTTCTGCTCAACCTTACAAGAGAGTGTCTGCCTTGCAAGAGGTTTCCGCATACAGGCAGCTTTGCTTCCCCTACCCTCTCCTACTCCCGTAGACCCTTCGACCAACCAACTATTCCTCTTCCCTCCGCCTATTGCTGCCTTTTCTTTTTTCAGGCCCTGTCTCTCGTTTACATTCCTTTGTTGTTCAAAGTGAAGAAGCTTAAACTAACATCTTACTTTCTTTAATTTTTTTCTTATTTTTTAACCTAATAATAGACAGGCACAGAGGACTCATAGAGAACGCAAAGAAACTTACCTCAGATCACTCGAGTCTGAAGTAACCCGCCTAAGGGAGGCCTTCGCTATTGTAACTAAAGAGAAGACTGCCCTCACCCACGAAAACGCAGAACTTAAAAGGTTCCTCGCGATTCACGGGTTGTCCTGGCCCCCGGACTCATCGATAGACCCTACTTCTGCCCTTGCTCCTGCTCCCATCCCTCCTCCTCCACCTGTACCACTAGGGTCTATCATGCCTGGAATCACGGCGCCGCCACTGGTTACCCCCCAACCGCTCAGTCAACTTGTAACAACAAATCCATCGGCAGGGCAGAGCTATTCTTCTCCTCAGGCACAGTCCGCGATATCGCCGAATGTTAACGAGGCGTTTGATGCGATTGGCATTGATTTTGTCCTTGCGTACGTTCAACAATCCCGAATTTATATTGGAAATATCGCTAATAAACTTGTTGGAAATATAGACTAGAAAGACCTTGCATGGAACACATTCAAAAGTTGGTTCAGGGCTCTATAGATGATCCGAATGGAACAGCGATCAGCGGCCACGCTTTGATGGCATCATGCCCACCGGAATCCCATGTCCTTGATAATCCAGATGTTGAGTGGGGATCGAGGACGTACGATCTTCAACCGAGCGAGCTTAACGCGTTGCTCAATCTTTCGCCAAGATTGAACATTTCCGGCGAGATTACGCCGATAAAGTATGATCGGCCCTTTACCATGCGGGAAGCTTACAATAAAGCTATTTATTGGGGAAATTGTGCTAATTATTTGTGATTCTGCAGTGCATGGGCTATGATCCAATCTCATCCAAATTTCTTGCAGCTGACGAGACACGATTTCGCTGCCATCAAGAACGAGCTTGTGCCAAAGGTCAAGTGCTACGGGTAAGAAAGAGCTCTAAAAAAAAAAACAAGATAAATATACTAGTTAGAGATGTGCTAACAAATCTTCGAATAGCTTTGGCGCCGTTCTCGAAGAATTCATGGTTGAAGATGCACTAGAAGCCGTCTTTGCCGCCAAGTTTGTTTTGGCTAATCAGAGAATTCAAAACCAAAACTACGGATACTAGACGACATGTTCCTTTGAGTTTTCCACCTGGCGGCGGGATTTCGTGTAATATTTTCGGATGGGTTTCATTAATTCTCGGAATTTTCTTTGGTTCCGCTTCCGTTTGGGAGAGATCATTATACCCAGAGTCCGACAAGGAGGACTTTTACTAGAGAGCAGGCTTTTCAACCACAAAGAGAGAAAAAAAAAATTCGGCAGCTACTAATTTTGTTGTTTTGCGGATATTGTAAACATTCCTTTATGAAAATTTTATGAATATTATTAATGGAGTATAACTCGGCCATTTAATCCATCAATTAGCAGCGATATTCGTAGAATAAGGGGCTTTGTGTTTTTTTATAGTCGGGGCGGAGGCTCAAAGGAAAGCTTATTCGTTGTGTTTATGTGGCGAGATGTTGGGCAGTGTGGTGGTACAGATCATCAGAGAGGCAGGGCAGGCTACACATGCACATGCTTGTCAAACTAATCCCGCGACTCTGATCTGATATCAGATACCGCTCTTACTCTCTATTACTCTCTCCCTCTACTACCGACCCGACGTATCGAATACTCTCGTTATTGTATAATCTTCTTCTCAGCCGGCATATAGGTGCATATCCTCCAAGGATAAGAATCCCACAATCGATGCAATCAGGAACATGCTAGGTCGAAACCAACCGTCAATGGAAATCATAACCAGTTTCGAACCCAAAATCAAGCCAACAAGGCAAAGAGAAGGGGCGGATGTGGGCACTTGACAGGCCCGCCTAGCCCAGACTTCACTGCCACGCCGCTTAAGCGTCCCCTCCCTCCTCCCCTTCAAACCATTATTTCCCCCCGCCGTCAAACCTTTGTAAAAGCCTGGTTAAACTCAACGAATGAGCTGATGACGCTTCCTCATCATGACAAGACTTTTAAACAATAACTGGGCGGCTGCCGGGGCTGAATCAGATCCGGGATACCTCTAATAGGGGGGCTTAAAGAAAAAAAAGTCTATAATAAGACACCACGTTCCCCCCGCCGCTAGATGTGATTTATCTCTTTTCGCGTGTTCGGGGTTTTATTCCGACGGGTTTCGACTGGAGCATATATAGGTCGTATCGATAATCTTGAAGCGTCCGATTTCCTTTCTGGCCCTTTCACACCTGTCCACTGACTGCAGCGACCACCTCGCGTATCGTACTTGAACGTTCAATCAAATTGGGGTAACTACATTTGCAACACCTGCAACACATATTCGTCTCCACCATTCGGCTTACTACCGATCTAAGAAAAGTGAGAAGCTCGCGAACGAGAGAGAGAGAAAAAACGAGGGTGTCAGCAATCGCGCAGGCTTACATCTTACCTCTTCATATATAAAGCCTTACTCGTGGATCCATAAATTTCACACTCTTTAGTAACCCAAATACCATCTCTAAGAACCATCAAAGCTCACCCTCCTTGAAAAGAAACATTCCCAAAACAAAAAATGCCCTTCGGATTCCACCGCAAAGACAAGGACAAGGAAAAGTCCTCTGCTCCCACGTCCCCAATCTCCCCCACGGGTCAATACCAACCGAACCACTACCACAACTTTCCCAGCAATTTAGATCCTAGAGCGGGTGCTCCTTTCCCCGGTCAACCTCAACCACCTCTTCCGCCCGGCGGCGGTGGCGACGGTCTAGATGCGGGGGGTTTTCGCATGTACCGCTCCACCACCACCACGCAAGAGGAAATATTCGCGCCGACGCCAAGCGAGCAGCAGATATATCACGAAAAGTCGCTAGAGAAGAAGAAGGATAAGGACAGTAAGAGGAGGTCGTTTAATTTTCGGAAGGATAAATATAATAATAACAGCAGCGATCGTGTTCCGACGGATCTGATCAATGCTGATGAGGTTAGCAAAGAGCAGGAGGATAGATGGGAATGGAGGGCTAGTCAGCTTGGGATAGCTAGTGGCGGGGTAGCACCAGCGCCGAGGGAGAGGAGCAGGAGTAGGAGTATCAGTGACCAGGGAACCGATAAGGATATCCAAGAGGCTATAAGATTGCACGAAGCGGGCGGTAGGTCCACACACCCAACCACGATATCTTGAAACACACCAGTTGCTAATGAAAACTTCATCAGACCTGGAAAACTCGACAAAACTATTCAAACAACTAGCCGACCCCAACGGCGCCAACAACCCTCTCTCCCAAGTCCTCTACGGCCTGGCCCTCCGCCACGGCTGGGGCTGCCAACCCGACTCCGCCGCCGCGATCAAATACCTCCAAGCCGCCGCCGCAAACTCGGCAAACATTGAACAGGAGGCTCTACGCGCGGGGATGAAGAAGGGAGGCGCGGCGAAGGGAGAGTTGGTTCTGGCTATTTTTGAGCTGGGGAATTGTTTCAGGCACGGGTGGGGGACGGAGCAGGATCCTGTGGCGGCGTTTAATTATTATCAGACGGCGGCGAATTTGGGGGATACGGATGCGATGAATGAGACGGCTTGGTGTTATTTGAATGGGTATGGGATGAAGAAGAAGGATAAGGTGAGTTTTTTTTTTGCCCGTTCAGAGCCTGGTGGCTGGTGTTTGAAGGAGATTGCTAATTATGGTGCATCGAATAGTATCAAGCAGCAAAGTACTACCGCTTGGCCGAAGAAAACGGCAACAAGACTGTTGGAAATTCGTGGATATACAAGGATAAATATGTCAATCCGCAGAAGAAGTGAAGAAAGAATAACCGTATTTGAGAATGATGGAAAATTTGGGAGTATATTGGTGGATTTTGGTATATTTATCGTAGCGTTATTTCATTATACACCTGTACCAACAATGCAGCTAGCTATCTTTTGCTAATTTCATACTTATCTAACAATATACAAACCTAAGTCCCTAAAGAAGAGGTGATCATTCGGTCTTCTTTAGCTTCTCTCTTTCAACCTCTTCTTCAATCTCTTCGAGGAGACCCGCTTCATCCGCCATTCTGTACAGCACCCACAGATATAAAATACTAAACGCACCAAAGCAAAGTACCGAGTTTCCCACCACCCAGATGTCGGGTAGTCTCTCCACAATTTGACCCTTGATGGTTAACTCGGCGACGTGCAAGCCAATCGCAGCGACGTAAAACCCAACATGTAGGATTTTAGCATATAGTGAGGTCGGTAGTTCATGTAATGATAGTAACCAAGACCATAAAGCTGTCAAAACGGTATACTGCAATCCAAGCCCCTCACGTCGAAGCAACGGCCACATTCTATGAGAAATTCACCCCAATTAGCAACATCAAACACTACTCAACTCCCCGGGGAGAAATGGGGATACTCACGAAAACATAGCCACATTATTAGCCCACCCAATCCACGCCACCAAATCCCTATCCATCCCGCCGGCCACAACCAAAGTCATCGCCACCATCGGCAACAGCACACTCTTCTCGTGCACCTGGAAGCTAAACAAAAAGAACCCCCAAGCGCACCCCGCCACACCCCACGGCAGCAACCTCTTCTTCGGCCGTAAGAACAACATCAGGCACGGCGGTAATATTGCCAGCAGCGTCATAGCCAACGAAACCTTCTGCAGCGTCGGTGTTGAGATTTTCTCCCTGTATTTGAATACTATATTCGTCGCGCACCAAAAGTTGGCAACTTTATCCTCCCAGAGGCCGCGGGCGAAAGGGAAGACACGGTGGATCATCTGTCCTAGCTGTTCCAGCGCCCCATGTTCTTTCCCATGGAACACAGCGAACGGGAGTGCAATAATCCCAAACGTCGATATCACGGTTACGCCAAGCAAACCCAGCGTTAATACATCAATCCTGATCCCGCCGTTAAAACTCACGCAGAGACCGAGAAGATACGCAAACACCGCGGGCGCATAGTACAACCCCATCTGCTTGAAACACAGCGACATCACAAACAACAAGGACCCCCAGAGCAACCTATCCGCCATAAAATTTGCAAAAGCCCCGATCGCTAATCCAAGCATGACGGAATTGTACTGAAAGTGACCGTAATCGATGATTATTAACCCCGGAGCGGCGAGGAGGGTTGCTAGAGCGATCGCGCGGTCGTATTTATCTATTCCCGTAGTTCTTGCGTACCATTTTGTAAAAATGACGACGGCGGGTATGTAGGTTAGGTAATCGGAGACGGCGACGGTGGCGCGCATGAAGACTCTTTGGTTGTAGGATTGGTAGCCGCGGGAGGCGTCGAGGGCGAACCATGTCGGGTCGACGAGGGAACCTCTGAGGTGGTGGTTAGCCTGGCGACAAGTTTGATAGCAGAGAGGGATGGAATTGCAGGACTGACATTTTTCCGCATATCCAGCTATGGTACGCCGTCAGCGGCGGGGAATCCAACCCCCACCACTGCAGGTCATACCAATACCATTGACCGATCGGTAAATGTATCGTAATCTCCATCCAATGCCTCTGAGCTTCGAAATCGCCGTACATTGGCGGCGTGCTCTCCCCTATCAACCTCAAACACCAGTCAGCCCAAAAAAGTCGAACACTCCGAGTAACTTTCTACTCAATTGCACAAGAAAAAAAAGGCGCCTAAAACAAACCGGAGTAAGGCCCATAAGTAACCGCCCACCGGAATATAAACGCGGTAATAAGAACCGTAGGCACCACCAACCGCTGCTTCGATGATGTTCTTAGCGGGTATAGGAACGAAGCTAGCGGGAAGGGTTTGGACGGCAGCTGCAACGAATAGGAGCGGATGTGACGCTTCCGCTTTCGCGGTTTATGCGAGGAGCTCGAAGGAGGCATTGCGGTACTATTTCGGGGAGAATGGTTGTGTCGGTGGGGTGGACGAAACTCGTGGATGTTCTTGTTACATGATAACCAAAAGCTGGTTCGTCTGAGCTGAAGCTCGTTAATGTTCAAGTTGACATTTAAGCTCCCAAAAGCTTGTGCACCCCGGTCGCGCGACTTCAAAGTAAATCAACGTCAGTCCCAACACAACAATTGTGGTTTCGTAGGAACTGCGATTTCCATTCAGATTGGAGAATTAGAAACAGGATGTGAGTTAGAATAAAAGTACAATGAAGCAGAAAGCCGCTATGGGCCCTGACTATCTGAATCATTAGAAAATGTTCTTTTTTTTGAAGACGCAGCAAAATAGAAGGGAACGAATAACAATGTAAGACGGGCATCAGCTCTATAGACATGATCAACTCAAACAGCACGAGGTGAATAATCGAGGAACAAGCGCCAATAGCGAAGAAGGGTAGGATATCATTAAAAACATAACAGGGTAAAGAAATAAACATGAGAATCAGCAATCCGTACTGCCGCCTCAATGGGATATATAAAGAAGAAACAACTCCAAAAGAACGCCATGGCTCAAAGAACGGCAGCAGACCAAAAGTTACAATCCAAGGACTCGGATGGAGTCTACTTAACACCCCATCCCCTCCTTTCAAACATTTTCTTTTTTAGCTTGCCAAACACATCTTTGGCCCATACTCTTATCTGCCCTTCGCTTGGGGCACCTTTTTCTTTGGTGTACTCTGCTACGTTTTCCATCAAACTGACAAGCACATCCTCGCTAATGTCGGCAACTCCCTCTCGACATCTATCGGGGTTAAGGAATGGATCCTCGAAGCTCAACATTTCCTTAATTGTGAGCCTCTTATCCTTATCTCTTTCGAGACAGCCCCTCATTGTAGCAATCAAACCCGCAGGCACCGGAGTGCCACCGATGCCAGTGCTTGGAAAATCGATTTCGTGTTTTGGATCGGGGATCGCTGTCATCCTGTGGTAGGGGGTGCTCAAGTGAGCAAATGGCGTGCGTCCGTACGTCATCTGGTACAGTATGCATCCCAAGCTCCAGACGTCACTAGGGGCACCGAGCTTGTGGAGACGAGGCGCAGCTTGACCGTTTGCAGTAGTTTTTCCAGAGTTGAAGTCCACGATTGTCTCGGGCGCCATATAGCTCACTGTTCCAACCTGGTGTTCTCGATGGACATTGACTGTGTCGTCTTGGATGGCGTTGGCAATTCCAAAGTCGATTAGCTTTAATCGGCCCTGAACGAGAAGAAAGTTGGCGGGTTTAAGATCACTGTGGACAATATTTCTCGCATGGACGGCTTGAACACATTCGAGCATTTGCTTCCAGTAATGGCGAACGAAGGAAACGTCGAGCGCCGAATCATCAGAATGATAGTGGGAAGTGATGAGTCGGTTGAGATCCGATTCACCGAATTCAAGTAGCTGTGGCTTTAATTAGCGATCGCATGTCATTACTATATGGCAGCACCCAAAGTCTACTTACCACAGTGAGAGAACTACGTTCATCATTAATTTCGTAGTCAAATAACCTCACAACCTGATCGACATCCTGAAGCTTACGCAGGAGGTCTATCTCGCCCTTGAAACCGCGAATCGTTGCTTCGTCCTGCTTCTCCAACATGACCTTCTTCATGGCGAACATTTTGTAGTTCTCAGCCATAACTTTATATACTTTAGCGCTTCCACCCCGCCCAATTTGATCTAGTCTAAGATATTGTTTGCCGTTCACAATAACATGCTGCCGTTTCCTCCTAGTAGAAGCAGCGGCAGGGTTGGCTTGTGATGTAGGTACAATAGCTGACATTTTAGGCGGTGGAGCAGGAGCAGCTCTGTGAGGAGTATTTATAGATAGGTTTCCAAGCGCTCTCCTAGGTGTCATCGCCTGTGCCTCTGGCTGTCTAGCCTCGGGTTTCTTTTCAATAGGAGACGCGGGAGGCGATATCCTGGGTTTGTCGTATTGTGCTTTTAAGATGTCGAATGATGATATAACAGGCTTTCTGAAAGTTGGGGGAGGTTGGTTGTCATTCTCTTTGTCTGTTGCCTGTACTAGTGAGAATTTGAGAGGCGGTTTCTCCTGCGAAGCCGTCCTTGAGGCAGAACCAGACCGGGAATTAGACCTCGACACGAGCCTTGCTTGGAAGTCGAAATCCAGCTTGCTCGGAGCTTGTTGGTTCTGTTGCGCCTGTTGCTGTACTTTTCGAACCATATCAACAGGACTTTCATGGACGAAATTCCTAATATGTGGTGAAGGGGACGCCTTTTGCGGCGACTCCCTCTTCGAAGGAAGAGCCTGTTCCCTCCAGCTTGCAGAAGACTGCCTCTTCAGGGGATTATACTGATTCGGCGACGGCCGTTGTCGTGTATAGTCCACTGAATTCCTCTGCACATTCTCCACGCTGCCACTCCCTACAGTTATTTTCCGAACGCCAGCATCGATATCTTCGTTGATATCAATATCCATTTGCATGTTCTCTTCGTCTTTCTTAATCTGAGATTCAGCAAGGAAATCTTGCTTTGCACCTTCCACATCATCCGGGCTAATAGCATCGCTAAGTGCCTGATTGCTAAACTCTCTTCTTGGGGCGCGAATAGGCATCCCAAGTCCTAGAGTCCTAGGAGGACGTTTAGATGTGGTAGGCCTGGCACGTGCAACAGAACCAACTGTTCTTGCGACCGTGCTTGGTGCTGCAATTTCTCCGGCTTGAGGCGGATCATTACTCCTCTCAGCAGAGCCTTCTCCAGATCCATGGCTGCTATTGCTACCTCTGGTTGTCGAAGCAAGGTAAGCACGCCTAGTAGTCCTAGCAGCTGGGGTAACAAAATTCCGGGCAGTATGGAAATCAGGAGAATCAATATTACTGCTTACTCCGCCCGAAGAAGACGTCTTGCTACTAGAGCCAGGAGTTGATTTGGCTTTCGCCAGAGGGGATTGGCGACGTTCTAGTCCACTACTCTCGGCAAGGAGTTCGTTGGCCACGGATGAGAGAACAGGAATGTCACCAAGGAAATCATCGTCATCGTCGGAATCAACAGCGGATGTAAGACGATAGGATGAAGAGGGTGTTTTGAAGCCGGAATTCGGCGGCGGCGCAAAGGTAGTCATCTAGTCGAGGCAATAAAGGTTTGCCGTAAGGTAATCGCTGTATTTCCGTTAGTAGGGTCGATGTGGCTTCGATTGGTCGTGCTGACTATAAAGACATGACACGCAATTGTATTGAGTTTCGAGGATACGTGTCGGTTGGTGTGAAACGAGTCAAAGATCTTTCAGGAATGCGAAGATTGTTCCAAAGCAATTCGACCACAGACGTGCGGGGTGATTTCCAACAATAACAATCGTCAATATTTTGGCGAGAATCCTCTGTATAGGTAAACGGGGCTTGTCGGGAAAGATTCGATTGTTGTCAAAGAATCACTATGCAAAGTCGAGGAACGTGTGAAAGAATCACGAAGGAAAGGTGAGGGTGAATATTGAACGGGAGAAAGAATTAGAGGATGCGGGCAAGGGTTACGGAGGAATAAGCGAGTTGTATTGAAAACGCCCATCGCGAAGATGTCTGGTTGGGTTGATTGATGTTTTGCCCGAATCTAGAAGACTGTTTACATTTCAATTCCGCGTTGGGTTAACTGATTGCGCCCAAAAACACACCAAGCTGGTTGACCCAGCAACGATCACACCCACAAAACACAACAGCTGACCAACACATACCAGACCATCTTGGCGAATACAAAGCTCAACGGTACGTGGACTTGGCCTTGGGTTCATTATAGCACTAGGACAGTGTAACGTGGTATGGGTATCCTCAAGGACGCGGATACGGGTTAATGTATACGCGCAGCTCGAGGTAACGTCCGTTTCAGTGTAACAAATTTAAAGTTTTATTCAACTTATTTCTTGTTGTACTGATTTCTCTAGGCTCTAATAGCCCTCGTTCTACTAGAATATACGTATACAGTCCCAACGGCCAACGCCCCCCCGTAGACTAACGGCTAGACAAATCCGGACAAATAACTAACAAATTGCGAAGGGCTTGGCACCAACCGACAGTACGCCTACTTTCAGTGAAGAAATGTGGTCCTTACGTGTCAACTCTCATTTCTAGCAGAGACACCAGCCTGACATATGTGAAATCTCATGGTAAAACTTGGGGTATTGTGATTGAATGTTATGGCCTCATGATAACATTAGTCGACTATACTCATTTACTGCTTCTACCCAGGATGCGACATCATTATGGTTACAGTCTGAGGAAATACGCATAGGGTGATAATCTGACCTTAAGCAATTTGAATATCGGTATCTTGATCTTGAAACTAGTGGAAGTTATTAGTCACCTGTGAGGGTTCGACATGGCGCTTCATGATCAGATCAAATGAATCAAAATTCGTAGACCCAAACATCAGGATCCATCTATAACCAAACCTTTAAAGCGTAGATGTTGATGATATATTCCTCACATCATACTAGGCGAGTTCCGGGTAGGGTATGACCAGGTGCATAACATATTATAGACATGGTTGAGGGCATGTCGATACGAGGTGAAGATATGTATCTTTATATACCTCATATTCTAGAAAAAGGGTCACCAGCCATACTTTAATTAAACGTTCAAACTAAGAATACATCATGTGTGGACCCTCGATATGCAAGTCATATCAGATAAGCCTCTCCCGATCTCAAATCTAGCCATAAATCACACCATTCACCTCGTTTCAAGATAAGACAATGTAGTCATAAGGCTACAAGTTAAATATCCAAAACGTGCCCTATCCAAGGCTCAACCTATCACTCAACCCGGCTTCAGCACCGAAAAAAAAGTAACTAGCAGACTTAGACAGGGTTCTACCAAATAGAAAGCACGTCACGTAGACACCACCAGTTTAAGCTCGTCTCCACAGTTCAAATGCAAGAAGTGGCAAATGGTACCCCCCCATTTTAATGTCGATCCAGGATTCCCCAGCTTTCCAAGTACCCGATTCTAGCTAAAAATGCAACCCGGCAGGCTACCTCTTTCTTTTTTTTTTCTTCAGGCAGGATTCCATAAAAGACGATCAGCCCAGCCCAAATAAATCCCGCCTGCACATGGACAGCCCTCTCCATGCATACCATTCCCCACCCCCAACATTAAAGTTACACATAATGCCACTAAAACCGATCCTTTCCCTCCCAGTCCAGCCATTAGCTTAATTTTCTCATGTAATGTACACACGGAATCTTGCTTAAAATTTGCATGCGCTATGCAAGCAAGTCTAATATCGAGCAATCAAAATACAGAAAAAAAAGGTAGTGGGCAGAAGAGCACTTGCATGTATATTTTCCATGGGGTTAAGCTAAGGAGGAGCCCCAGCCTACGGGTTTGTTAGTGTCAAAAAAGCAGGCCTGGCCCAGCTGACCTCATGCGTGCATCCAAACCCAAACAAGGATATTTCTTCTACCCGAACCCCCCAAAAACTGTGCACCAAGTCCGTTCTACTGGTCCGTTTAAACCGTTCGTACGCTTCTTGCCGGCTTCGCATAGAAATCACTGGAATTCTATATGCAATATATTATTTTACCCCACGAAAAATTGCTTTAAGCTTAACAAATTCCTGCACCACTAGTTAGGAAGCTCGAGTTGACGTTCTGCAGCAAAAAATGCCATCCCCAGACTCGGACGGGATCTAAGCTAAGCCTACGGCTATTATCCCACGGATCCGGGGCTAGAGCGAGCTGTATTTTCTTCTTTTTATCTTTTATGCTAGATTATGAGAGGATATCATTTTTAGGTAAAAATAAATGGACGAACGATCATCCAGAAAAACATCGTGGGGAAGAACATTAGGGTTATCGCGCGTTAGATTACATGATGCATGATGCAGATACCAGCCGATGATGACTCTCCCTTTCGCAGTGCAGAACGAGAACGGGTAGATGGAACGCTACGGAATAGCAGAAAGCTGGGGTGCAGAAGGGGAGATGCTCATTGTCCTTCGTGATCGGCTCCTTTTTGCTGAGGGGGGAACCGATACGCCGGTGTTCGTGTTTCCGAAATATCGGGACCCGTTCAAGTTGCGATCATGCTTTCAAAGTCAGTTTGGTGCGAAACAAGTGGGGTAAACTGTCCGAGGCATTTTAATTTTTTTGCGTGATTTGTGTACGATATGCCCGCAAAGGGGGGTTCGGGTTCCATACGGGTCTACGGAGGACATTCGCACATTCGGATTTTGATAGCACTGTTATTGCCATTCCATTTCCAAAGGTGTAGGAATTATATGTACAGATTTCTCGAATAGCAACTCCCAGAAAAAAAGAACTTTCTTTGACTATCTCCCCATTTTAAGATATGCCTCCAACAAAAAAAAGTAACTCTTTTTTGTAACAGAAGACTTGTAAATGCTTGGACATCAAAATGCTGTCGATGATGATGGTCTTTCGCAAATCAAAGCAAGATGAATACTCGCGATGTAAGAAGATTTTTTTTCGATCCAACTGAAAAACAAAAAAAGCTTGAACTAGATACACAAAAGTTTGTACGCGAGGAGAATTCGAACAAAAGAAATGGTTAACAAAGGAAAAGTTTGAACAAATGGAAGTATTTGTAAATGATTGAATCTTTGGTTTGGTCGGTTGGTTGTGGTTTGTGAACAAAGGGAAATCGTTGCCAACAGGATTGTAAAAAAGGGAGTCGTGAAGTCATTATCATTCGTCATTAGGTTCGAAATCAGAGAACTGTTGGAAAATCAAAAAACTTGGAAAAAGTCAATCAAAACCGAACGATCACAAAAAAAGCAGTAGCAGAACGAACAGCAGAAAAATCAGATCAGATAAAAGAAAATTCGTTTCTCGTAAATTATTACTAATCAATCCAAAAAACCGCGCAAGTTGCGATGAGGAAAAATAAAAAGCAGATGCATGTATAAGCACAGAATGTTGTTTCACCTAAAAGGAAATTCCCAAAGTTACAAAACTCAAAAGCAGATATGCCCACCCGTATAAAAGAGAAGGAAAAAAAAAAGACGATTCTTTGAATTTGTACAGTGAAAGCTTTGCTTCAATTTGAAAGAAGAAATGACGAGGATCCCACCTTAATCGAACAGTTTGCGAGGAAGCAAAGACGAAAAGAAGAGAACCAAAGATGAGTAATCCGATTGTTGATGCAAGATGATAAAACAAAAGCCGGCCCTATGATTGCGATTCGATGAATCGAAAAGAAGATGAGAGTAAAAAAAAGATAAGTAAAAAGAGGAAGTTTAGGCGTATGAGGCCGCTTTGGGTTTTGGTTTTGAAATTTTTTTTTGTTATTTAGAGGTCTTTGGTTTCGTCATGAAGAAAGAGAAGAAAGAGAAGAGGCGGGGTGTTCTGTTGAACCCATCGGGTCAAAAAACAAGAGGAATATCGAAAGCTTTCTGAAACGAGCCGGCGTATATCTTCTGCTGTGTGATATAGTGTCTTGCCTATGGTTTGGATGAGTTTGGAAGACCGAAGCCTTGAAAGGTGGACAATGAGCTTTGACAAAAGAGACAAGAAAGACAAGTTGCAAACAACAGACTATATACTTGTGCGTGAAGAAACATCGAACACATAAAGCCTTAAAACATAAAAGCAGATCGAAAGCAAAAGAACAAATCAATCAACAGGCTTGCTAAAGGTCAAAACAATCAAAGACAGTAAGGACATGAACACCTTGCTACCATAAACACGAAAGCAATAAAGACAAATCATAATCGTAAAGGAAAAGTGTTGTCCACGATACAGTCTGTGGTCTGTATGCGAAGGGACAAGAAAAGGCAAGGAAATATGCTAGGTTGTCGGGTGTGCACGAGTGTGAACCGCGAGGTTACATCACAAGTGTCTGTCGTAGACGAACAGTCTATACCTCAAGGGGAAAGAAACTTAAGCGGTCTCAGTTTGCCTCTGAGCATCAGAGGTGGCCTGAGCGAAAGCAGCAAAGCGTCGGACAACCTCAGCATCGACCTTATCCCAAAGGAGAGATCGGGTGTAGACCTCAGCGGCGGATGGCTTGCCGTGACCCTTTTGGAGAGCAGCAAGGGTGGCTTGAAGGTTTTGGCGACCCTCCGAAGTGGTAAACTCACGCTCGCGAAGGAAGTCCTTCGAGGTAACCTCTTCGTACTCGGCAGCAGTGAGCATCATGAGTTCTTGTTGCTCTTGCGCGCGAGACTTTGGTTGTTCGAGACGGTTGAGCATGGCCAAGGAGGAGTCAAGACCGATCATTTGGGAAGATTCGGTCTTTGGAATAACCCAAGCATCGGAAACCTGTTGAGTGACGGATGGACCAACGGAGAGTTCGACATTGCGGGGATCAGCAGTGGCGATGGCAGCGGTTGGCTTGACACCAGCATCCTCAAAGATGGTGTTGAGAACAGCAGCGGAGGCGGTTCGGAGTGGTTGAGGAACTGGAGGAAGCGAGCTGGATGGAGTGCTCTTGGAAGCGACAAAGGCACCGAAGAGCAAAAGCAAGAAAAGGAGACCAGAGCCGACTGGCTTCTCTTCTTCCTTGATCTCTGGCATCTTTGGAGCGACCTTGGTTTCCGGAACATCTGGAACTGGCATACCAAAGTCGGAATCGCTGAAGCTTGGTGGCTCCCAGAAGGAATCGATTGGCATGCCATCGAAGGTGAATTCTTCGGTGTAGTTGACACCAGCTGGTGATTGGGCTTGAAGAGCAGCCTGGTTGAGCTTCTCCTGCATGTGGTCGAGTTCCTGAGCGAGGAAGGTGTTCTTCTTTCTGATCTCAGCGGATTCAAGAGTGTGCTTGCGAACAATCTCTTCATTCTGCATCTGAGCATATTGAAGGTGATGCTCGAGCATCTCTCTCTCGCGCATCCATTGTTGTTCCTTCTCAGCCCAGTCGGCATCACGCATGGTCAAAGCGTTAAGCTTCTCCTCGAGTTCAAGGATGATGGCGCTGTGGACCTTCTTCTCTTCCTCGAGGCGTTCAGTGTGTTGCTTCTTGCGTTGTCGGGAGTCGAGACTATGATATAATATATAAGTATAAGGACAGAAAGGGTATGTGCATGCTTTTCGTGCACGTGTGTTAAGGACTTACGCTGCTTGTCTGTTTCTAAGGAGTCTCTTTTGTTGCTTGAGTTCCTTGATTTCTGATTCGTCGGTGGACTGGGTGATGAGGGCATCGATGTTCATGAGTGTCCTCTCGGCAGGGATGTCGAAGCGGGCATTCTTCTTTCTGATTCCGTCTCGTCGGATGTGCATCGGCGAGTGGATTCTGAGTTGAGGGCTACCTGGTCTGACTGGAGCCTTCTTGACAGCATTGTTAGAGCCAGAAGCTGGAGCAACTGAGGCCTGGGATTGACCGTTGGCGACGATGCTCTGGAGCTCACTGTTGGCCTCAGAGGATGGTTGGATGGGCATGACTGGAGCGGCAGGAGCGATCGGAGTCTCGAAGCCCTGGTTTGAAGAGGGGAAGCTAGTGAATTCAACACCATCAAAGTTGAAGTTTTGAACTTGACCACCGAACATGGCTGGAACTGGAGTCACTGATCCTGATCGGTCGGCCGATGAGTCCCAAGCGTTGGCACTGTATTGCGACTGGTTGGTCTCCATCTTGACGAATGGGTTGGTCTCGAAATTCGAGGTCATAGGCGACGTCTCGTTCATGCCGTTGAGGAAGTCGACATCCCAGTCACCGGCTTGGAGTTGAGGTGAGAAGATGGCAGCATCAGCCATAGAAGGCCGCCTTGTGTCAACAGGTGATTCAAATGCAGATGGGTCAATGGTGCTCTCAAGAATGTTCTCATCCAAGATACTCGAGTCATCATCGTCATTCCACCGCCTCGACATGCCGGCTTCCTGTGCTAACATTTGTGAATTTCTGTAGAAGTCTTGCATGGTGAATTGAGTCGCCATTTTTTGTGATAGACTCCTAAGAGTTATATATTTTTGGTTATAGTTTTTGGAGGTTTAAATAAAGGGGTTATATCTTTTTGATATAATGCCCTTTCTTGTACAGCAGATTTCCCAAACGAAATAGGATGGTATGCTACTGATGATGTATCCGACTAGAAGTGTCAAGGACTCGAGATGTCGGCAACACTTTACTGGTGGGAGAGGGATGTTGTAGTTTGTTCGATGAGGGATGAAAGGAGGAAAGAGGCTGGGGAGAGCTCAAGCTCGACCGAAAAGTAAAAAACAAGAGAACAAGAGTATAAGAGATAAAATAGAAAAAAAAAAAAGGGGAAGTTAAGCAGCTATTGACTTTGATTTTCAAAAACGTATTTCTCGTTATTTGAAAATGGAAGCAATAGATGGCTAATCGACTGTCTAAAGGCGTTTCCGGTCTTAAGCAGTGGACGTAGTTGTTGTAGTAATCATAAGAGAAACGCACAATTTCTTATGGTCTCTTATGAAGGTGAAATCTTGTATTTGTTTCTTAGTGAGTAGAAGGAGAAAAGGAATCTACAAAGATCAAGGGAATTCATCCGTTTTATTAGTACGAGCCTTTTCCTCTATGGTGGGCTTGTTATGATTTCCCATACACTGCTAAAGGGAAGGGAAAAAAGCAGGGAGGGCAGAAGGGAAAAAAAAGAAAAGCTCAGCTTTCCCTCAGCACAAGACTGCAAAATCCCCCCCATCTCAAGAAAAAATTTGCTCCCTCCTTCTGTTGATTCAATAGGAAGCGACGGAAGGGAGTACAAGCCAATCGCTGGTATCTACGGTCAAAAGCAAGGAAAAAAGAAGTATAGGAAAAAGAAAAAAACAGAAGATACAAAGTACTCGGATGGGCTCCCAAAACTTTTGGTGTGAGGGAAACACTCTGCAGTACCAAAAGCGAGCCCACACACAAGGGATGTGCTGAGCAGAGGGAACTCCACTCCTCCCTCGTAGGCACGAATCGGACATGCCAAGCAGGATTTCTAATGCTACTACAAAAATGTATCTTATTGGGTAGCTCTCCAGTCAGTTGGGAGGGACGCGTTACAATTCGCTATCTTTTTGCATGCTTTGTTTTTCACTCCATCAGAAGAGAGAAGGTACCTCCTTGTGAGATACGGCTGTAAGAGTAGCATCTGCTCGTTGCTTTTGACAGCCGAGTCCTCTTCTTTTTTGCCTTTCCTTTCCTCTGGGTACCCCGAGGATTCTAGGTCCCCACCTTGGCCTACAAGCAGCAAAAATAGTACGGCGAGAGTGCTTCCAAATTTTTACTGTCCTGTGAAGGAGCACTCTAGCTTGGAGCTTAGCTCCTCGGAAAGAGCTACCAATTACCGCTTAAACAGTAAAACATGCTTGACCCAAAACCATCTACTGTCAGTTTGCTTGGTGATCCTCCTGAAATGCTTCAACAGTAGTGGAAGAAACAGCAGCAAAAAAATGCAGAGCAAGGGAAAAAATCTTCTTGCTAGCAAGGTGCTGGCTGGTATTTTGCAGGATGAGAACTGTTGAGGAGGTACAAATTTTTTCTCGCGTGGGTACATTGCATGGTACATCTGAGAAACAAGCAAGGCGCCAGAGGAAACACACTTTATTTTTTGCCCTATCTTTTTAAGCTTGCATGAACACTATCACAGCATATTACCCAGTAGAATGGATGTAAAAAAGCCCCCCAGTCAACAGAAAGAAAAGAAAAAAAAGAAATAAAAAAAAGAATGGGTAAAGTCGCACTCCGCCGTTCGGCAGCAGAGGATTGTACCCATCTAGCGGGATGAGAATGTATTGGAATTGAGGTATTCTAAGGCTTTCTAAAAGGTTGTATTTTCAGGCCGTTTCCCCCCACCTGCCCGTTCGCACATACCACTCGTGCCCGGTATATTCAGAAAAACGGCCCATTCACAAACAAAAGCAGTTTTCTAGCACCCATAATTGCTATATTTCATGCCCCCAATGCCTCGGGGGCCTATAATTTGCCTAACGATATAAGAGTTAGACCACCCGTCGGACTTCAAAATCTATCCATACAGATCAGAGCTATCAATGTTTTGTTTATGGTTCTTGCATGATCAACCGCTCTACGGATTTCAGAAAGTATAAAAAAAAACGTGATAAGCCCAAGATGGGGTCATCCCTCAGTCATGAGGGGTTATTGCGATTTGATCGAGCTCAGGAGATAGTCATACGGCTAGCTTTTCATTCGTTCTCTCCTCGAGCCTCCCCCATATCGACGTCCCGCTCGCTCTCCCTTCGTCCTGTCGTACGGCATGATCGAGACTGTCTAAAACAAAACAAAAGGGAAAAAATTGGGGCCGCAAGGCGAGAAGGGGAGGCGGGTTGAGCCAAAAACGGGCAATTTCTGACCATAGAGGATCGAGATCACACTGTCTCGCGTAATAAAGTATGAATGATATTCGCACTTTTGATCACCCGGTCCCGAGGCTTGGTCAAGGATCCTGTGCCCTTCTCTCTTGGTGTTTCATTAATTCGGTGCTTGCTTCTCGAAAAAACATTAGGAGCAATCCGGCAAATGGGATAAGCTCCTCGTAAAAAATCTGCTCTGGTCACATATGTCTACAGCCATAATGGGCTGTCAAGGTTGAGGTAAGGTAATCAAGGGAGGGTAGCTTATTTTTTTTAGTTGTGGTGGGGAATTATTTTTAATTTTGCGAAGGGTGTGGTACCTCTGAGCTGGCAGACATAAGCCCTGCACCTCCACAGATACCTAGGCTCCATGCCCTTCCAAAATTCCTTCCTTACCTTCTTTCCGTGCCTCATTCACTCGTGGCGCGGAAACGAAAGAGCGGATGACGATATCTCCAGACTTTTGGTATCTCCCATGTATTTTCTCTAGCAGGACGGGACGGTCTGTCATACAAAGAAACAAGGCGAAGCCTTTTGAGTGTTAGTCATTTTGAATTAAAAAAACAAAAAAGTGACGTTGACAGCGAAGCTTCTACGGGTTCTGCTTGCTATCGAATTTAGATCCTCGATATCTCTTTGTGCAAGGCCCGTTCCATTCCAGGCAATTGTAAACCCGGAGACACTCCGAGAAGAAATTTTTCTTCTAGATATCGTTTCTTCGGATCGCCCAAAACGGGCATACAGAAACGAAGGCTGAAGTGCTATCGCTGACCAAAACGGTGCACAAGAGTTCTTCAATAGCGGACGATCGATATCAGATACCGCTTGCTGCAGACTCGGGAACGACCAGCAGCGCTCGTCTTCTTTAGCCTTGATAGCATCACTGATGCTTAATCTGCCGTAATCTGCAATTCAAAGCAGAAAGAGGGTTAGGTACCCCGCGCACGTTAGGCGATACCGGGAGGTAGGATACGTATATCTCTGCATAGGCGGGAGCTATGGCAATTTAGAGTACGGACGGAATTACCTGCCTCAAAGACAGAAGAGACGAGACTAAGTCTGGTTGTTTCGTCCCATCATTAATTGTGATATCCCATCACGGCTTAGGTGCACACCCACACCCTCCTGAGGCTTGGATCTCGACTAAAAGTTGGAGGTAAACGGCCTCGTGAGTGGGACAGGTCATTATGCAACAGATGCAATAGCGGCATCCACGGCAGAGGTTGCAAATCTATAGAGACGACCCATGGTTTCTGATAATGATTTGTTCAATTGTTAATTTAATTTATTTCAAGATCCCGCAGCAGCCATCAATTAAGCTTATTCAGGCAATCATATTGGGGTTGACGGGTGGGAGAAGGGGGGAATGGGAAGGGGGG
>LDUD01000135.1:0-35157 GCA_012184295.1 Dactylella cylindrospora
TTATATATATAAATAAACTTAAACATTTATCTTATATATTTACTTATAATTTATAGTTATATATTAATATTGAATTTAATAAAGCTAAATACTTGGCCAAGCTGAGAATAGGCCTTACTCCAATAGCTATGAATACAAATAGAATGCACAACATTCCCAAAAAAAAGAAATTTTGTAAATTCTGTTTGACTAAAAACAAAAATGTAATCAAAAATAAAATATATTAATTAGTCTCATGTGATAAATTTATATTAAAAATTATTAAAGAAAAATAGTACCCTAAACTGTTTAAAATTAAACCATAATTGAAAAATAAACTATCTTATAAGATATATAATTATATCCTTCATCCTTATAATAAAATAATAGAATAAGCTATATCATACATATTTAATATAACAATAGCTAAAAAATTAGAAAAATAGAGTTTAATTTTATAATAAATTTGGATAAGGAGTTTATTGAATTAAATAAGACCTTTTTTTGAATATTAATTAATTAGGAATAGCACATTATCATACCCCACTGGATAGCATGAAGGAGTTGTCCAGTACATGATAGTCTTTTTTCTTTAGATAGTACCCATTCATGTATTTAGTCTAGGACAATAACAATAACAATAACACAACTGAAACCTCCCCAAGGAATCTTGTAAAGAGAATTAAAAACGGGAGTGGCATTCGCACGATCTCCCCTTCAACGTTGCAACTACATATATATGGCTACATCTTATCCTGGGAAGCCATTCAACCCGACAAACCTTACGAGGGCACAAGCCAAATGGCGTTCCCTAACGCTGAGACGGTAATCCCGGATTTTGCTCAGGCTTTACATATGCTTCGCCTGAGCCATGGACCGCACAGCGGATACCCAACACCGCAGCTAAACTCGCCTACGGATCTTGACCAGTTCAGTCACGATATTATCGTCCAAGACACACAGCAGTGGATGAAGATAGGCAGCCTGGAAAGCAATCAGGCTCTTCTTCAACAACGGCTCGCAAAAATGGACGCCACGCTACAAACTTTAGTGATGCAGTCAGTATATCAAGGTCTTAGCTTCGAAGCTCAAAGCCCTATTAACTTGTCTCTAGACAATCCATGATGTTGATGAGTGTTGCTGCTCTCAATAATAGAGAACACAACTTCTGAACGATTTAAAGGCTAAGCTCTAGTGAAACTCGCATCAAACCTCATATCAGGAACCCCAAACCTTTGGCATAATATATATTGGTGCTATGCGTATGATTCCATATCATTTTTTTTGAAGGCTGAGCATGGTCTGCTGGCCAGCCAGCTGGTGCAAACCCGTGGTCTTTGGCCTCATGCCATCCTTTTTTACGTAAATCCCGTAGCACCAAGCTTCACAATCGATCAGGACTTGGGATGTATACATATACCTAACCGCTTAGTACTTATTTGGATATGTGTTTTCCTAATTGATCGAAACGAATGTTCATCGAAACCGATTAAAATGGGGATTCGCTGATTTGGGACCCCTTTTTGAGGGCCTGGTGGCCAGTGGAAGCCTTTTTGTCTTGTGAATATGTGTTGCATGCGGGTTGCGGTTGGCCGGATATATTACGGGCTAATGAGCATCGCTTCTCCAGCTTCAGCTCTGTCTCCTGAACTCAGCTTGCCCAAGTCCAATATCTCATCGAGCTTCAAAATCAACCCGCAAAAAACAAAATGGAACCTATAAGCGAAAAGCCCGAGACTACGGTTGCTCCAGATACCCCTACAGAGACCAAAGAAATAGACTACGTCGCCTGGGACGCAGCAATCGTTTCTGCCATCTCATCTCTTCCAGAAGATGCTCGAAAAACACGTTCCCAACAATTCGTCCCGAAGCACCCAACGGCCCTTAGCGAATTCCGCGCCCTTCTCTCCCAAACCACCTTTGACCTACCTCTCGCCCCTTTCCAACTTCACCCAACTTATCTCCTCCGGTTCATGCTCGCGGAATGGCGAGATGAAGAGCTTAAAGAATTTCGCACGGACCTAAAAATAATCCTTTCCAAGGCACTCGAACGCGTCCAAATATCCCAGAAATGGCGATCTGGCGACGACGAGTGCTGGAAGAACTGGGGTTATCAAAACATGGACGACATGTACGCCAACTACCGCAGCCCTAAAGACCAAGACCTGATTCTGCAAAAGTGGTACCTGCAGACCTTTTTCGGTGTCGATAAGACTGGCCATCCGGTTCATTACGAGTTGCTCCCGAATACCTACCACGAGGATCTAATGACCCCGTTGATCGCGAGGAGGATTTTGAACAACGAGAAGACGCTAAGGGAGAGGTTGCTCAAATATAACCCACCGCTTGGTAAGGCGACACCGGAGCAGCTAGCGAACCCGATTATTGGGGTGACTTGGGTGTTAGATGCTAGGCAGTTGTCGTTGTTCGCGACTCCAGCTATGTATAAAACCATGAATGGCATGATGGCATACTCTAACAAGTACACCTCTGCTCACTATCCCGAAAACGGATTCCGAGCGCTGGTGATAAATCTTGGAAGCGTGTTGATTAGCATTTACAACATTGCGATCAAGATTATGCCAGCGCAGACGCAGAGGACGACGAATTGTTATGGTGGAAGGGAGATTTTGGATGAGATTATCGGGGAGGCAGCGTTGCCAGCAATGTTTGCTAAGTCGGGGCAGAAGAAGGTGACGGGGCTGAGTGATGAGGAGACGAGGAAGCTGAGGGAGGACGGGGATATCGGGCACTGGATTGAAATTGAGGTCGAAGCCTGAAGAAGTGGTCGATGCCTGGAGACTGGTCTCTAGGCTTGTCGACGCAATCAAGGACTGGGTGCTTCAGAATAATATTGGGTATATGGGCATATGGGTGGTAAGCGATTCGGCGCATTGACGATATCTCTCTGATAAGGTACTATAGACATAATAATAATAATTCTCCGACTCTCTCCATGAACCCGAAACTTAGCTCGACATTTTAAAGTGTTGAGTGCTCTAGCTTCCCCACAATCTAGGCAAACAGTCTCAAGCTGCATATCTCGTTTCGTTTCATGCGTAATTAATTCAAATCAGAACTGCGGTTCTTATTAGTTACCCCAAATTTCTGCCGATTAGAAAGACATATATATCAGTAATTTGTTTATTGTTTCGACCGCCTATATTGGACCCTGAGAAAGCGAATGTGAGAAACTTTGACCTCGTAGATTCACCAATTGATCAGGGTGTTGTCGGTGGGTCCTACATCCACTGCAATTGACACAGTTGTGCGACACGATCGGGAAAAATCGCTCAGAACCCATGAAACTCAAACTTATGTCTATAATATCATTCCCAGCCGCAACTTCTTGTTCTCCTAAACATCGGATACGGGCAGTCTTCCAGAAGCTCCACTTCTGTTGCATGTTGTTTTATAGGAACGGTTTTTTGCTATATAGTGCTGTGGTGGCTTTGACGCATATTCGGGCGGAGATCCATAGGATATAATATATTATAATATACAACTTTAAACTGCTTCATTTGCTTGCATTGCTTTCCTGTTCGCCGAATTTTGCGATGCATGGGGCGGTATGGCTGGGTGCAGGAACAGGTGCAGGCTGCAGGTCAGGGTCTTCTCTATTACAATATCGTAACTGTTACACCTCCCTGCAGCTCGACCTCTCGACAGAGGAGGAGCTATAGGCCGGATCGCCCATCTTAGCTCCCACCTCCTATTGCAGCTAGAGGAGCTAAACTGTAGGTGTGGTGCAGCTGTCAAACTGCTGAGGAAAACCCTTAGATATCGATCGTAACACTAGTGTGGTGCATGGTAGATAAAAATAAATTTAGTGTCGGCTACACTAGGCTACCCAGCTAGAGGCCCTTCACCGCCATAAACAGGCTGCTGCCGACTGCTAACGGTTTGGACTCAGAAACAGCTTGGGATTTACGTGTTAGGCTTCCTTGTCTACCAACGCCGTACCACTATAGCCACTGTGTAGAATTAGTGAGAATCCATTAACTATTACGTCGACTTTCAGGTTTTCCCACGTGCTCCAATTCTCACGAATTATTGGTTGTGGTCGCTTCTTGAACAAAAGTCTCAACGCCTAGAATGAGGGCGATTACACCGCCGCACCAGTACTTCCTTTAGCTTAATTATCTTTGTCGCCCCAAAAACTCCTTTCCGACACGGCAGCAAGGAACATCTCCCGGATCGTGCATAACAATTGCATTAATTGTTCACGCACGAAGAAACGATGCAAGATTTCATACGCCTGGTTGATGATTTGAAAAACTAACCCGGTTTATCGCCTAAACTCGCACTGATGGCCGACGGCCCAACCGGCCTTCAAGTTGGGCCGAGGCGGTTGCAATCGCATCATGGCCACATCGCATCATATATGCCCAAGGTCTTTATTTGCTGTGCGGTAGCCTCGAAAGTTTCACTGGATTAACTTGAAGATTTCCGAAAATAGCTTTTAAGTCTTCAGTTTCTATTCCTACCTTATAACCTTACCGTATAGCAAACGCTACTGCGAGCGAGACAATATTGGCCAAGAGGATAGACGAGTGCTCCACACTGTTTATCCCCATTCCTTTCGGTAAAGACTGGCTGAACGAACTGATGAGGTCAATAGTTGTGAGACTTTATAGCCTCTTCGTTCTGTTTAGTCAGAAAGCCACACCCCCCATGATCGACCAGGCATACCAGACTACATTTCGGCGCCTGGTGACCCAGCCAGAACAGCTCGTACCCGGGCCAAAGAAGACGTGAGAGTGGGTCGAAAGGATATGTCGTGCAGGAAAATTTAAAGAATATATTTATAAGGGCCTCAGGTCGCACGGCCAGCATGCCGTTATGCTTCGATTATTGACTTCTAGACTTCACATTTTTTTAACAATATACGTACTTATATCTCTGCTAGCGCTACTGTTGAATGCGAGAGCGGTAACGAACAGCTGTACCTTGCACGGAAATATAATCCCGCCAAAAACGCAGGATCATTCCAAGTACTCTAGACTCCCCAAGGCAAGCCATTAACATTTACTGGTCGCACGAGTCGGGTTGGGCGTCGCACAAGCTTTTTCTCCTGCATCTGCGCTGAATCTAGCCCGAAAACTTATCAAAAGACCAAAAATGCCAGCCCAACAACACACCTTCGGCACCACGCACAACACACCAGGCGCTGGTGAGAGCAGCAGCGGCGCCTCGTACCCTTTGCAGAATAGACCTCTTCCACCAGCGCCTCAAAATAATCCTCTAGATTCATACTATTCACCTGGTGGAACTCCAATTGTTTATACTACTCCTTCTCAAACTCCGAATCCGTATTCTAGAATTACGTCGCCGGCGGAACCTATACCGGCTTATACACCTTATGGACCTAACGACTCGCCGGATTTGATTGCTGCGAGGAGGGAGTTGATGGATGTGGATGTTCAGATTAGAGGAGAAGAGGATCATCTTAGGTAGGTCTCATACTCTATATACCCTCCTCTCATATCTTTGTTGTTTGTATACTTGGGTGGAAAGAAAATCCGCTAACTGTTCAACCTAAATAGTGCCTGCCTCTCAAATCCTGGAACAGACCCGGCATACATCGCCCACCTCCAAGAAGAACTTCGCAAAGGCTACCTCCGCAAAGGTGCCCTCCAGCAGCGAATTCAAGATCTTCAAAATCCCAACTCTTACGCCTATCAGCAATCGCAGGCAATGGTTGCACCATTGTCGTCGCACCAGACACCGTTGATTCAAAGCGAAATCGCGGTGACGCAGTATATAGAAGATCAGAGGAGAGCGTTTTCGGTCAAACCGAAGAGTACGGTTGGATGTGCGATTTTTATTATTTTCATTCTGGCTGTTATTGTTACTATTGCGATTGTGACGGCGTCGAGAAATCGAAGGTAATTTTCGTTCTTATATATCCTAATAGTGTAGGGAGACGTCCAGAGAGGACAGGGAAGGAGGATTTAATGATTTACGACCACGATCTTATTTGTAGATATATCTTCACAAACTACTACACATTTATTCCAGCAGTCGTTACCCGTGTTCACAGGCTTTGGATAAAATTGACAAGGCGGATAGACGAAGTCGCAGGCCCACGTCCCCACAAAGACGACGAATTGGATCTTAGTCCATGGTATATCAAAAACGTCGTAAACTATATCACAGCTTGATCCTCCACACCTTCGAACCCTGGTTGGCCAGCTTTCACCATTGGAACCTAGTTTCGAACAAGGGTAGCTGGTACAATAGATAGATTAGCTCGACACCACCTTTTTGCGCACGAGACAAATGGTTGATAGCGAAAGGGCAAAATGGCAATTTTTTCGCACAATCCGACAAGAATGCAAGAATACGAGGGGAAAAGCGCATCTTTTCTCCTCCTTACTCAGCCATTTCCGTGGTTCTGATCTGATCGCATTTCTGTCACTTTTCAGCCACCGACGTGGAGATCAAGGCGGAATTGGGCGTTTTGCGACAACTTTCGACGGTTGGGATTTTAAGATTGAAGAAGTATTTAGCTGTCGCGGAGGAATAGCGACCTCGGACTAACTAGGCTTTCTAAATTTCATATCTTGTGCCATTGCGGTTGAAGAATATACTCCTCGCATCCAGGGCGATTCACTCTCGTTAGGTTCCTCGTCTTGTCACATTGGATCACCGCAACACATCTAGATGCCCAACTTTGGCTTCAACAATTTGTGGATATCAATACTTTAAGGAACAAAAATGGCTTCGACAAACTACACCCCCCTCGAAAATCTCTACACCTCTGAAAGCGAAAGTATTGAAGAGGTTCGGCGAGAACTCGAAGAATTGAATGAGACGATAAAGAGGGAAGAGGGCGAGTTGGATTTAAAGTATGTGCTTCTTACCGTGCAAATCCACTTCGAGGCCATATGAGCATCGCAGCGCCATATCCACGCAAGGCGCATACGTACAAAACCACTAACACTCACCTCCATGCAGCCCACACACAGTCTTCACCCACCCGACCAACGACCCCAACCTCCGCGACAGCCTTAAAAAGCACTACCTCCAACGAGTCACCCTCCGTCTCCGCATCCTCGACCTCTCCGGCCCTTCCTTCTCCACCAACACCAACGATAGTAGTCCCTCCCGAAAAACGGTTACCCAGGTCGTAGCGATCGAAGAAGGGGAACCATTGCTGACGCAGCAAGAGTATGACAAAGCCGCGCAATATTTTGGTAAAGCGCTGAAGAGGCTGTACTGCTCGATTGCCGTTTGTATGCTTGTTATTTTGGTCCCGCTGTGCGTTGTGCTGCCGATTTATATTACAAAGTGCAAAAAGCGTTAAGGAGAATGTGGTGCGGTGGTGTGATTATTGGGTGATTTTGGCGGGTTTGCATTTTGGGGTTAAGAATTGATGTTTAATTTTATGGTTGTATTAACGGTTTGGAGCTTTGTAGATACCTTAATTACAGATGCTAAGCGTATTAACGCTAATGGAGAGGATTTTAGTACTCGCTGAGCACTGTAAGATTCCCATTAATATTGTACCTGTGAAACCGAATCATGATGTTGTGTCCAGTAATCAAGAGTTCGCCCATAGTAGCGATAGGTAGCTACATTCCTTCGCCGATCCTCGAAATCCGATTCTCAACGAAAGACGTTAATCGCAACCTCTTGGCCGGGGATGTTGGCATCAGGAAGCGCGGCTCAAATCAGGGCTAAGATTTTGTTCCCCTTCTCGAAGGACTCTAATTTTGGAAAAATCGATGGATAGTGGGAGGGCCCGAATTCCCCCTCCCCATTTTTGTTCGTCGCTTGTGATATGTGCACTGCCCGGCTTGGGTCGGTTCTTGGTGAACAAATTGGTAGCCTTTTTTGGTGAAATTGTCCCCGGTCGTTTAAAGTTTGGTGACCGCAGCATGACTTGGCTCCACAAGGTATCGCAGGCGGAACTGTTGGATAGGCTTTGAATGATCCTTTTCGTAGAGAAAGGGTTAGAAATCGAGTGGTAAAGACTTGCACAACAGGAACGATATGCAGATTTTACTTACAAGTATCTTCTTGGTAGTACTTTCCAAGGGATGATGTATGCATTCATTAGCGTATACCCTTGAACCATGCATGATGAAAATGAGGTCCGGAACTGAGGGGGAAGAACACCTCGTAGGCGAGCGAATGGCAAAGGTTCCTCCAAGCCTAACCTGCATTCTGCACTTTTTCCACGCACCAGGAATAGCGCCTTCCAGTCTGATGCCCACGAGTTTCTCCACACCATGACTTTTTTTTCCTTTTAAAGGCACAGAAACTTCCATTCTTCTCGCTCGCCACCTGGATCTTCTTATCTTCTTTTTAAGCCTCCAAATTTTCTCAAATTTTTTTTTACTGCGGGTTCATTGCCTTGCTGGTCATCATGCAACGCATACCATAGCAGGCGCTATCGGTACTGGATTTTATTCTCTTCGATATTTTTATACCCCGCAGCACCCGTTATAACCGTTAACCGTCGAGCTCAAGAGAGTCCACCAAGCGCCTGGTAGGCGTCGTCACCATGGCCGCAAACACCGAGAGCGCCGAGTCCGCACCCTTTATAGTGCCGAACGAGAAGCGATATTTCCGTGAAGTCGTCGAGATTGAGGAAATCAAAAAGAAGCTCGAACACTTAAAGCTGTTTATACAATCCGAAGAGTCCACCGCTACCGAAGGCGGCGACAGAGATTCTTTTGTCAACCCTGCATTCAACACAGCCACATCTTCAACGGATTCGATAGCCACCTCGATAAATAACCTCACTTTGCATGAGAAAAAAGAACTCAAGGCGGATTTGGAGTTGAGGTTGAGTCAGCTGTTGACAATTGTTACCCAGGATAAGAAGAATCCAGCAAAGATTGAGGAAGAGAATTTGTTGAGGGAGATTGAAGCGCAGAGACGAGAAGATGAAGAATTGGATAGGCAGTATCATAGGGGTATGAAATGGACGATTGGTATTGCTATAGGGTTTGGGTTGATGTGTATAATGCTACCAGCGACCGCACTGTTATTGGTTCAGCAGGGGAAGATCTGAAGATGAAGGTGGCGCTTTCTTCCTATTAGATCATACCCAGCGCGGTCGTCGGACCTGTTTGAAAGTAGTCCCCTCAAAGGTATTGTGAGGGTACCCTTTCTAATAGACAATGCAAGAGCTATCTAACTCTTGAATAGATCCTTCTACCCACCTGGCTCTCATCTCCCTACCAAGCAATCTCATTACCATTTTAAGGCGTTCAGGTCACTGTTAGTCGACAACATCATGCATTCGAGAAAAATTACATATCGTCGGTTTTGCATAAGAAAGGGAGCATTTCATTTGGGGGAGCCTCTATGTACAATAGTCAGTAGTGAATTTCAGAAGTATCCTTTTCGAGTATAAGCGGTACATACCTTTTCTATCCGTGCACTCCTATCGTAGACCCAATGCTTCAAATATAACTAGAATTTAACCATAGAAAAGAAATGATTGCTCTAAAGAGCCTGGTGATGGAGAGGATATGCTATTTATTTCCTACCGGGCGCATATTTCTTGTTTATTCATTCGCATGTCAGCACGATCAGTCATGGATGAATAATTTGTCTTACCAAGCTTCGAATTCGCTCCGCTACTTTGCTTAGCCTGAGGAACCACACCGCAGACTCCAAAGTTAACTTATGATACAATATTATTTTTCAATTCATGTAATATCAACAGAAAAACATTCTCGGCATGATATTTCCTTGTTATCGATATAATTATGGACCCATTATTATCTTGCATGAAACCTAGCTAATTCTGGAGCTTCAAGAGAGAGGCCAAAGCCACGCCGACAGGGACATTGTCGAGCCGGCAAGCGGTTCTAAATCCAGCAGGCTCGCTTAATAAATTGTCCCCGAAGGAGCACATGCAACCTGCATTGAACAACCAAGTTAGCTCTCCTTGGCCGCAACATTGACAAGTTCCCGACACGATAACCAAAAAAAGTTTGTACTACTATCATAGTTGTCATCGCCATAAAGGCCTGTTCTATCATTCGAATCCATTATATTTTACGAAGTCTTGCTGTTTTTCTGTTCGGGTGTGTCTACATATATATATCTCTGGACATTCGTAGCCCCTTTTTTCCTCTTTCATCAGATATCGGTACTCCAACCTACCCGGGAACAGGCGTGCAGCTACAACACGCTAGTCGCGTTGGCAATTGGCCAATATTGGCAGAGCCCGCGATGGCCGACGAAATAGTCGGGAGTATGGTGGAGTCAGTTCCAATAGAGATAACCCATAAGGAGGCTATTTCTATCAGCGAAGACAATAGAAAATCTATCCTCCTTAGTCAGCCTCCTGAGATTCGTAACCAGATATATCGATACCTACTGGACCTCAAACATTGCGATCGCTCGATTGATAGCCGTGGAGTTGAGATTCATCATTTCTCTCCAAACATCTTGCGTACATGCAAGGCTATATATATAGAGGCTCATGGGATCCTCTATGCAGACAATGGGCCGGTTGTAACGGTGGTCTGTTATTTTAGCAAAGCACTCGAAGCCTTGCAGTCAGGGCTAGTATCACACTTCCCAACACGATACACCAGATCAATCTCTGGAAGACAATTGCATCTAGCTATCAGACCAACATTTGTGGCCCCGCGGGAGAGAGAGCCGGTCGGCCTCGTTTTGACTGGGACTAGCTATCTGAAAGCGTTTTCTCGGTTTCTTAAACTCTGGAGTGAGAAAAAACAGCCCCCAGCCCGTTCTTCTATAGCCGCTTACAGGAGACTAACATGTTCTCAGATTATGCTTTCAACGATGGACGAGGTATTTCATATGACTTTAGCTTTGAGGCTTACGACAATGTATTGCACAGCATTGAACCTGCACCAGAGTATACTCTCCAAGTCCACCGCCAACTAGTTGGGGGCTTCGCCGGTCTCCGAGCATCAGTCCAAACCGCAACTTGCAAGGGCCTCCTCGATGAGAACCTTGAGAAGCTATTGATGTCGAAACTGAACAACCAGATAATTTGGCTTAGGGTAGAAACATGGGAGTATTATAAGCTAGCTCTCGCAAAGTATAACCAAGCCGCGAATTGTTGGGTCAGGGGAGACCTCGATAGGGCTATCATGATTTACAAATACCTCAACAAGCTCTCCACCGGCGTAATGCGCAACAACCCGTTACTATATGATTCCTTCTGTGCGAGCGCCGCGGATCTCGTAAACAGGGACTTGGTCAGGTTGGGCTTCTTCTGCCACTACAATATACTTCTAGCTCGCGTCATCGGGTTCCACAGAGGAACCATCAAGTACCCCGCGAACGAGGCTGGTATCCCTAAAGAAAGAGTATTTGCTGGATGCTATGAGGCGGCTAGAGCGATGGCTACAGCCCCACAACCACTAACCCCAGGGCTACACAGATTGGCCAAGTGGGTTAAGGTCGAGCTTTGGTTGTTGATGGCATTCCTTTGTGGTCACCTCGGGTACTCCGTCGATGCTCCCTTAGAGTTCTACACGGAAGCATTGGCAATTTCTTCCGAATCTAATCGTCAAAGAATCGAGGAGTCTATAGCCATTGTAGAAAAGGTTTCGGAGGGTGGGCCAAAAGCAAAGCTCAACGAATCGGTAAGATATGCTCAAGAACCGTACTAGAGGTATTGATAGTTGACAAGAAAATCCAAACTAGACCTTGGAAGAACTCTTCGGCAAGATCCGCCAAAACCCAGCACCAATATCCCCTCTCGCAGACATCAAATCAGCCACAGTTGTCAACGAACGCTATATCCTGAAATGTCTAAAATACAACGGACCAATCTACGAAAAGCAGATCCAACCCCTCGTCATAAACTATACCGATCCGAATACTGGAGACGAAATGACCGCAGGAGATAAGATTGACCAGCATCTGTGCAGAGGGATTCTAGACAATGTCGACAGAGAACGGAGCGATCCGTGCAAGAATGAGTTTTCGATTTGGGTCACTCCTGTGGATTGTCAATTCCGCGGCTCGTGCGAACATATGAGGAAAGATGGTCGTCCGAGTGCCGCAGCGGCATTGCCATTCCAGATTCCGGCTGATCTTCTCTTTCCCATTGGGTTCCCACCGTTTCCTCCATCGTAAAGTTGGCACTTACTGTAGCTATCCTTTTTTTAAATGTTGCCGTGCAAAATTTCTTACATCCTTTTTACGCAATAGCGGGCTAATGGCATTTGCGAAATAGAAAATCAAGTTTGATGTTAACTAAGATTTTTTTCTTAAATTCGCACCGAGAAAACTTGGCTGAGATCCATGCTGGGTACTCATCAGATTGGAGCGTTATAACTAAAACCATGTAGTTTTATTCTTTACTTTCATTGGCGATGGGAACATTGGGCACATTCCGCAGCCGCACAACCGGCTTGGTCTAGAACCGTCTGAATTTAGAGGGTTTAAGACATATAGCTATAGCTATAACTAATCATTCCACTAACCCTAAATTCCTTGTACCACGTAAACGGTGTCAACAGATAACTATCGATAGGGTAAGGCATGTAGGAAATAGACTTTTCGGTCAGGCTGGGGTAAAACTATGGATCCACAATTGATCATGGCTGTCATGTCATCACCAATCGGGACGGCCAACTGCAGGGTTAAATTGATATGTGGTAAAACTTCCCGTTTTGGCTTGTCCTGCTGCAGCAAAAAATTTTAGGCAATCAAGACTAGCTCGATTGATAGATGAACATTTTTGTTGCAAATAAAACCACATTTTATTCAATATAAAGGAACCAAGGTAATTGATAAGGGTATAAATTCTCAGTTAGATGACAAAGCGAGAATTCAAGGCATATTCATTCCAGAATGCTCAAAGCCATATGACCCAAATTAAGAATTTCAAACCTTGACTACAAACAGCCGTCAATGTCGATTGGATGTGTACAGCATTTAGGAAAGTTGATATCATATGCATATACGTGCACAGATTCGCTCTGTGCTAATACTTTTGCACCGACCAATTGCGGTCGGCTCCACCCTGACCAGGGCTAACAGGCATAACAAACGGCCAGGCCGCGAACAAAGATTAGCCCTGGCTATTCCTCAGCCGGAGTTTGTTCATTTGACTCGCTCGTATCAAGCAATCATCTTTGCAGATATTGTTTGCTCGGATCCCAGCCTGTATGTTGTGAGGCCGATTTAAGCTAATTAAGTTTCCAATCCACTAGCAGGTACCAGTGTTGCCAACCACCCTAGTAAGGGGCAATATCATAAAAAAAAAATTTAAATAGTAAACGGATAAAAACCCGAAGCCAAACGGGGTGCTAAACCCGCTACAGATTAGGGTCGTATGCGAGGACCGTTGCCAACAAATAATTGGGACGGTTCCGACTGCCTATAGTTAGTTGGTTCTCGAATCCTAGACGCAGGCCAGAACCGATAACAAGGTTTGGGAAAGGTGAGACCTATTACATTCTCGCCAGCTCGCGATCGTCAGCACCCACGAGACAACGTCATACATCCAGCAAGGCTATGAAATATGTACATCTACTGCCTTACGGCATGAGCGGTAAGCCTAGAAACCACTAATTGAGACCAGACTCGAACTTTCATGACCATCTATGACCCACTTTGGCCGGCTGAGTGGAGTGGGGTGTCCGGCTTCACCATGCACCAAAGCAAGCACTCCCAAAGAAAAAAATATATGCAACCAAAGGCTCTAATGCAGCCAAACGGAGTTCAAAGCCGCAATCAAATCAGCCAATGAGGTTTACATTGGCCCTTCCGAAACTGCCAGATTCACAGAAGTTTAGATCGAAATAGTCAGCCCCACAGGGTGAAATCTCCGAACGAGAAAAGCTCCGCTTACCACAGGAGCAAAGCTAGTTAAGGATTCCGCATACAAATTTCTGGATGCTGAGTTGGCTTCAGCTGAAATCGAGTTTCCTATATTTTTTTATTTTTATTTATCTTTTTTTTCGGCTTTCTCTTGGACATTCGAACAGAGCTCTTTGTTTTTCTCGGCCCCAATGCGATTCGGAAGGAGAGAGCGTAAAATTAGTGCAGATATTATGCATATCCCACCATTTTTTGTGGTGATACACGCCACACTTTATCTTGAAATTATCCAAAGTCACGCCAAGTTTGCTCTCAAGTTGACCAGGAATGGTAGCCATTACTCAACTGGCCTACTAAATTTCCTTGGGGCTGACATGTTTAGTCTTTGCTGTAGTATGGTGATATGAGTGATTACTTAACAAAGAATGTTCCCTGCTCCCATCCCTCGGGTCTTACTTAACCATGGAGGGAAGGGGAGGGATATATAATACCCGGTTATTCTCTATAAGAAAGTTGGGAATTTGTTCCGTTACTTCCCTATCCCATTCAACCGAGTCCTCTTTATATTCTACCTAGTGAAATATGTATTCTCCGATCCTACTAACGGCCGGTGCGCTCGTATTTGTCTCGGTCTCAATATCAACTTTCTACCTCACTACTATAGTACTACAGAACTGGCAAAATATCAAAACTACCCGACTCATATGGAGGAACAAATACCCTTCTTTCGAAGAGCTACACGCTCTCTTCGATCGTGGCGACGTTATGCTTTCTTCAATATTTATAGCTTCCACGCTCCAAATATCACACCCCGAGATGTCAAAGGCACTCAAGGTCCACAGCACGTACAAATCGGATGCCTGGCGACGTATAATCCGCACAATGACTTTCATATATATTATGATTCGTTCCAATAGCGCCGAAAGACAACAAGTTATCCAGTGGCTCCAAACTTTGCATCGCTCCATCCCACTCTTCGTGTTCGAAACCAACGTCATGGTATTCGCCACCTTTGCATACGGACTGGTCAAATCGCATGAGTTTTTGGGTAATGTTACTCCCCAAGAAGTAGACGGAATTGTCAAAGGCGTTATGAATCTGGCCGACAAACTGGATCCGAAGGATAGGGGACGAAAATTTCCAAATACTATGGAGGAGGTCGAAGCCTACCTGCGCAGCGAACTCCCATTCGATGCCGACGAACTTAGAAAGATAAACATTGAGAGCTCGAGATTATGCAGCATTCCAAAGGAGATGCGAAACCAAGGATTTGGTAAATTTTTGAGACAACCCCTTACTTCGATTAGGTTGCTGCTCCTGGGGAGGTATGTCCGGATGCTCTCGAATAATGTTTTGGCGCCTGAGAACCAAAGCTTGTTCGAATGTTCGTTCTGGTGGGGTATTAGAAAGGCCCACTGCTTTCTTTCGTACTTTCATTACAGCATGTGCCCGAAGTTCCTTACGTTCGATGGCACCTTGGATCTTCTGGTCACCGGAAACCCTCGCATGTCGAATGTTCCCATTGACCTCTATCGTGAAATCTTCGGCAACAAAGGCATCCCATCGGTAAGCCTGCCAGGCGGGGCTCTCCGACAGTTCTCGGATATAGAAGTCCATCTACCAAGAATGGAAATTGATCAACGGCCTATGCCTACCATACCCGGATTCCACGAGGAAGCCAAGGAACTTATCGTATGCTCCTATTATCGCGGCAAGCTCTCTTCTAGCAGCAGCCATCCACCCCGGCACCTTGGTATAATCATGGACGGCAATCGTCGTTATTCTCGCGGAAGGGGACTTGACAGCGTCCTCGCAGGGCACCAAGTCGGCGCACACAAGCTTATTCAAGTTATGTCCTGGGCATTCAGCTCTGGAATCCAAAATCTCACCGTTTGGGCTTTATCCGACGATAATCTAAAACGAGGACCTCAAGAACTTAACCCTCTATTTTCTATGATGGCCGAGTATATTCACGAGATGATGACCGGCGAGGCACCATTCTCCGTTCCAGACGTCCGCTTCCGAGTCATCGGCGACCGATCCATTCTTCCCGACTACCTCAACGAGATTATCACCAAAGCCGAAGCCATAACAGCTCACAACGCAAAGTTCAACCTGCAGATCGCGATCGGATACGGCGGACGTTCCGAGGTTACTCGAGCGACAAAGCTGGCGGTGAAGGCCAAGATGGAGCAGGAAGGAATATCCATGGAGGAGGCGGTTGAGAAGATTTCTGAGGCAGATATTTCTCGTCAGACGTACTCGGCTCAGTTGGGGTTACCGCAGATTGATGCCATCTTGAGAACGAGCGGTGAGAATAGATTGAGCGGGTTTGCGCTGTGGGAGTCTCATCATGCCGAGTTTTCTATCGTTGATGAGAACTGGCCTGCGCTTAGGCAATCGACTTTTCTGAGAAGTCTGCTCGACCTGTCGAAGCGGAATCGACGGTTTGGAGCGTAAACCTTAGGATGGAATTGTCGAGGTCGTGCTGGATTGCGCTGACTGATGGACTCTAATCTGCTTTGATGTAGATATTTTTTATATATATTATCATTTTAAATTTCATTTGTACTTTTAGTTGGACGTTTGTCTGTGTTCATATTTGTGCTTTCAGTCACATTATTTGGGAGCGGGCGTTTCGCATTTTTATTCTTCTTTTCCCTTGCGTTTACAGGGCGCGCATCTCGTGTAACCTCCTCAGAATGAGATATCTGTGCTTTGGATTAGAGTTGACTCGCTCAAGTCTACCATATGGCCATGTCCCCTGTAGGCATTTTTACACCACGGCCCGGTGAGAGTAGTGCCCAATCTAGCATGCACAATTCCCCAACCACCAACTTCAAACCCAGCTGCACAAAATATAACACAACTCATAAACCCATTCCTTGCTATTATCGAGCGACAAAATTCTATTACTCTTGAGGCCCTAGCCCTGGAAGTTTCTTTGCATCTGACATTCCAGTCTAAACACTTATCTCGTTCAACACAACCCGAAAAAAAAAAACCACTCTGCGACAACCGAACCGAGAAGCTGCAAAAAATTGATTTCATTGAGGATCGAACTCAAGACCTCGACCGTATCAAGCTCTCAGCTTGGAGGACTCTTGTTAAGGTCGCGTGATAACCAACTACACCATGAAACCATATTCGGTGCTTTATCGCACTGAATTGGAATGAATTCAGTCGGAAAGTGTAATATAATGCATTTAGGAAGTAGCAGGATGTTGTGTTGAGATAGGGGTAAGATGCTGCGTTCGCGAAGTCGTGGAGAAGTGTGAGGAATGTGACGGAAGAGAAGCTCAGACTCTTGGCTTCGCTTATTGAGATAGTAGTTCCCAAGTTATACAACAGTTTGACTGATTGGTAAAGGCGAGGGGTAGCCTGTTATTGTTCGTATTTTTTAAGGATCCTCGTAACAGACTGGTATATATCTCGACGATACTGCACTGGAAAGTTGTTTGAATCGCTTCAAGCTGCATACCGGTCCGAATCTGCCGCAGAAAACCACTCGCCATATGTATAATAGCTGTTCCTAAAGGTTAAATCTCGGCTGAAGACCAATATTCACTCAAACGGGCTTACTGGTCGAGTAAGGTCTGCACTTTAAATTACCACAATAGAAATGTGTTGTGCAAGTCGTTAGACACAAATACAACACCAACTATCAAATATAGCTGTTCTTCGCAGGTCGAGATAGTTTATCTTCTAACGGCATGTAAATCTTATATGACGACACTTCAGGGAGGCCTCTGAATAGGGTAGCCATGCCCCCTTCCGGCCTGCACCTTTAATCAAGATGGTGACTTTTCTTCCTAACTCCCGATTAATGACAATGCTGAGATCCCCAAAACCAAATTCACATATATCACTTAGTTAAGCTTTGCTTCACAGGCCCGACCCTGCTTTACTGAACAAAATGCGGCCTACTCACAGAAATTTCTCTATCACGGCGGCTATTACTGTCTTGTGTAGTAGCCTCGCCGCTAAACAAGTTTATGCTGTGTCTATTGCAGAAGAACCAGTACCTGCGGCTATTCCCACAGTTACCTATCGTGTGACGGAAACGCCAACGGTTACCGTCTTTCTCGATGAGTTTCAAGTCCAGCAGAGACAAGATGATTGCATTTCAGTCTTGCCGTTTTGTTCGGCGATATCCTTCGGGGGTAAGTGTAGAAGACCTTCTGTCCTTTTTCTACCATAGCACTTTCTATTGTAGTGTTGTGGTTAAGCGGCCAGATCTATTAGCTATACTAGGAGCTAACAATCGAAACTACAGCAATGCCCACGCAAACTATTCTACCTCCTGATGGCGATTCAGCTTTTGGCATCCGAGTTGACCCACTTGATGCTAGTCCATACCTGATTGGGGAACAATACCTATATATTTTCGACGACTACGCCCTCATCCTTAATGGCACCTCGGTCGTAGGGTGGTATATTGATGACAACATTGTCAGCGCCGGCGATGGAACATCCATGAGCGCGGATAGGTCATTGATATTTGATAACACCGGTTTGATACTCGGAGTTGCTCCTCTGGATGCCCCACCGGTCAGATACTTGAACCGTCGGGATGTTAACGATACGAGCGACGACGAAGATTATACATACACCCTAAAGGCAGCTGGTACGGCATATACACCAGCACCGACCCGCGCCACCACCCTCTCGGAGTGGGGTCGGTTCCGCGATATCCAACCTACTGGGGTTAACTTTACGGATGCCCTTCACCTTGTCGATAGAGCCCTCGATCCTGTCGACCTTACCTTCCTTGGATGCAGGGGAGTTCTCCCGTCCCCTAGCGTTACCGCTTTCCAATTAAACGCCGTCTATGACTATGATAGCTTCGTCAGAAACCCTGATATCGGTCCACCATACGCCGAAGACTGCATACGTGTCAGCTTGGTGGCGTTTACCCGCAGCTCAACAACTTCTACCACTAGTTCTACTCCAACCCACACCGCAGCAAATTGGACTTATTTCCCAATCGAAGTAACTTTCGCGGATTCCTTTGATAGAGACGACCAGACGGAGCGGGATATAACGGACGTGGGCTATTATATCTCCCAAGAGGGCGACTACACCGTCATCTCCCATACCAATAACCCGATGTATTTCCGATACAACATGACAAAATTCTTGCTCGTGGAGGGCAGCGCGGATGAATATCTGGAAATTTTTGTCCCCTCCGCTGACAACTCCACCACGTACCAATTTAATCGTTTCGAGCTTCTTGGAAATAATAGTCTCAACATCTTGGATGGCGACTCAGTTCTCGATATTCCTTGGATTGGTTGTCTCCTTCTCAGCGAGAATGATTCATGGACCGTAAGCGCTGCTTTTGATCTTGAAGCGCTGGTTGCGGAGCAACCGCAATGTCGGCAAATATTCCTTAGGGCCGGAGTCGATATTCTATCGTCGTCCACGACTGCTGCTACTACTACAGTTCCTACGACCGTGGAAAGTACTACAACGCCAATGACGACGGTTACAGAATCCCTGCCGAATGTTTCGCAGTGTAACTTGTTGAATTATACTTCTGCGTATAGCGCCACCGGAGATATAAACGAATTCGCGACGGCTTGTTTCTGTTACTCCTTCATCGCATCCACAACTTACAACTTTACAACGGAGACCTGTACCCCGACGTTTGTTCAGATTATTCCAACCGTGACGTCGATATTTGTTACCGGCGTTTTGGAGTCTCAACTTGTTGCAATTTCAGATGATATCGCACCGACGGTTACTAGGCAGTTACAGCCTAGGGATACAACCACATATACTGTAATTAGTGGATCTGTAGTATCTTCAACCTTGCCGACGGGCATTACTTCCATCCCAACTCCGACGGAATATGCTTCGGCAGAGTACACGGATATTGTTAGCAGCTGCAGTGACTTGTTTGATGCGAACGGAATCACTCCTTTGACTGTCACCAGTATAGAAACTTCGACGATAACGGTGGGAACAACGACGGAGGTGAAGACGGAGATTAGAACGTTTTGTTATGAGCGGGTTTCCGCTTCTGGTTCGGCTAGGTAAGTTGACTCTTCATCCTTTTGGGGGAGGGGTTGTGTTAGGATTGCAAAGTTTGCTAACTGGGAGGGTTTCATATAGTGCAACTACGGTGGCTGTTATTTGCCCATTTTCGTCATCGACGGCATCGGTGGCGTCGTCAAGGAGAATGGCGTTAATTTGATATTGATGACTCAAGGACCTCCTGTGATACAAGGAAACTTCTAGAGACTAGATTATTGGTAGCTTTAAAATTTAGAAGGGTCTAGTGTATATTTTTTCAAGTTCATGTTAATTCAAGTCTCTTGTCTGCTTTATGTGAATGCCTAAACAGTTTCAGAGTTTCGTATGCATTATTTAAAATTTAGCATACAGGACTGTTAGTTTACTATAGGGGACAAAAATTGAGCTTAATGTGACGATGCGCGACCTTGATCGGGTAGTTAACAGTAATTGGATGTACACAGGTAAAGACAAATGTGTTTTGGTACAGGAAAGTTATCCATCAGGTCAAGTATGTTGCGGATGCAAACTAGAATACCAGTAGGAAAACGAGTCTCTACCCCTCGAGGCTACTTATATACATAATATCTGTTCTCTAAAAACTCCTCATAAATCTCCCACCAAACTTTAACTTCTCCATCACGATGCTCCACCCTCGCAAATGGATTAATGAACGGCCAACTCTGCGGTTCGGGAGTCTGGTTGAGGTATTGAGCGTCTAGCATCGAACATTTCGTCGCCATTTCACGTAGGAACTGGGTCCACGGGGTACTTGCGAAAGTATCGACTAAGAGACCGCCTTTGATGCAAGGTGCGTCGAGTTGTGCACAAAGAACTTTCATGTACTCTTTTGTGTAGGTGCGTTCATCGCCGTCCATGCTCGTCCATTTATCGGTCATCTCCATACCAAAGGTACAATATTCGAGGAGACATGGCTGTATAGCCTGGAGTTCGACGCCGTCAACATCTAGGTCAAGACGCCAGACAGCTCTATCACCGATACGTCGGAACGGATAAAGTCCACAATGAGTACTATTGCATTTGTGTGCTCTAGGAACGTAATTCAGTACTTTCCAGCCTCGATTTGAATATTTCTCGGCACAGTGTTTCAATTTAGTCGTCAGAGGTTGAGTAAGGTACGCGTCTTTAGTGACGAAGGTGTGGTACGGAAAAAGTGAGTATGCCGTCCTCCAACTGTAGAAGTTGAAGATATTCGTCATGTAAAAGTCGTTGAGAATGGCAAATAGCGGTGGCCCTCGGGTAGCAATCAATTGGATTTGGCGGAAGCTAGCAGCTCCAGCATGACCACGAGTAAATAGCAGAACCTTGAAAGAGGCCATCAGTAAAGCTGACAATACACTACTCGCTTAAACACGGGTATTTTAGTCTCTTACCCCTTCTAGCGTCTTCATCTCGTAAAAGGCGACGATGTCCTTCTCGCCTGGGGCCTGGGGGCGAGTTCTAGAACCGTTTTTCTTGATCCCTCCTAAGAACTCCTCCAGCTGCTCCTCCCTATTCATGATGGACAAAGCAGCATTAGGGCATTGCCAAGGGTATGGAGCAAATGTATAGCCCTCAACGTTGAGAATGTATTTGGAAAATTCCAACAACGCCTCGTTTCCAGATACATAGACGTCTAGGTCGCTATTTTCAAACCGCCGGCGGGCAAAGAACTGGAGAGCATCGCTGCCGCTGATTAGAGCGTCATGTTTGGCCATCAATGCTCGAAATGGTCGAGGTTCCCGAATAAAGTGATGTAGATGAACATTGATGTTCCAAATTTGCTTCTTTAGGCCACGAAACTGTCTGCAAGTACTAGCGAAACGCAAACAATCGAAGATTTCAAGCTTATCGATGATCGTGTTGAAGATGTGTGGCATTTCAAACAGCTTCAATAACTTAGATGGCCCCGCATCACAAATACCTGATGCATGTCCATGTCTCTCCATTTCCAAATCTTTCAGCGTGGATGGCGAATCTGGTGAGCGTGGAACAAATATTGGGGGGCTTGAAGGCCACTGAACTTCTGAGCCAGGAATCGGAGAATAATCGTTAGGTCTGTTTTCAGGATTGTTCAGCCAGGAATTGACCTTTTCCATTGCTAGCTCGTACCTCAGATGAAAGATGGAATCAGCGCTGCGAGTTGGTAGAAGCTGGTGATGATGGAATAGGAGAACTGTATATACTAGCTAGCTGTACTGGCTGAGATGGAAAGGTTGATGATAAAAATGATGGCTCTGGTTGGGGGATGTTGAGAACTAGGATGATGGTATGGGAGGATGGAGAGCAAGAGGATTGATAGGGAGGATGTAATTAAATTGATTTGAATTCTCAATAGACACTAGAAGCGCTGAGCGTGAGACTAACCCCAAGGCCCCTTGAGCAACTCGCCCAAGCTTACGCCACCGGCAACCGCATCACTCTAGAAATTCCACTATACCATTCGCAGTTTGAATTCGCAATCTTATGAGGTATTCGACGAATAAGGATATTTACATTCATGAATAGCAAATAATATACATATAGTGGGAATTGGTGATTGCAACCCATCATCTCTCATGTTTCCTGATTTCGAGATATCACCAAGGAAGCTGAAGGCATATCATATCTTATCAGCTTTCAAAAAATGAAATACTAGAAGCTAACTCACGCTAGGATTATGAGAACTATCCGGATACGAGATAACCCTGTGGAGAACCTACTATTCCCTCAAATTGTCTAATAAATCTAGGCATCTATTGGGCCATCAATCGAATATAGTACAGCAATCTGGCCAAAATTTGCTAGTTGGCCGTCCTTCTAACCATGTCGGTATATGGGAGGTGGAAGAGGTCCCAATACATAGAGGTCAGTCAATTGATCAAGTATACCCTGCTTGAAAAGTGTGCTATTTGTAATTATTCCTTCAAGCTAAGACCTTCGCTGATGCAGAAATATTAATACTTTGACTAGGCTTCGAATCGACTACAGCTGCCAACTGTCGACGGGTTAAAAAGTGTTGATCACGTGAGCACCACAGGTGTGTAGTCGGTTGTTGGGGAGCGCTCATGATGGGAAGGAGCTAGATGCACGATCGTGCAGACTTACGGGGAAGCATTATGGATCATGTCTAGGTGAAGAGGTAGGCGACCACCCTTATTTCTCCCAAAGAATGTAAGATACTAAAAAAGGCAACATCTTAGTTGTAGGCATGAGAAAGCCGTATTATCCTGATAGCTAGACACTCCCATCCACCATCTAAGTGTAAGTGAAGGGTCTGGTCCAGTCCTTATCGTATTTCATTTACATTTACGTCGATGCACGTGCATCGCGATGGACGGAATCCTGGATACAAAGCCTTGAATACCATAATCCTTGACCTTGGTTGTTCTCGTGAACGGATCTGAAAGGAAAGGAAAATAAGTTGATCTTTACCCCCTTTTTCCCTGCATCAGAAATCGTCGGGGCGATGGAACAGCCGATGGCACAGGTGATTCGCGGTCGTTTGAACAAAGAAATGAGTGGTGACGGATCCCTGTCTCAACAGATTCGAAAAAAAAAGACTTCCCTCAAGGACAAAAAGCATGCATAGTTTGAACGGCTAGAGAAAAAGATGTGGATTGGCCTCGAAACAAGGGAGGAGGGTATCGGGCAGGACGCCCTTAGGTCCACTTTTCTTGTTTTCTTAGCCGTGAATCGGAGATGCGAAAGCTTTTTTCCCCCCTCTCCCTTTGTCAGTTCATCTCCACCGAGAGTTCGAGCCAGCATGACTGGAGCCGTTTTCAGGCTCATACTATCTCGAAAGTCACGATGAAGGGAGTGCTAGAATTGAGCAGACACACCCTTCCACCCCATTAAATATGCACCCAAAGCATTAAATATGCAAGTGCTAGCCATTTTGCTGCAGGCCAAGGTGTTTGGGTCACGGCGTTCAGCGTTTCTAGTTGGGTTTTCATCCGTTTCGCTGATTATCCGGAACCGTACGTATGAGTAGGAAAATCCGACATCTCCGCTTTTCGTTGTCGTCGGTGAGTTTTTTTTTCTTTTCTTTTCTTCCTTTCTGGTTTTGCTTTCTTTTCTTTTTCGCACCGTCCAGAACTTGCTTTTTCTTTTCTTTTTTCCTTTCCTCTATTCCCTGAAATCTTGAATTTTGGCTTCCCACACCCACCAAGAAGCACTGATTACCCTTGATAGCGCAATCGTGATCAATCTTAAATTTCGCAACCACACCAAAAGGACAAGACTCTCGCTGCTTTCACCAATCGCGTTGCTTGAGGATGTCAAAAAGCGAAGCGAAAAAATTTTTCGGCATCAGAATGCTTCGCTTGAGAAAAATAATTGTCATTCGCCGCAACAACACCACGTCTCTCGAGTGTCGATGCCCCTCCACCTTGATCTCAAATGTTCTGAGTACTAATATAATATGGCATGGTTCGCAACTCAGTCAGGGACCTACATGTAAATCTGCACGTCAACGTTAAACGGCAATAAGCTTACGAGCTGCCAGGTGCCAAAAAGGAACGAACGGGGCAAGGTTTGACGGGTAGCCAAAAAAGAGACGAGCTGCTGGGTCACCCACCCACCCACACCTTCTAATTTGTTTCTGTGCTGCTGCTGCTGCTGCGACGAGCTAGCCACAAGTCTCGCTGCACCCATACGAAACTCTACTAGCTCACCAATTTCTTTTTCCCACAAGCGTCCCACACACGCGGGATTTCGCCGGTACCTGGAAGGAATGCCCCAGCTTGGGAGCAAGCAGCCCACCCATCATCCGGAAAGGCCTGCATGTGGGTTGTGGGTGTGTTCCCAGAACCCAAGCAAGCCCCCCAGCGATATAGGCGAGGGAACACCAGCGAAACCTCCACACGCCTCTCTGAGGTTTTGAACTTATTACTTTGCGTGTGTGCTGGCTGGGAGAGAAGGGGGGAAAAAACCGCGGACGGTTTCTTTTTACAGAAGCCAAATTTGCATTGTGCATAACATGCATGCATCTCCACTGAAAATCGGCGCTCGCTCGCTCAGCCCTTGTAACCGTAGATAGATATCGATGTGTCCAATTCGAGAGAGCGACATTCTCGGCCAACCATTGTCGGTGCATCCCATCTAGTGGGAGATATTATAGCTAGTAAACCTGAGTATCCCATGCCCAATGCGCGCATGAGAGGAAGTTATCTACGCTTGCCTTTCTCCCGCTTTCCCCTCTATCGTCTCATCAGAAGCCTCGTCTCTTGTCCTCTGAGAGCTAATCAGCTCCTTTCTTTCTTATTTTTTTTTTTTTTTTTACCCCCTCCAGCTCGCTCAGCTTGATGGTAGGGCGTAACCAAAGCGGCCCCCTTCATCCCACCTGTTGCTTCCATATCCCTCAATAACGTGCCATATCCGCTTCAACAATCTCTCCATCCGCATTCTGCCACCGCCCACCTTGACACCTCCCCGCATCGAGGCCTGTTGGTTATCATGTGCGCCCATGTATGAAAGATGAGCTTTCCATTTCTATCTCTTGGGGACAGGCTAGATTTTTTTTCCCATTCGTAACAAAATACTCTCTTCCATTCTGTCTTACGAAGGAGGGTAGACGAGGAAGCGAGAAATAGCACACCGGGCAGATCGCATGGTTCAGATCATCTTGGGTATCCTTTTTCGTCATCACGCATTCCACCAATAAATCGCGCCTCTTTTTTTACCCACATCCTTTTTTTGACTACTCGCTCGACACCCCAAATTTACTGTCTCACACCTGGGGCTCTCCTGCTCGCCGGACTTGATACAACAAGCCGACTTGTATATACTTCCGTATCGAACCACCTTTTTTTTCTTTTTCACCTTTTTTTCTTCTTATTCTTCTACCCTTTTCCTTGCCATACTTATTCTTCCTCTTCGCCCGAGAGAACCCTTCTCGTCATTTTACTCTCACAGCTTCACCATCCCACCAGTATCACAAACGTTCCATCTGGACCTGGATACCTGAGAGGACAACCATAGAGACTACACTTTTTCACTGAGGACTCAGGATAGCTGCCCATCTGCAACACATTAATCTCTTGCATGAGACCTAGCACCGACACCTGGTCACGTTTACCGCGAATATTTCAGCCGCCGAACAAACTACGACGGGGATTGCGCAGAGTGGAAGGCCCAGAAACCCTGAACGGACCAGCAGCTACCCTGACGATGATGGAATATCATTGGTGATACTTATGTTCGGACCTTTTTGGGGTGCCTCTTCTATATCTTATTCTGTCGCCTCTCGGTGCTCTTTTTTATTTCTTTCTGACTCCACAGTACAATCGCTGTTCCCAATTATCGGAGTTCAAACTGCTACAACGTGTTTCCCGCTTGCTGGACCAATAAACTGCGACTCTTGACGTTCATTTCGCGCATGGATCTTGGGGGGGTTTGATATACCCCAAAAAAGAGCTACAGAGCGAAAGAAGAAGGGCAACTGGAACCCGATTCACGCAGCCGGTAGGCCGGAAGACGTCGGCGAAGTTTGAAGAAGGGTTCTTTTGACATATATCATCTATCCGATTGCCTTTATATTCATAATCACCGATTGCGAATTCGGACGACCGTTTTGAAGGAGCCCTTTGGCCAAGAGGGAAGTTTGTCGGAGGGCTCGTCGAATCAACAGCCAACACTCGAAACACCACACTTGAAAATTAACGAGAAAGTAGAAAAAAGGAACGGAAAGGCGGGAAAAACGAAGATATCTTGAAGGATTGTGGTGAAAAGCGTCGGGAAAAAGCGTCCGAGGCTGCAGAAAAAGGCATTGGAATAAATTTATATTGAAAATTCTCTCGCGGTAGAACGACGAGGAAATAAAATAGGCAATATATTGGGCGTAAGAATCGAAGGCAAGAGTGTGATTGAATTGATAGTTGAAAATAATAAGATCTAGCCGCTGCCTGGCCAGGAAACAAGAGGGAGAAGGGGAAAAAAAGAAAGTGATCACGAGAAAGAAGAAGAAGAAGAGACAGGATGGAGTCTCATCACCATCCTCCTCCTCCTTCCTCTCATCATCACCAATACCCTCCTCCTCCTCTCTCGCACAATCCTCCTCCTCCACCGCCGTCACATATTCCGCATCACCAACCTCAAACACCGCAGCAACACCACCAGCAGCTTCCGCCAGGGTACCCTCCTCCATCCGCAAATTCCTACCACCAACACCAATCTCACCACAATCCCTATCCAGGAGGACACGTCCAATCACCCTCACATCATCATCGCTCTCCCCCTCCACCCGCTCACGCTTCGCCTTACCATCACCAGCCACAACAGCAGGCGCCTCCTCCCCCTTCACACAATCCACAACATTATTACGACAGCCGAGGACCACCTGGTCTTTCCATCCCGCAAACTCCTTCCCATCATCAACAATCATCCTCGTCACGATACCAATCATCCCATCTACAAAGTCCCATCCAGACCCACAATCCACCGTATCCTCCCCATCACTCCCCTCCTCCTCCATCGCCAGGCGGCTATAATAACGGAACAACACGTAATAGCTACTACGATCCAGTAGGAGGAAGGGAAACCACACGGGACTGGCAACCAACAGCCTCTAGATATCCTCCCCTTGCCTCGCCGACACAGCCTGTAAGTCTCCTGAACGAAAATCACCTCCCAATCACGAAGAATTAGAAAACCATTTGGAGAGAATTGCTTGTTGCGGATATAATTCTAAAATCCGAAAGGCGCGATATTCAACGTACTAACCAATGGCGTTTCTCCGAAAATTTAGTCGCGGCAGCCCTATATGTACCCTGAAGGCCCTCCTGAGCGTGAGAGACCGCGAACGCCTCCGCAAGTCCCCAGGTCACCAACGGAGTATAGAACACCTCATGCCGATTCGAAGCGTCAGATGTCCCCTGGATCGATAAATGGTGGCCCTAGAAGAGTCAGCCTGCACAGTCTGGATGGGAACTATCCGACGCGTGGTCCCGAATTCCAGAGCCCACCCTATCGACCCCCTGTAATAGCATCCTCCCCTCCGATTGCTTCGGTATGTTTCAGCTAGAATTATGAAAAATCATCAAAAATTGTGGACTAATGAGAATACTTATAGTCCGCACCAAACTCTGCAAAGAAACCCTCTGCTATGTCAATTTCTGCTTTATTATCTGGTTCTGAGGAAGAAGCTCGGCCATCAACTACGCAATCAATATCGCAGTCACAACCTTCACCGCCCTCACCCATTACCGCTCCAACTGCAGCACCAGTTGCTGCGCCTCCACCATTAGAACCCTCACCAATAATCGCTAAATCCGCTATATCACCCCCCGAGGAGAACAGACTTCCTACACCACCGCCCGCTGAACCTCCAAAAGAAGAGGTGACGCCAATTGCCCAACAACCGTCAGCTGCTTCATCAACACCTGCACCTGCAGCAACAATGGAGCCAACACCGCGACAAAAACGTAAATATACCAGGAGGCAGCCGGTTGAGGGAATTCAAGTCAATGCAGGCACACCCCAGCATACACGTCATAGCCGCCATTCTCCGGAAAAGATGAGGATGGATATCGATGAAGATCCTACTCCGGTCAAGGCTTTGAGAACCGATAAAAATGCCAATCTTAACCCACCACCCCTTGTTGACTTTGATGCTGTCGATGCAGAGGATGATTTGATGAATGACGTTGATGCATACGCCCAAAAGAAAGAATTCTACCTCGCAAAGTCTCGAAAACGAAAACTTCAAATCACCCGGAAAGAAGAAAAGCAACGGAAACATCGGCGACTAAATTTCCACAAGAGGGTAGAAGAAGTCTACTCGACTAATGCAGTTAGCGCCCGAGGCCGAGGTGAACAGCGTTTCTACGATGCCGCCTACCAGGAGATCCTTAAGAGAGAAGACTACGAAGAAAAGGAGAGAAAGAAAGAAATGCAACGTATTCGCCGCCGAGCTAAGGCTGCTAATGAACATCGTCTTAAGGCCGAACAAGCTGCTAAGGAAGCTGCCGAGAATGCAGAGAAGCAGCGTTTGTTAATGGAGGAAGCCAAAAAAGCCGGAAAATTGTTACCAATCGAACGGACTCTTACTTTCAAGGGCTATACCGATGATGTCGACTCGGAAACGCCAACAGTTGGCGATGAAGAGGTTAGAGTCGTTAAAAAGAAAAAGCCTGGCAAGCCGAAGCGTAAAACAGAGGATCCGAAAGATATCACTATCCTCAAGGGAGAGGTTGAACCGCCGCCAGCTCCTGTCGAGCCAGTCAAAGAACCGACACCAGAGCCTGTTCTGCCCAATTCTTCTAAGGCGTATAATGCGATGTATGACCAAATATGGAGAGACATTTCCCGGAAGGAGATTCCAAAGATTAGTCGACACCAGATTGCCACCCTACAAGTGAAGGTTGCGAATCATCGGAAGACATCTTTGTTGGCTTCCAAGGAAGCTAGACGCTGGCAGATGCGAACTACAAAGAATACCAAGGACGTCCAAGCACGAGCGAAGAAGAGCATGCGTGAAATGACAGCGTTCTGGAAGAGAAACGAAAGGGAGGAACGCGACTTGAGACGCAGAGCGGAGAAAGAGGCTTTAGAAAAAGCAAAGAAGGAGGAAGAAGAACGCGAGTCCCGTCGCCAAGCGAGAAAACTGAACTTTTTGATTTCCCAAACCGAATTGTACTCTCACTTCATTGGGAAGAAGATCAAAACGGACGAAGTCGAGAGATCTACCGATAATGGTGCTGTGGGTGCTAGCCCTGCTCAACCTTCTCAATCTGCGGCACCGGATATAGATAATTCCGATCTTGGCAACGAGGTTACGAGAATCGAGGATCTTGACTTTGATGAAGCCGATGAGGATGCCTTGACTGCTGCTGCGAAGACGAACGCTCATCTGGCTATTGAAGAGGCTCGAAAGAAAGCTCAGGAATTCAACAATGTTGACGGAGAAGCTTCCAAGGCTGCTATGCCGAATGATTTGGATGAGGGAGAGATGAATTTTCAGAACCCGACCAGTCTTGGCGACATCTATATCGACCAACCCAAGCTTCTCAACTGTCAGCTTAAGGAATACCAGCTTAAGGGTCTCAACTGGCTCGTCAATCTTTATGAGCAAGGTATCAATGGAATCCTGGCAGACGAGATGGGTTTGGGGAAAACAGTGCAGTCGATTTCAGTCATGGCTTACCTAGCAGAACACCACAACATCTGGGGACCCTTTCTCGTCATCGCGCCTTCTAGTACTCTCCACAACTGGCAACAGGAAATTACAAAGTTTGTTCCGGAATTTAGAGTCTTGCCATACTGGGGAAACACTAAGGACAGAAAGGTCCTTCGAAAATTCTGGGATCGAAAACATTTGACGTATACAAAGGACTCGCCCTTCCATGTTTTAGTCACTTCGTACCAGCTTGTGGTCCTTGACGCCCAATATTTCCAGCGTATCAAGTGGCAGTACATGATTTTAGACGAAGCCCAGGCGCTCAAGAGCTCTTCATCCATCAGATGGAAATCACTATTGGGATTTTCGTGCAGGAACCGTCTCCTATTGACAGGAACCCCAATCCAGAACAATATGCAGGAATTGTGGGCTCTTCTTCATTTCATCATGCCAACTTTGTTCGACTCTCACGACGAATTCAGCGAGTGGTTTTCCAAGGATATTGAAAGTCACGCCCAAAGTAATACACAATTGAATGAGGCACAACTAAGGCGATTGCACATGATCCTCAAGCCGTTCATGTTGCGCCGTATAAAGAAACATGTACAATCTGAGCTTGGAGAAAAGATTGAAATCGACGTCTATTGCGAGCTTACTTTCAGGCAACGCCAGATTTACCGCGCTCTCAGGAACAAGATCAACGTGGCCGATATAATTGACAAGGCCGTTATGGGTGACGAAGGTTCTCAGAGCTTGATGAATCTTGTCATGCAGTTCCGAAAGGTTTGTAATCATCCTGACCTCTTCGAACGAGCAGACACGACATCTCCAATGGCATTTGCAAGGTTCCCCGAAACAGCGTCGTTTTTGAGAGAAGGCAGCAACATTGAAGTTCCTTACGGAGTCAGGAATCTGATCGATTATACCCTTCCCCGATTAGTTGCTCGTGAGGGAAGATTGGACGTTCCCGGGTACAAGTCGCAGGCAGGATTTAGAAAGCGATATGTCAACGCAATCGATAGCAAGTTGAACATCTGGAATCCGATGTACCTTGCCAAACAGTATGCCCAGCGTAATTCCGCCTTCTCTTTCTTGCGGTTCATCGACACCTCTCCAGGGGAAGCATCCAAAGCCTTCCATTCTCCTCTCATGGATAGAGCAGTCGAATTATTCGCCGACTTTAGCCTCGACTATGAACCCTTCCCTGAATATGAAGAGAGATATACTCCACTTCGTACCATGCTGCTTATCAGCACCGCCAGGCAGAAATTGATTGAGCCAGAGCCTGGGAGCTCGTTTACGCTCAAGGCACTGAGACAAATCTCGCGAAATGTTTTTGAGAATGAGCGTCTGCACCGATTAGAGCCGATGGCTGTTCCCGCTGTCGCTGCTCCACCAATTACCGTTTCTTGTCCTTCGCAAGCTGTCCAATTCGAAACTCAGGATATCCTTTTCAACCAGAGAAGCCGAAAACTTCTCTTCGGCCTCATCCCAGTCGAAGAGCAACATATCTTGGAGAACAAGGTCAATCCAATCTTCTATCCGCCGCGGAAATTACTGCCCCAGCCAGATTCTGCTGTCAGTGGTTTCTCCTCTATTCAAGTACCATCCATGCGTAGGTTCGTCGCCGAATCTGGTAAACTCGCTAGACTGGACACCCTTCTCAAGGAGCTGAAGGCTGGTGGTCATCGTGTCTTGCTGTATTTCCAGATGACGAGGATGATTGATCTCATGGAAGAGTACTTGTCGTACAGGCAGTACAAATATCTCCGCTTGGATGGTTCTTCGAAGCTGGAGGATAGAAGAGACATGGTGTCAGATTGGCAAACACGACCAGAACTTTTCATTTTCTTGCTCAGTACCCGTGCTGGTGGTTTGGGTATCAACTTGACAGCTGCCGATACGGTTATTTTTTACGACTCTGATTGGAACCCTACTATTGATAGTCAAGCCATGGACAGAGCGCATCGTCTCGGTCAGACAAAGCAGGTTGTCGTCTACAGGCTTATTACTCGTGGCACCGTTGAAGAGCGCATCTTGTTACGAGCTAAGCAAAAGGCTGAAGTGCAAAAAGTTGTTGTTGGAGGTGGAGAAGGCGAGTTTAGGCAAGTCGACTTCAACAAAGGATCGAGAGAAATGGCCATGTTGTTGCTCGACGACGAGGAGGGCGGCGGTAGGACTCTTGAGGAACAGATTGACGCAAGACAGAAGCAGAAAGAGGCGGAAGATGCTGCGAAGGGTAAAGGCAGAAAGGGAACAAAGAGAAAGAAGGCTGCTACAATGGAGAATCTGGAGGAGATGTATCACGAAGGTGAGTTTTATGGTAGGAACGCAAACAATGCAGCACCCCATGCTAACGGAGAATCTACAGGCGAGGGTCACTTTGATGATGGAAGCAATAAGCCGTCGGAAGCTAGCACGCCTGTTCCAACCGGTACTCCTGGTCGACGTGGAAAGGGAGGAGCAGGTCGGGGTAAAGGAAACGCTTCGAGATCTCACCGTCGCAAGACTACCAAAGAGAGAATGGAAATGGCGGATGGGGTTAGCGGCGGAGCTATTGATGACGACGTTGAGATGGGAATGTAGTTCTACTGTTTTACCGTTAGGGAGTACGTTTATAATACTCTCTGGTTGCATTTCAAGCTGGGCCTCATTTTAGTATGGCTTGTCAGCTTGGATTTTGCTAATGCTTGTCGTATCCTGTTAAAGAAAGGTTCTTTTTGTTATTTTTTGTTTAGAAGGAATGGGTTCAAATATAGAGATCGTGAAAAGAAACTCAAAAGAACAAAAGATGGTGGTTATTATTTTAAAAAACAACAAAACTAACATTCGATTTGTACGATATTTATGTTCTGGCTTCTCGTTCTTTTTCCGTTCCTGTTTTTTGATTCTTACCCATGGTGTACCCATTTCTCGTTTTTGTTTTATGTTTCTGATACTTGGGTTTTAAATGCACGGTCTGGTTTGTGAGATATGGTGCATTAATTGAAGTCTATTCCGTGAATGAGCTGTTAGCAAGGTAGATTATTATATGTGATTATTGTACCATCTCGGAACCTTTGTCCTGTAATTATAGATTCAATTGATCAAGTGCTCATTGTACATTATTCGGTCTTTATCTGATAAGTCTACACGAGAACAAGCCAAACTTTTCGCAAAGAGATCGTTATACCCAGCTTCAGTAATAATACCGTTGTACACTAAAGTGCAAGAACGCCGAAAGAAAGAAAAAAAAAAAAAAAAAAAAGTACGCCATCAGGTAACCCAATCCTACCCAAATGAAACTATATTCCACCAAATATTCGTTATGCAGCCCCTCTGCTAGTCATCAATCGTATTTGTCCTCCTCTTCGCTCTCGCTGACTTGAAATGCAACTTTCCCTCTTTCAAATCCACGGGATCGACGCCTTTCTCCAACGCAGCCACCATCCTTGCCTTCCTGCCGCTCAAATGCTTGACGTTGCCACCAGCACCGCCGGTTCTGCCTGCTGCAACGTAATGGTACGGGGTTTTTAGGTGACCGGTGCCGCCCATACCCTTGAAGAATTGCTTATCGAGATTTTTTGACTTTGCGCCTGTTTCGGCACGGGGGTTGAGGGGTATCATTTCGTCTGCTATTGAGAAGGAGGCGATGCTGGGGTCTGCTGAGAGTGAAGGAGAAGTGGCCTGGGAGGCCAATATCGCTTCCCGCCGTTTTGTAGGTAGACGGGATATATCGTAAAGTTCTAGATTAAACTCTCTGCCGTCGATTTCTGGCTCCTGAGGCGGTGGGTGGCAGAATAATAATTTGCCGTTCACGTAGTCTTTCAGAATGAGCCTTGCGGCTCGGGATTCGTCCCAATTTCTACCAGTACCTGTTTTGGTGAAACCTCGAGCACGGGCGTAGGCTGTTAGGACTTCTGACGCGGTAGGTATACCTGTGCCGCCTTCTTCTGGTGGTCGAACATTGATAGTGATACCATATAGACCTTCCAAGTACGACTTTGGTATTCTTTGGGCGACCAATCCCATCGGTCCAATAAATTCTCTAAGCTGATCAATTGGTAGTACACCGTTGCAAACTAAATCTGCTTTTGTGGTCGCAAAATTGGGGAATACAAGGCCAGGGCAGTCGACGAGCATAACGGACGGAGAGAGGTGGATTGTTTGGAAGTGCTTAGTTTTTCCCGGGGTTGAGGAAACGGACACTTTTTTGGCACCAATGAGGGCGTTGATTGTGGAGGATTTGCCGACATTAGGGTAGCCGACCAGGCCGACGTTGATTTTGCGAGGGTTGGAGGGGTCAGACGAGTCGGCGTCTATGGAAGGAGCGTGGGAGAGAAACAACTGTTCAAGTTCATCGACAGTTATGATTCGGGTTCGAGGGTCTTCGGTGTTCTCGTTCAGAGCAAGTTTCTGGGTAGCCTCGGCGAGGGATGCTTCAGAGGTCACCTCTACCGGCTTCGAACTGTTGTCGTCGTCTTCCTCGCTGATATCCTCATACTCTTCTTCCAGATCTTCGGGGCCTTCAGGAAGGCCTTCCAGATCATCCTCGTCCTCATCCTCGTCGCTCTCCCCAATCTCATTACTCTGTCTCGCCAATGCGGCCGAAAAGAATTTGTACTTGATGCCCTCCTTTTCGAAGTAATCTGCCCAAGCTTGCCTCTGCTTCAGCGTCATCATGTCTGCCTTATTCACCAAGAGAAGATTGTTCTTCTTTGCATCGATCTCCCTGACGTAGTTTTCCAAGTCTTCACTTCTGAAATTTAGAGGGTTCCTTGCATCCACAATCTGTACTACAAGGTCCGACCTCTCTATAACTCTCCATAACTGCCTCCATACCTCAAGATTTCGTTCGAATGGGGTAAGAAGTAGATCGTTATTCTCAGCCAGTTCTGCCAACCCTCTCCTCCAGTCCAAAAAGCTATCCTTCTCTGCTCTCTCAAGCTCTGCAGGGGTTGTATTCTCGTCCCATGCCGGCCTCCTTGGGACGGTCAGCTTTCCGGCATTAGCCTTGTGTTTGCTAATCTTTTTCTTTTCTTCGTCCGATGAAAGTAAATATGGGTTTATTTGGTCGCTGTGAATAATTTTTATGTTCATCTTTTCTGCCGTGAAATCCGTATCCGCAAGTTCCGCCGTAGCCAAGAATTCATCGAGAGCTTGTTGCTCAGTCACGCTTCGCATCTTGACCCAGTCTGCTGCTTTATGGGTAGTTGTGTACTATGGTCGCCGTTGTTAGCTTTTACAGTCCTGACCACATAATGCGAACTTCGAAATGAATATTTGATTCCAGTACACACTCTTTC